>RWGY01000026.1:10141781-10703986 GCA_007726485.1 Eragrostis curvula | reverse complement strand
ATATTCAGGCGGACAATCCTGTCATTCTTTTTATCTCTCCTACTGTATATTCCTATGTTCCATAGTATTATGAAAAAGGAAAGAGCATATGGTGTACTATCTGTTTGCTGTAACTTGAAGGAGTATGTGAAATATCTGTTTGCTGTAACTTGGAGATGTACATAAACATTTTTCACTTGGTTGTTTGCATATCTACTCCTACTCTACCACACGCACGGTACTGTGGTAGCACTGTGCTCCTAATCGTACTACCCCTACCACGCATCATCGATCACTATCCACATCCGCTGCACATTAATTACATATCTGCATCTGCTCATCTACGTGAAGACGAGAAAAAACCCATCCATGCATGCAACAACACCCCCCATCCGCGCCATAAATTATCCCCATATTTCTTTCTGGTCCACAACAGATGAATTCGGTACTAGATGGATACGTGGAGCTAGCCTGAATTATAGCATGCGCAACGTGGCGTTATACTTCCTTCTTCTGCATTTCTCCTGCCAAAAATACTCCATGATTAAAAAAGTTACCGTCTGCAACACAACATTCAGACCTTTTTTTTAATGAAAATAACATTCAGACCATGAGTGTACACATTGGAAAGAAAGATGATAAGTATCTGTACATATTCACATGAAAGGAGCCTTAACCTTGTCGAAGATGCACGCTATTGTTTGGGCAGATCGAGTACAATGTGGTCACCTCGTGCTATATACTGCCTACGCATGGCAGAGGTCCGTGCTAGGCTGCTTTCCTGTTTAAGTCAAAGATCCATCAAGCAGGGACAACGCCTCCGCAAAGAGCCAGAGACGCTGTTGGCACCTCGTTCTCAAGAGACCATCAAGTGGCATTCTCACATTTAATTCGCCCTCAATAATCTGCATTACGACTGGGATATATACTCCGATAATGTGTCCAAAGAGCGAGCAAGCATTACGCCTTATAATCGTCTCGCCTGGCTAGCTTACAGTTGTTAATGAGGTGGTGGGGTTGAATCGACGACAGTACAGCGTGGATTTGAATGCGTGAAGTGTTTAATCTATGATGTGCCAGGTCTTACTGGAGCAAGCAAAGCCCGGGTCTTGGGGGTACTGTGCCTAGAGTTGCTTAGCGGGACTTGTCACCAAACGGTCTGCAGGCTTTCAGCATCAGGGCCGGGTCACCGTTTCAGGACGGAGACGCTGTAAAATCAAAAGTAATGCTGCTAAAACTACGACTACTCAGAATGATTGATGATCGATGTCCAATTACTGTGGTAATGGCCGGTCAGTTCTCAGTGATGGTGCTGTCACTACTTGACCTAGTAGTAACTGGCTAGGACTTGCAGTTAGAAAATGAATATTATTAGCACGAGCAGGGCTAATAACCATCGCACGACGTTCTTAATTACGATGCTAGACTGAAACTAGTTATCTGTTCATCGGCCTCTGATTGCAGCGTGGCTCGAGAATGCAGTTCGGGAACAGGTCGGAGAGGTAGTACTACTAGTTTAAGCGAGCGTGGGGTTGGAGACTCGGAAAAACAACTGAAATCTTATCCTAGGTTGGCGCGAGCCGTGGTGGGTCTTGAATGAATGCGTCGGTGTGCGCGTCTCCGCGAGCAAGTCGTGTGATGATGATGATGCAGGTAGGCGCGTTCCGGCTTGCGATCTTCGATGCGAGTTGTTTTTTATTTTTCTTTCGATGATCTTCGATGCGAGTTGGGCGACGAACACTGAGATGTCCGATTCCATATCAAGGCTTCCTGTCAATGCATAGACCAACGCATCGAATCCAAGAACCGTGTGTGTGCACATGCCTGCAGTGTGGACTGCAATTAAACGGTGCTTCGGTTCGTTCGAACGACCCATTAATAAAAGTTCAGCCGATCGACGACGGTGCACTGAAACTCTGAAACACGGCGGAATGGTGATGTGTTCCTGGATCGATCATCTTATCCGCGACTGCAATTGGGACGTTGCTGCAATGGATATCTGGACCGATATAGAGTAGCCAATTGTCCACGTCGACGCATGGTGTTATTACCGCGCCGTATCTGTTCCTGCTGCCGCCATTGCCAGAAACGTCGGATGAACCAACGACAGGTATCGCCTCGGGAACAGGCGAGCCCGGCCGGCCGTTGGAAGGCGGTTGCCTACCGCCGGGCTACGCGTTGAGTGAAGGGAAGGCGGCTGCTACCGCCGGCCGCAAGCCAGCGTTCCGTTCCGTGTGGCGGTGTTGGTGTTTGCGTGTTGCCATCCTGCCTGCCGACGCAGCCATGAAGCTACTACAGTTATATCGCCTCGGAAGGAGGAAGGCTGAGATGGCCGGCGGCTGCTCACCTAGCTGCGGGTTGAGCGAAATGAATGCGGTGGCAACTTCGGCCGGGCTAGGCCGTAGGTACGAAGCGTCCTATCCTATCCCATCTCGTGCGGCCTGCTCTTTCCTGATGTTGAAACTTGAAAGAAGAGAGAGATAGTGCTACAGTACCGCACTTATCTCGACGGATTCATGTGTCAACTTCGCCGCAAGCTGAAGCTACCAGGCTACCAACACACTGCACGACGTATCAAAAACACACACACTGCACGACAGGCGGCGGCAGCAGAGGCCAGCAGCCAAATTGGGTGGCTGGTTGTGCCTGATGGGCCACTTTGCGATGTGAACGAGCGCTCTGATCAGCCCACCATGAGTTAGGGGCCAATCCACCTCGAAATATCTTAGCCTCGGCCTGCCAAGTGCCTAGGATAGACCTCTTATATTAATAAAACGTATCGAATACTGTCAACAAGTGTCGATATGTCCGAGTGGTTAAGGAGACAGACTTGAAATCTGTTGGGCTTCGCCCGCGCAGGTTCGAACCCTGCTGTCGACGATTCCTTTTTTTTGTTTTTCTCTCCCCGTTCTTCACTTATTCCATCAAGTTTTTTTTTATATTTATTTTTGATAGAATTGTTCTTGTCAAACTCTTTTTTTGTTTTCCTTCCTTCTTCCGTGAAATAACTGCTCGAGGCAGCTTCCAAACAATCGGCACCCGCAACAGCGTTCCTTTTTTTCTTTTTTTTTCTTTTTTTTTTTGCAAGGAAGCATTCTTTGTTTTTTTATTGTACGAACCTTCCAAGCTGCTGATGGTAAGGAATATTTCTGCTGGTCACGTCTAAACTCGTCCGACGAAAGACAATTATTCAATCAGCATATGTGTAGATGGCGATGGTGTTCTCATAATCTGCCCATTACAATGACATGCACCTGCATTATTGGCCTCTGCCTTGCTAGTTGCAACAGCCCCGGGATACAAGTAATGATTGTTATATATAAAAACCTTGATATTTGTACCCATACTGCTTTTTGGTAGCAACATGTGAATTTTTTTTTTAAATAATAGTATTTTAATGATTAATCGCAGTTATGGGGTTCGATTAGGAAAAATAGCAGAAATGGGTGCCTGTCGGTCACCCAATTACCGACAGGGGGGCTATCGGTCACTGGATGACCGATAGGTGTCGTGGCAGATGACGTGGCGGAGGTGACGACGCCTATCGGTCAGCGAAATACCGATAAGGCCTATCGGCCCGATACCAGGCCCGACAGGGACCTGTCGGTCATGGGCCGCCCGACAGGTATCTGTCGGTTATGGGCCGCCCGACAGGTACCTGTCGGTCATGGGGCAACCGACAGGCAACTGTCGGTCATGGGCCGCCCGACAGGTACCTGTCGGTCATGGGCCACCCGACAGGTTCGTTTTGGTTTTTTCCCAGCGCTCCCTGCTACAAAACCTCTCTACCTTCTCTTTTTTCGGAGCACTCTTCTTCCACTCTTCAACAACACCCTCCATGGCAGGACCATCTAGTGAAGGTTTTCCATGAACACCACAAACCATCGAGAGAGTACTGGAAGCAATCTGGCGTGTAGTGCGTGAACACCGAGATGATCCTTTTAGGGAGAACAATCTCGAACAAGCTGTCTTGATGTTAAACGCAACAATAGCGCCGCAACATCTCACCACAGATGACCTTAGGGCCCTCTTAGAAGATCAAAGGCATTTGTATCATAGGGTTTGCGAGCTGGCAAACCACCCTTCAGTGTTAGGTTTCTCTAGCACTAGATTCAAGATAATGATGCTCCCCGATAAATATGCCTCCCACATTCAGGTACACTATAATTTATTTTTTTTATTTTTATGTTATCGGTTTATATGTCGATGCTAATTCGACTGCTTCTCTTATGTTAGGCATTTCCGGAAGACAAAGAATTGATCGACAACCCTATTCCAAACTTTTTCTATCTATTTATGTTCTTCGGTGGAGGTTGCATGCCAGGTTCACGTAGAAGGCGACATACCTCATCCAACCGTAGTGTTTCGGAGGCATCCAACACAGGAACATCCCGTCGAAGAAACACTGCAAGCAGACGCGCTCCACCAACGCGCGTGCAACCAAACGCCAACGACGATGAAGACGACGATTTCATGCCCATGCCACCCTCAAGACCTCCGCCTCCACCCGAAGACCCTGACGACGAGGCATTTAGTGAATCTATTTTGCGAGAACGACCCTCCAATAGCGACTTCTCAGCGCCACCTCGCCCACAGCCATCATCCAACCCCTACAGTATGGACATTAACTTCAGTAATATGCATCGGCGGTGGGATCGAAGATCGTAAGATTAGGTGGCAAAAAATGAGTTGCATGTATTTATCATATGTACCAAATTTTAATTTCGTTTCCTATGTTGTGCATTGTGTTGACTGTATCCTATGTACTGTAATATGCATTGTGTTGACTGTATCCTATGTACCAAATGTTATCATATGTACCCCTACTGCTTGGAAAAGCTGTTCGTGCAGAATGATGAAAAATACATTGGATGCTCTGGCCGTCTGGTAGTTTGGCAGTGATGCAGTGGAGGCAGTGATGCAGTGGAGGCAGTGATTCAGTGATTCAGAGCATCCTGAATTGTGGGCCAATGCATCAGGTCTGATGCATTGAGGCAGGCACATTACATAAAAATGATGAAAACAAAAGAACCCGGATTTAAAATTCATAGTAACATGCAACATAACGACCAACATACATAACGACGAGGGAATGACATATTCGGTGCACACAATTGCTGATAGGCAACATGAAAATTAAAGGACTAATCGACGCCTAGGACTAATCTACTGAGTGGAACGGGGATATTTCCCCTTTCTGAAGGCATCAGGACCTGCTGCCCTAGCGCGGCGAGCTCTCTCGCGCATCCTCTCCCTTTCGGCCTCACGGGCCTCATGAGCAAGGCGTTCTTCCTCTTGTTTGCGCCTTCGTTCCGCCTCCTCTCTTAGCTTGCGTTCCGCTTCGTAGTTGCGTCGACGTTCTTCCTCCTCCTTGCTCCTCTTCCTGCGTTCCTCCTTTCTCCTTTCCTCATCTTCCATATCAAACCAACGCCTTCTTGCACTTTCAGCGACCTCGTTGACATGGGCTATATCCTCTGGTGTCTGCTCAGTGTCAACATACTCGATGAACTCACACAGAGGTGGTGGGGACTGCAATGTTATGAACGTATTAGTGAGTAAGAATCAATGGTGAAAGCAAAGAATGAAGAAGTACAAGTAGTGACCCTTGGCCTCGTAGCGGAAGAGTAAAGACATTGAGAAGGGTCATATTGGTAGTTCTTGCACATCCAAAGTCTTTTGCCGTAGTCATCACCGAGAACGAGTGACTTCACTAGCCTGCATGGTGTGCCACAGAGGCACATAGGAGCGATGAAGCCTTCTCCGAGACGTAAGGTCTGTTTGTTGTGGGGTGGGTCATTGGGGAACTCCATAACTATGGAAGAAATTGCGGTGTTGGTTAGATTGCGAGGTGGCTGAGATTAATGGACAGACCATGTGTGCATTTTATAGGCATAAGGAACGTGGTCTATAGACGAAGACTACAAAGAAAAGAAGAGGAGATCTCATCGGATGCTCTGCAAAAGTCTCTCCGGAACAAATAATGGCAGCCTCCGGGAATCAATCATCTCTTGTCCAGCTTTTTCATAAATCCGACAGCATCCAATGGGCCAAAGCATCTCTGCATCGCCTGCCTGCCACAAACACAATTATTGAAGGCAGGGCATGCCCACTTTAATAGTGACAATGACACATCACGCAGAGCATCCTATGCATTGGATACCTGCATTAATTAGGCTCCCCCTAGGGTTACATTCAACTTCTATATAAACAGCATTCGTGTGTCGTCACGTCACTAACTTTAGCGCCGAAAGCTGCTCACTCATGTTACCCTCATGCAGCACTTGTCTTTATAAAGACCTCGGGTAGAGATCGGGGACGGCATCTCAGAAATGGCAAACAACACACATCCAAGAGTGCCTAACCCTGCATGGAAGGATCGTCCATTGTGTGACTGTGGAGAAACCGCGAAGCTTTCTACCTATGGGGGTAGTAGGTTCTTCCATTGCCCAGTTGAGACCCCTGGCGCGAAGGTATGTATGTGCCATATTTATGTTAATATGTTGTAAATTAGATTAGATTACTTACACGGTATTTCTAAGTGTAGTGTGAGTTTGAAGAATGGATTGACAACCTGCCACCCTCTAGAAACGAAGGATACATCACTATCGAGGAAAGCAATGAAGATTACAATAGGCTGAAGGATGAGTTCGAAAGAATACAGAGGGCTCTTATCACTGTACCGATGCAACTGCCTGAACGCGAAATAGGAATTAAATTACGGGATGATCAAGTAGCGAGGCGATACATTAACCGTATACGGGCGAGCGAAGAAAGAGCCCGCAACGAAGGAAGCAAGAGTTCAGGGTCAAAATAAATAATTAGTACCAATTATGAACTGCTCATGAAATTTCTTTGTTTTAATAACTCTATGTATGTGTCAAATTTCCATGTTCTAATATTTCCATGTTGTATTATTTCTTCAATTTAGAGTCACGCCACGCAGAAGTTGCCCGTGAATCGATGTGTCGCCATGCAGAAACAATAATTGTGAGTCGTCACGTCACTAAATGTTGTCTAGTCATGTCGCAGGTGTCTAGTCATGTCACGGTCCAAAAGTTCATAAAAAAAGTAGTTGATAACGAAAGAAATATAACAAGTCCATGATCTGAGAGTCATACAAATAACTGTAAGTAATACACATAAACATATCCATGATCTCTAAGTCATCCTCCACGCCTACGCTTGCTGGGCTCGCCTTCGGCCCTCTTGCCCTGGCCCTTTCTCCCTCGTGGCCGAATCTGATCGGTGGGGTACGTGAGGTGGTCTGGTGGGCGACTCACCCTGGGAGCCTCTAGTGGTGTCGAGGGAAACTGCTGGGTGGGCTGTGTCGCTGGAGGAGCCTCTGGCATCTGAGAGTAACCATGGACCTCTGGGTGTCCATAAGAAGACCCATGCCCAAAGCTCCAGAAGCAGAGTGCAAGGAGTAGTCAGGCGCGACGAACTGTGCTGCTGGGCCTGTAAAACAACAATGTAAGATTATAATAACATATGGTTAGAAATAAAAAAATGACATGTTATTATACCAGTGGTCCATCCAGGAGTAGGCATGAAAGGGGGGGCTGCAGGTAGCCCCGACGACGAGTCCCCGGCGTGGAAACGAGACGAACTGGGTGCACTAACAGGTGTAGAGAGAGGTGGGGACCTCTGTCGTGGCCTCGGCTGCACATCTGTGGTGCTGGTACAGGAAGCGCACCGTAGAGCATCCCTACATCGCCGCGCAAGACGGAGTAGTGCTGTCCCCAAGTCACGTGACTCGGCTCGTGGAGGGTTGTTGTAGCATTGCGACCCCAAACCCTGTAGCTCCGCAGCGACCTCCTGGAACGTGTCAGTCTGCAAAAACAATAATATAACATTAATAATTAAAGTGAAGGAATAAAGCGAAACAATAATATAACATTAATAATATAAATATGTTACCATCAAGTGAAAGGCCTGAGTCGGCTGAGTGGCGAAGGTGTCTGTAATTTCTGGCTCGTGGACTACAGGTGGGCCAGCCGCAGCGAACAACCGCACACGCGTCGCACTGTGGAACCACCTAAGGTACGCCCCGTAAGTCAACGGGTCGAACGCGCCCTGTGGAATGTGCACATCTGTCGCTGCACCAACCCACTGCTGTATCCACGACTCCATCTTTGTAGCCCACGTAGTGTCGTAAGCAAGACCCTGACCTTTCCTGTTGTACCTGCAATGAAGATATTGTCAGAACGTCAATATTTAGATAACTTGATGAATACATTAATTAGGCAATGTTGCACTTACGTGTGGCTGTGATCTAGCTGCAGTCTAGGAACAGGGAAGTCCTGAAAGTATCCGAACTGACGAAAGACTCGATGCACAGCGTATGGCTCGACACAGATGTCGAAGACCAAGCGACGCCTCGTAAGCCAGAAAGCTGCGTCACGCGTGCACAAGGCAGAGAGTCCACGTGGTGCACGCCTCGCGACCTCCTCGTCGGTGTACGGCGTCCACCTGACCCGGTCCGCCATAAGCTGGTCGAAATCAGCAACGAACTGTGGGTACGCCCTACGTACAGTCCCTGTAGCCCAACTCGGCTGCAAGAATCGAAACAATGATCAAGTTAGTAGCGAAAATAAAATGAAAACTTTAATACACAACAAATGTTAACTACTTACATCGCGCTTGCACCAAATCGAACCCATAGTAGGTCCACCGAGAGGATCGTACTCTCCAAAATCGTCGACCTCGTACATGTCATCCTCGTATCCGTCGTACGAGCTCAGCTTCGGTCGCCCGATGTCCACACGCTCGAACGACCACAACATCAGAAACAAAGGGCACCCTGTCAACGAACCCGCACTGCTCGTCCGCCTGCACGCCTCGCACAACGCCCTGTACGTCGCGGCTAACACAGCTGAGCCCCAACTGTACTGTGGCATCTCTGAAGGATCTGTGTCTGCTATCTGCCGTGCAATCTGGATCAAGCGCTTATCTACCGAGTCCTGGTGCGTACTAGTGAACATGACCCACCCAAACAACCAGAGCAGGTACGCCTCGAGGTGCCTACGAACCCTCCAGTCCTCTGAGTCAACGGTCAACCTCTCAGCACGAAACTGCTCAAGCCACATCTTCGTCGGACCGTGCTTATCGGTAAAACCAAACTGCTGGTGCTCCTCATCTGCGGGGAGCACACCTGCAAACCTCTCCAAGATATCCGCCATCCACCCCGGCTGCACAACAGGAGGAACCACTGCAGCTCCGGCTATAGGAAGCCCAAGTAGCATGGAGACGTCCTGTAGTGTCGGCGCCATCTCACCAACGGTGAGGTGGAACGTGTGTGTCTCAGGCCTCCACCGATCCACCCACGCTGTCAAGAGTGCACGGTCTACTGGAAAACGAGGGGTCCTGCGGCCCCTCGGGTCCAACAACTGGGCAAGAGGTAGCAACCCTGCCGCACGTAACCTGTCATTCGAGCGTTAGAGCATTAAATTTAGGAAAAAACACAATATGAAGAAATAGACAATTATTGAAAATTACAATTGACATATGCGTACCTCGGCGTCCAACGTGGATCCACACTCCAGAAGTCGTCAAAAGTCCTAAGTCTCAGTGTGTCGTGAAGCTCCCCAGAAGGCGAGCGTGATCGATGCTTAGCATCGATCACTGGATCGATCAACTCCAGGTTAGCCATCTACCTATGAAACATGTAATTGTGCACAAAAGCATTAACATATAAATAGAAAAATAAATAAACAAACATTTCTTAAAACATTACAATACGTAGTGTTCCAAATAATTATTACACACATTGTTTGATAGCGTAGGCATACGGAATTGGAAGACATAGTTCTACACACATGATGAATACAGGTACAAAGAAACAAACATAAATAGATTAGACTTCATGAAATTAAGTCGATGGGCCAGCTTCTTGGTTCTGCTTCCTTGGCTTCCGCATAGGAACACGCCTGAACTCCACGTTGTCGGGCCCCTTCTCCACCGGGTATCGGCTACAATCTTTCCTTAGATGATCTCCACCACATACCAAGCACTCCTTTGTACGACGTTTGACATTCGCTTCATCCATATCATTCTTTATACGCCTAACCTTTCTGCGACCTTTTGCTGTCACCTTTTTTTCAGGATCTGGAACCCAAATACGTTCACCCTCTGGTGGCTTTGTGAAATCGGCCACAGCCCGCCATCCCAGTAGCTCGCCCTGCCATGTAGCCATCACAGCTTCCTTCAGGTAGTACGGTGAGACAAAGTGGTGAGGATTAATCTTTGCCTTGGCACATGCAGTGAATACATGTGAGCAGGGCAAATGCATTAGCTTTGGCTTATTGCAACTGCACTCGCATTTGTTCAACTCTGGCCACAATGTGCACTCCATCGTAACTTCGGATCGACCAATCCCAAGTCCGCTCTTACCCCGCAACAACACTTCAAAGACGAAATCCCTATTACCTGTTCTCCTAACCATGTGCATCTGCCCCTTCGCACTCTTTTCTTCGATGTACTCAGTGATCTTAGCACTAAACACCACTTGTGGGTTGGCAACACGCAAAACTGCTTTTGCATAGCGATCTTGCAGGTATGTTTGAATTCCACGAGTTATACACTCTACAATCCCCACTAAAGGCAAGCACCGACTCCCTTTCAATACCCAATTATAAACTTCTGCCCCATTTGTGGTCATAATGTCATAGCGTGATCCATCCGTATCTGCAATCAATGCCCATTTCTCCATCGGCTCATCCTTTATCCAATCCGAGAAGCAGTTCACCCTTCGTCCACCCCTCCTGCGCCTAATTTTGTCGTGCGGTTCATTGGGCAAAGGATCTAACCCCTTCGGCTCCTCATCACGTGGCATAGGAGGCTTTTTTTTAACATCGTCCATGTAGTTGCCAGTGAGCTTGTCCAGCTCGCCCCATAATGTGTCAAATTTGCTCCTTCGGTTCTGTTTGCACAACTTCTTAAACATATCCATAAGTCGCTTGCTCTTAAACTGCCTGTAGAAGTTTGCCCCCAGATGCCTCATGCACCATCGACTATGCAGGTCGGGCCAAAATTCTTGATCATTATAGTCTGTCTGCAGCGTTTCAATTGCTGACAGTAATCCCGCATGGCGATCATGTAAGATGCAGACATTGGGTCTCTGCATAACAACCGCTCGCTTCAACCACCTCAAAAACCACAACCAACTCTCTGTATTCTCACTCTCCACAATTGCGAAAGCAATTGGCACAAGCTGATTCTCCCCATCCACTCCAATAGCTGTGAGGATCTGCCCCTTGTACTTCCCAGTTAAGAAAGTGCCGTCCACAGCAATAACAGGTCGGCAATGCATGAATGCTTGTATCATACAACCAAATGACCAAAAAGCACGGCGTAGGACCCTGTCCCCATTTGTATTCTGAAACTCGTCCACTGCAACCACAGTACCTATATTCCTAGCTTGCATAAGCTCAAGCAGGCCAGGTAGGTTGTGGTACGAGTCCTCATATGTCCCGAACCTTCTTTCCAGGGCCTTTTGTTTCGCTCTCCATGCCATATCATAGCTTATCTCATAGCCAAGTCGATTCTCTATGGCAAGCATTATAGCAAAAGGAGACATACCAGTCTTCTGCACAATCTCAGGATACATGTACTCAGCTACAAATTGTGTAGTCATGTTCTTGTGTTTCAGAAGAGTCCTATCCAATGAACACGAATGGCCTACCACGATAGACGCCACAAATGACGTCTCAGCTTTTGGCAGGTATCCGTGAACCCTCCATGTGCAACCCGGAGCCGTGCACTTGACGTCATACGTCCTCGGGTTTGAAATGACCACCGTGAACTCCTTCTTCTCAGAGAACGCCCACCTCTTTACGGCATGCTGAAAAGATATCTTATCAGGAAACATCTGCCCCTGCCGGACCTCTATAGTATCATACTCCCAACATGAATTGTGACCATCATTAACAGCTAAGTTCTCCATATTGATCCAGTCCCGCGGCTCTTCATATCCCATGCCCCATCCCTGACCGGCTGTTCCATCAACGAAAGTACGAAACTCGTCATCATCCCTGTCCATTTCATCCACAATTGCCTCGTTGACCTCTCCCGAATCTGCTTCTAGTGTGCCAACATTTATTTGCGACCCATCCTCAATAGTTGGATGAACCACAGGATTTGGAGCAACTTGACTTGGCTCGGCACCAACATGACTCGGCTCGTCACCAACATATTGCTCCGCATGAACAATTTGTCCCACGACTCCATCTTGCTCTGTATTTACGACATTGTCATCAACCTCCTCCTCCAGACGGGTCGTTGTCGGATTACATTGCACCAGCAACAAGTGAGCAAAATGCCGTTGCAATCCCATAGTGACAAATTGCTTCCAATGTTTAGTGCTTCTCACCTCCACAAGTTCCCATTTGTATGAGCCTTCACGCTTTTTAGGAATCATAGCTCTCACTACAAACCGATACTCTAAAGGATTCACATTCAAGAGACTATGTAACCAGCCATACACTTCGCATCGCTGCATCTCTACCGGATCATTCAAAACACTGTCCACATACTGAAAATTACTCAAATCTACCCCATAATCACGATGCTCAATTTGACCTTCTCCGTAAAAAACTCGGAAACTCACTACACTGGACATCCTGCTCAAAATAAATTAATTACTCTCGGCATTATATGTTTCACATAATTAATTTATCCGTATACATAAATATTTTAACACTCATTAACAGATAACAATGCATCTTTTTTAACAAAAGTAATTCTACATTTCATAATTTAATAACTACCTACCATTACAAATCACTAAAAATACTACTCTACTACTTACACTAACTTCCCTACCGTTAACTAATCTAACTAATCCATACCTTTAACTAATCCATACCTTTAACTAATCTAACTAATCCATAACTAATCCATACACTAATATTATTAAACTCATCTAAAGCTACTTTACTAATCCCTATACTAGTTTACTAATCAAACTACTTAACCTAACTAAACAAATCAGAAAAATAAAAAAAAAAGACTCACCTCGCCGCGGCGACAACCGCGCGCGCGGTCCGAGCGCGCTGTCGGTCGGCGGGTGACCGACAGGCGCTCCTCCACGGCTCCCGGTCCTCCTCCTCCTCTCGCCTCGCCCGTCGCCCTCTCTCTCTCTCTCGCCGTCGTTCGCTCGGAACGATTCGAATGGAGGAGAGAGAGAGAGGGGACGGCGCGGGCAGCGGATAAGATTGGGTGCCTGTCGGTCACCGGACGACCGACAGGCCCCTATCGGGCGCGGCGTTACCGATAAGCAACCTATCGGGCCCGCCGTTACCGACAACCTTCCTATCGGGCTCCGCGTTACCGACAGGGTGCTATCGGTTGCCGGGCTACCGACAGCGTGCGTGGACTTGCGTCGACTCTCCGATAGGCGACGTGGACAGCTAATCGGTCGTCCAGTGACCGATAGCCCACCTGTCGGTGATTGGGTGACCGACAGGCACCCATTTCTGCTATTTTTCCTAATCGAACCCCATAACTGCGATTAATCATTAAAATACTATTATTTAAAAAAAAAATTCGCAACATGTTATCTGAATTTTATGAACAACAATGCATTTTTAGGAAATTCCCATTTGGGATAAAGGATTTTCAAAGCAAAATTCAAAGGAATCACTTCCTCCATTTTGCTGACATCACTTCCTTCATGTAGCGTTTGGAATGTAGAAACCAATCTTTCCTTTCCTCTGGAAAGGCTTCCTTTGCCACACAAAATGGAAGAATGAAATAATCCAGTCTGAACTCATAGGAAATTTTCCTGTACGCGAAGGGAGAGCTAATGCGGCGCTGCTCATGCTTTGTTAAGCGCTAATGCGTTGAAGCGCAAGGCGCCGAGGATATGCGCGTGGCAGCTGGAATCAGCGTGACTGATTATGCGTACTGGTCTGCTCATGGAACAAAAAATCGAGCAGAGTAAACCAACGATCAAGGTTTACATTACCGTTTCAACCGGAAAAACCGGCCCGGACCGGTATGTCCGGTTACCAGAAAAACCGGAAAAACCAGTCGGAAACCGGACCGAAATTCAAATGACAAATTTTGAATAAAAAAATGTCGAAATTTCCGATAAACCGGTCCGGTTTACCGGTAAACCGGACAATAATCCCGGAAACCGGAGACAAAATCGGAAAACCGGTTCAAAGAGGAAAAAAGGAAAAAAATGAAAATTTGAAAAAATCAAAATAAAAAATATGTAAATTAACTAGATGCAATTTGAAGCACAATGGTGCAAAAACAACACAAAAATTCGATCGTTTGATTGGTCGGAAAAATCGATGAAGGTTGCTGGTTCGAAAAAAGGTTTAAAAAAACGGTTTTTCCTTTTTTCCTTCCCTTTTCAACACATAAAGCTTGCTCGATTTTTTCGACAGATCAAACGATCGAATCTACGTGTTTCGTTTCCACCATTGGACTACAAATTCCATCTAGTTTTTTTTACATATTTTTTGTTTTGAACTTTTTCAAATTTTCAATTTTTTTAAAAATTTAAATTCGAAATCCGGGCTACCGAGTAAACCGGACCGGACCGGTTTTTCCGGTTTTCGAGAAAACCGGTCCGGTTTACCGCGGTTTTGTCAACTCTGCCAACGATCTGCATGTAACAATAATGTGTGAGCTAAAATGCGCTAGACATTTGGGTTAGCAAATGTCATACCGGAATGAAGCTATAATGATATTCACCTTCGTTTGGATGTTTTGCAGCAGGCGGCAGTAGCAGCAGCAGCTACAGTATTCGCAGTTATTTCTTCAACAGCATATACAATGTTTCAACAGCAGGTACAGTGTTTACAATTATTTTTCTGCAGCTGCAGCCTGCCGAACAGCCTGATTATTGCTTCTAAATATTCTATTTAGTTGCCCTAACACTTTTTTTCCTATGTTTCTATTCCTGCATTCTAAACGTCTTAAATTTTTCATTCCTCTGTTTTAGATCATGTGGTTTTATGTTTTTTCAGTTTCTGTGTTTTCTTTATTTTTATGTTTTTTCTGTTTCTCTGTTTTACATTCTTTTGTTCCAAACAGAATTTAAAAGACAAGATTCTTTTTTATTTTAAAAGTTTAAAATTTAGAGGAGTGAAAACGAACACTCCCTTATACTGCAGTTGTCCAGCATGTTCGCTTCGCTGTTTTACAGCGGCTGTTTTACAGTGTGCGTAGTTATTTTTTCTGCAGCAGCTACAGTGTGCGCAATTATTTCTTCTGCAGCTGCTACAGTAAAACGGCGGCAGCTTTTCACCTTGTACTTTTGTTGTCCGGGAACCAGTTCACCTTCCGTTGGAAGAAAAGATTCCTCCACCAAGCCAGAGCAGAAATAAAGCCACTATTTTAAATCTAATCTCTCAAGCGTCCTAATCAAATCTCTTGACCTTTATAAAACAGAAAAAATAGTAATGATAACTACAGGAGGGAAGAGTAGATTCCAAGCTGCTTTTCTTCAGTTCCGTTCCATTCCAAGAACAGAGCAGACGGAATAGCAAGGACGAGAGAAGTCAACGAGGCAGAGGTAACATGCTTCTTGAATCCTGCGCGGTTAGTTCTTGAATTGCTCCGTCCAATTATAATCCTGCATCCATAGAGCTCCGATTAGATGCTGTGCATCCCCTCTTTCCCACACGATGTTATTGGAAATGGAAGTGCCATGCTTGGTGAATCTGCTGCTGCTGCTTCCGCCGTCTGGCGTGATGTCCAAAGATTAGTTTGGGATAATTTTAGCACAGTTTGGGTAGTGGGAATGGTCTCAATCTGCTGGATTTGGTGCTCAGAATTAGCATATCTCGAAAGGGACAGCACAGGCTTCTTGTCCCAAATTGCTGAGCATCTTGTGGGAAACGGAGCCTGAATCGAGCCTAGTTCCATTACGTCAATTGAACTGAATCCAATACTAACCTGATTTACGTGGCGATGCGAGAAGGGGCCTAAGGATCTATTTGATGCTTTCTTTTTTCCCCCCTTTCTTGAGTTCAGAAAATGACTGAAAATGGGGATGGCTATCCCCAGTTCTCTATACTGACAGGTTTTTAAGCAGACATGACGTGTTCAACGAGGAGGCTCGCGTTTGTTCTTTCACTGTGCATAGGATTTTCAGTTGCTTTTGCAGGAAGAGGGAACTTAAATAATATCCTGGGTAAGTTTTGAATTTATCCCTTTTTGTTCTGTTGGCATTTTTGTTGCAGTATATCAGTGCAGCAGCAGCATGCAGTCAGAAGTCCGAATGACTAGAGAGATCCCTTTTTTTTGGAAAGGCTAGATTTTAGTTTGGTTATGTTTTAATTTCAATTATTGATTCTACACAGTTTTCTGAGTTGCACTGGCAGGCAATAGGGCATCTATACATGCTGCGGTGATTCTGCTGGCAGCGACTTGTATTTAATTGCTTTTGCTCTTGCATATCTGCTGCCCATCTGATATTAAGAGCTAGGGGTAGTCACAACTAGCTTTTCTTGTTTTTAGTTTCCATATGGAATATATATTCAGATATGAATTCATTAATTAGAAGAATACTATGGCACCGACGCCAAACTTAAGCATACAAATATCTTGAGTGAGACAGTGATCATACTTTCTTATAGAAATTTAAGCTCCTTATATGCTGATCATATGATCAATCTGCTCTGCTGTATTGGTTTCAGCTGAGGATGGCTCACATTTTGCCAGCCAGGTGATAAGCTTGACTGCAGCTAATGGAAAAATGTGTCAACTATGTGAGCAGTACTCAACTGAGGCTCTTCTCTACCTAAAACAAAATGAGACCAAGATCGAGATTCTTAGCATTCTCCACCATGCATGCGCAAATGTTGCCCCCTTCAAACAGCAGGTATGGAATTATGGATAGCCCATCATCCTTCTGTGGATAGCATGGTTTTAGTTTCACTATTTGTTGATAATTTGTTGTGTTGATGGTTTGCTCTGCTGCAGTGCATTACGTTGGTGGACTACTACATACCCCTTTTCTTCTTGGAGGTTTCCGCGGTCAACCCTGAAAAGTTCTGTGAATCTGTTCATCTCTGCAAGAAGGGGACTGCCATTCGCCTACAAACTCGAGAGAATGCTTGCGGCCTTTGCCATCATGTTCTTGTTGAAGTTCTTATGATGCTCAAAAACCCCAACACGCAGGTCTTAGCAATTGTTTCAATCTCTGTCACCTGTTTTCTGCATATTGTATTCTACCCGTTTGTACTTTGTACATAGTTTAATGCCGTTCATTTGCTGTAACTTTGCAGACAGAGGTAATGGACCTACTGCTCAAATCATGCAGCAAAGCGAAGAACTATGAACAGCAGGTGAGCTAAGTTCCAAAAAGAAAACTCAGATATATAAATGTGAATGCATCAACCTGTAGTTAAACGAAGAGGAGTTTTACGGTACCCTATACCACTAGTATATACTAGTGGTATTTTCAATCTGATGGTTCAGATTGGTTTTTCTCTTACCCTCAGTACTACTAGTAATTTTGAGTGGTATTAATAATACTGGGGCATTTTTGGAAAGAAAGTAAATGGTATGTGCTGCATATATGAATAGCTAGTAAGAGTTCATGAGGAAACGGTGCGGCCAAACTACATGAGGACATGAAAGATTATTTTTTAAGATTAAAGACAATTCATCAAACAGTGTGACTGCAACCCAATTTTTAGCATTCCTTCACAATCTGGTTATTGAAACACATGTCCGGGAGCCCAATAATCAAGATTGAATTGGGAAACAATAGTGTTGCAGATCGTATGTATCTTCGATTGCATGGCGGCGTGTCTTCGATTCAAGCATGGCGGCGTGAAATTGTTTGAAGCGCAGGGTAATTCATTGGTGCGATACGCTCGCCTGCGGGGGAAGTTCGTAGTAGGGCAAAGCGGCGCCGCAGAGGGCGCAGACGCAAAGGGCATCGGCGATGAGTACTGCCGCACATCTATTGGGAAGGGCGTGGGCGCTGCCGAGGGCCTCCGCGCCGCGATCGCGAAGGTCGTGAGCGCTGCCGAGATCCTCCGCGCTGCTATCACGAAGGTCGTGAGCGATGCGAAGGACCTTCGCGTTGAGGAACAGAAGCGAGATCGTTTTTGGGTGGTGGCGACTCCGCGATGAGAGGTCGTATCAAGGTTCCGACGCTCGAACGACGGATAGAGATCATGTAGGGAGCGCTGGGCGCTGATCCGTGTAAAATTGACCTCGGGTACCCTTTAGAATACCACTGGTATTATATCACTGATATAGAGCACCGTAAAACTTCTCTAAACGAAAGCAGTTCATAGATTGCATGATTTTCTGCTAGGTCAGACAACAAAAATCAGTGAGAAATGAGAAATCCTGAACCAGTTTTACACTTCAGAAAGTAATACTTGAAATACTCCATTTGCTACATTACTTTTCTGTTTTCTTGAATGTATCTTAGGGCACCAAGGTCAATAACTTAGCTGTCCTTGAGTGCCTGTACTTCAACGCGTCCATAATTATTCCTGTAATTAAGCTGTTGCCTGAACCCTGCAGCTTTGCATCAATTGAATGGCAATGCCAAATAATAATTCCTTCAGTCATATTTGACGCTTGCGACAATTCGCAAACACTAGGGCTAACAGTTCTCTTTTAATCCGTCCAGTGCAAGCGGCTGGTTGTGGAGTATATCCCGCTGATTCTGGTTAAGGGCCAGAAGTTCCTTGAGACAACGGATGTCTGCTCTGCGATACATGCATGCAAAACAGGCACTCAAACATCGATGGGAAGCGTTCTTTCTGCCTCTTCGTGAAGATGATGTGAATCAGGATACAGCTTTTCTGCCTGGAGATCTAATTGGGGAGAAAGGATTAAGGTCCCATGCATGTTGGAACTTGTCCTCTATTGCTGAGACACAATTGATTGGTGAATATTTGGTTGTGTAAGAGTCATTGGGGGTAATTATGGAGCCCTACCATTGTTTCTTGAACAATAAACTGCACGGGTCCAACTATCTCAGGGCATTGGACTGAGAAGTTGTCAGCGCTCAGCAGTTATCACATTGTTATCATGTATTATTTGTACAGCAACGGTGATTTAATCTGCTACCTCATATTTGTGTGGTGAGAAAAAACTTGAATTTGTTTGAAGAGATATAAACATAAAAAATTTAAGATTCGGAAAACTTCAACCAATTGGCAACAATAAATGTGGAGAACCTGGATTTCCCGAGGAAGTGTAGTACATTCTTCTTCAACATAAAACAAAAGGCATTTAATTTCTTGCAGAAAAAGCATTTGATTCAATTTACTACAGAGTTTAGTAATTCTACTTCAGATAAATTCCAAGAAATACTAATCACAAATCTGGCAGTGAAGTGCCGGCATTTGCAGGGGTTACTTTCACACATAAGCAAGAGAACAAAGCGCATCACATACTTAATGATATCTTATCTCATAACATGGATAGGACCACAGAAGTTGCTGCAGAGTCTTGATTTAATCCTAGTACTATACACATAACAGCGTGCCACAATTTCAAGCTTTTTTTTTGTGTGGCTAATGTGACATCATCTCATTGCAACCTCTCCTTTCTAAGCCTCTCAAGCTCCTTCACCATCTGCCAATGTTCCATAGAAAGACTCTTCTCACCAAAGCTTGAAGCCATTATTTGCGCCATTGTCAGCCATCTGCAGATCAGCGCAAGGGAAGTCAGCTCAATAAATATCCATAGGCTTCTCTGAAAAACTGCAAGGCTGCAATGTGTGTATATGTGGCATGTGCACAAACCTGCTAAGTTCAGAACAACCCAAGCTCCTATCATCGCGCATGGCACTGACCATTTCATTTTGAATCATCTACAATTACATGTATACATTACTACACTCAGTAAACATGTCATGAGAAATAATTGTTTCGGGAATATGCATCCTTTGCAACCATGTTAAGGTTTTACAATCAATGCATAGCTAGAGAGTTGTGTAAGGGATGATTACCTGATAAGTTTCAGGTTCAGTGGACTGAGGAAGAGACCTAACTGTGGCCAGATACCATCTCCAACTCTCAAGCTCCTCTGAACCTGCATTAACTGCTGGAACGGAGGATGGACGGAAAGGCACAATCAAGTCCGAAGGAAGGATATTTGATTTCCCCTCAGAGAGAGTAAGTAGCTGCACGTCAGTTGCCATTTCCAGCTTGTAGTACTCGAAATCGTATTCAACCTGAAAGTAAGATTCAAAGAGATACATTAATCATAATGGAACCTAGCTGCTACCGCCAGTACAGTTACAAGACAAGAAATTAGGTTCAATATTGCAAGTTGGGGACTAGTACCGTCTGAGACTCCATCAAATTCTTGAGCAGAACAGTATTCTCAACACCTTTAGTATTCAGTGATCCTGTCTGCAGAGTAGTCTCATCAAAGATCAGATGAGCACCTTGAGGTAGCTGAAGAACTCCTGTGACCAACCTAAAACAAATATTGAGGTGAATAAAGTTTAAAAACTAGCTTTAATCGACATTTTGTCGATAACACTAGTTAGATATCCTTGATCATGCAACCTAAATGTGATGTACCTTCCTGACTTGTTGTCCTTTCTAGGTTGAAGTGTGGCTGTGTTGAGATACTCAATTGACAGAGGGATAGCCTGCGAATATGGCACCAATCTTTGGATCAACTTGTGCAGTTGATTTCCAAATATGGAAGCACTTTCTCTGTTAAAACCAGTGAGATTCAAGGAGAGCCTCCCAACAGTAACAACATCCACCTTATTGCGAAGCTGACAGAGATTGCAAGGTACAGGATGTTAGTAATTGATTATGAATTGTCAGAGCAAGAATCATGCCACAAAAGAAAATTGCTATGGTTAGCTATTGGATGATCCAAACTAAGCTTTTCGTATAATTAGGGAAGGTCATTTGTAAGATAACGTACTCTGGATAAAAGATGCAAGAGCAAACACTGAGCTGCCACTTCGTCGTTGCCTAGCACCAGTGTGAGATGTGAGAGCAAAGAGTGTCGAATGCCTTTCAATAGGCTAGGAGAAGGCTGCATGATAAATCAAATAATAGGATTAGCCCTGTTAATGGAGAAAGCTGATCAAACTAGTATACCAATTTCAAAGCTGAAGGTAACAAATTCGGTTAATATGTACCTCGACAACAGGAGGCCTTGAAATAAAATCATGGGATGATAATTTTCTCCATACCAAACAATGAAGACGAGGCACCTATACAATCATTAGAAGGAACAGAAGTTAAGGCAAAATTTAAGGAAAGAAAAACAAATCCTTTTGTGCTGTTATTATTCATGAAATCAGGCACTATGTCTGCACATACCTTGCTGGGAAGGAGCTGGGCTGTTACATCTTCTATAAGGTCCAGCATTATATCATCTGGATTATCACTAGGTGCAGCAAGTTCTGGATCAAATGTATACACACCAATGAACTCAACAACATCATTTAGTTTAATTTGACTCTCAGGCATATCATAGACCTGCAAAAGAAAAACTAAGGTTACCATGCATTAAAAACACAAGAAAAAAGCAAAACGAATAAACTGGCTATTTTAAGTGCTCTACCTTCACAAGACATGAAAAAGGGCTTCCAGGAATATGATGATCTCCCCCGTTCATTTCTGGCACACTTGCTGGCATTTCTGCTGAACTAGATGAGGCATGGACATCATCTTCCTTCTGCAAATAAAAGAAGGATGACTGAATCAGATTATGAGCCATCTCAATTTGCTTGTATTAGGCTAGATGCAAATTCAGCATTTGGAGCGGGAATGGGTGATCCAAATTTGTCATTAGCTGGCATATCTTTTCAGGGTAATCGGTATTATTCCTTCTTCCCGGAATGATACACAGTTATATATTGAGAATCGTGTTCCAAAAAATTTACTCAGACTAGGTATTTGTTAAGATTAAAAGAGGAATTGGTACAGGTATACATTTACGCTATAGCAGTGGATACCACCAATATGGACATGCCAATTTGCTCCCCAAAACAACAAATCATCAGTTTACAATTCAGATTCAAAGAGAGGCAGGTTCAATTCTTACCGGTTTCTTATTGAATGAAGACGAATCTCCTTGATCATTTTCTGAGACCTGTTTGGAGTAGATGGCAATAGTGAACATAAGGTAACAGAAATGTGACAATAAACTGTTGCATAAAAAATGAACAGAAGCATACATCCATGGCATCTTCATCTCGATCTCTCTTCCTTTTGTCTCTTTGTTCAGTTGCCAAGCAACCTGCCATCATGCTCATGTCAGGTCCTTTGGAAGATTCCAATGTCCACACATTTTGTCCAGGCGCCTGAAAGAAGCAAATTGCACCAACCAGGTGAATTTCCATTTTCATCAGTTGGTACTTCCAACAAAGAACTTTATGATTACAAAATGAAACCAATGCCCATGAAGAAGTAACATACCGGCACACAGTGGAAGAGATGGCGCTCCCAAAGGTGTGATTCACAAGGGTGCGGCATTGAGAACGGTGAGAAATCAGTGAACTTGTTTGTCCTCCAAGTTGAACCATCCTACACAAATAATGGCTTTATAAGCACCTGAGGCACCCCAATTGCATATTAACAACAGTTGATGAGTTACAGTTCGGTACCTTGAAAGCACCAATGTAGAATTCAGTCCCCAGCATGTCCTGAACCATGCCTCGGTACCGAACAAGGGTATTTGGTTTGATCAATCCAATATTTGATGCATTCAACACTGGAACCTGGAAGTATTTTGGTACATATTAGAAGCCGTACTTGCAACTACAATACAAAATTTGTTCGGCAAATGGCACCTTTTCTCCACCTAGGACACGAGAATATAAGCATCTAACTTGCTCTAACTGAATAAAGTAAATCCTGTCGAAAGATCCTAAATCCCTGGAGTGCTTTTCTATAATGAGCCAGTAAATTTCTTTTTTTTTTTCGAATTGGGCCATGCCCCTTCCATTATCAAGAAAACGGAACAGCCAGTGAATTCTTTTGACAGGTTTCTTGTGCAACTGCAGATATTTTGTTACAACGGGCGAAAGATGAAACAATTGACGCGACAAGTCGACGTAAAACTAGAATCACCAACCGGATCTATACCAAGCACACTGCGCAACGAAACCAAACACCTAAATCAAGAACATAAAGAACAAGGATTTGGCTTTTTACCCTGTCGAGCCCGCCATCCTCGAAAAGGAAGGAGCGGAAGAGGTCGCTGGCGCCCCAGTCCTTCCCTCGGAACGCCGCCACCGGGTCGCTTCCTCCGGACTCCGCCGCCGCAGCAGCCGCCCTCTCGAAGGTGGCGCGCACCGCGCCCAGCGGGTTCCCGACGAGGTCGTACTGCGGGCCCACCATCCTCTCTCGATCTATCTCTCTCGCTCGCTCGGGTTGTGGGGAGCGGGAGATGAGCAATGGAGCTCGGGAAGGTGGTGAGGCGAGGCGCGAGGGGGGTGACAGAGGAGGAGGGGTGTTATAGTGGGCGCGGGTTTCCCGCCATCGGCAGCGGCGCTTCCCGCCGTTTCTTGCCCTCCTTCCCGCCATCACTTGTGGGATGGGTCTGTATATTGGACCGAATCAGGCCCAATTCTGACCATTGTTTTAAGGTAATAATGGGCCATGATGCGGCCAGTGGGGGTATGTGCTGTGGATGGGCTCGGAATTTGTCTGACTGGCCCGCACCGCGCTGACAGCGTGGTCACACACGCGACCGACGGCCAGTCTCTGTTTCGACGGCAAGTATCACTCCCTGCTGCGTCAGTATCGGTCAGTTCGACACTTCTAATTGTCAGTGTTATCTCTTCTACTCACCAGGATAAACTACCAAATGAAGCAACTTGTTCGCAGAGCCTCTATGGTTCTCCGTCCAGTCGCACGATACAAGCACACCATGTTTGGACAATGACGGCGTTTTCTGAATATGCTTTCACGGCTATTCTGATATATCATGTCGACCAGGGACACTTTTCATTTGCTTACAAATAGCATTCATTTTTTTTCAATGAACTACTGGTACTTTCAAAATTAACCTGCACATGAGCTTCACATTGCCAAACAAAATAGTACTTTAAAAGATATGACTAATCAATGTTTGAACTTTGAAATTTGTAGCAGAATCTTGTCTGCAATGTCATATTTTCATCACCGGCTACTACCATCTATCCCTGCCGTGCCCGAAGCTCCCAATCTCTTACATGGTGAGAAAATAGACCAACAAAAGAACTTTCATAATTACACATCAACTAGAAGCTAATACTAGCATTTAACTATCTCGTACAAAAGAATGTAAACTACGTGTTGATAATATTATATCCAGGTAGTAGCAACTTACAACGTGAAGAGCATACAAAAACATATGGAAATATAAGAGATCTCCTGTCCAACTACCTCTTCTACTTCGTTTTGAGATAGATCAATCAGCTGGAGCAGAGGTAATAATAGTATTCTCTAAAGAGTGAGATCCATTTACTAACAGCACATATAAGCCCAAAAGGAAAAGCCCAAAAATGGAACAGGAATGTTTGTTACACTCAGGGTCGGCTTGATCCAACCCTGCCATCTGCCTACTAAGCTGAATTCTTTATCATGCCGCACACTAACATTCATGCCTTCGAGTCCTTTGAGCTCCACATGGGAACTTTAAGGGGTTCATCCTCCCCAGCACTGCCACCATTTTCAGCAGTGCTTAAGGAGTCTGAGATCAACGGACTCGATTCACTTTCTTTCACCTGCAGCGGAGACATGCCACTTTTGTCAAGAAAATTAATTCAGAATACCCTACTCTTACCACTTAATTTTTTAAAAAAAAATGCAAATGAAAAGAATCTAGCACAAAATTACAAGAGCAGTGAAAACTCATGAAGTCTATATCAGACAGTGGTTACATTTGACACTCATGGTAAATGGCTGGTGCTTAATACTTAGTCACACACTCAAATTAATTCAGTCTACAACTACACGAAATGTTATGTGCCAAAACATGACAAGAATGTCTGTGGAATTTAGTAAAGAAAAACCATTGGAGAACATACCTGACTGACTTGTGGAGAGACTTCTGCAGATTTTGGCTGAGTCTCTCTTGTACAGAAGTATGAATATGAAACCATCCCAATCACTGCAATTAGAATTCCAAGTATATTTCTCCAGCTAAATGGATCATGAAGAAGAACATAGCCAAAGGCGAGAACCAAGCATGTTTTAAGATGGCCAAGGACTTGGTAAGTTACTGGAGATGTCTTCCCGATCACAAGAAAAGTGCTAAAGTTCACTGAGACTGATATCAGGCATGACAACACGATGAAAAACTGCAGATAGTGAAAGCAAACTTGTAATCAGATGAAGCAATATTAATGATTAATACAGATTTCCGAAATTTGATTTAATGCTTACCAGAACTTGAGGTGTGTAATCATATGCAAAGACATTTTGGTTAGTCAAAAATCCATCCAAGAATGGGCCGATGAGGAACAGAGTCAATGCTTGATATGGGCATGATTGGTACAGAAGTTGGGTGGAAGACACCTTGAACTTCTTTTGTATTGTATTTGTCATCTGATTACTTGTTAAGGACTCAAGTTATAACTCACAGAATGACAGAACACTCAAATACTCAAAGTCAAAACCAAAAGGTACTTCAACATTGTTAAGAAAAAAGGCACCTTTCTTTTCGTGTGCTGGAAAACTGTATATCACCACAATAAGATGATCTTACTGATGAGTTGATGACAGCTAGTGCAGTACGAAATAAAGTTGATATTAAATCGTCAAGTTGATAAAATTAAACAAGATACTACGCAATGCATATCGAAAGTAGTAGACGAAGTAGCTACTCTTGTTCTAATATAAACAATTTGCATTATGTAATCTGAATAACCTCAAAGATTTTGCAAGGTTTATGCAAAATGCTTGTTGCGTACAAATGATTTGGCAAACAGATATCGGTTTAAGAAAAGAAATTACGACTATGATTGAAAGGATACAATTTGAGCAATACAGGTTGTGATGATTGCCAATAAAGATAGTACAGACCCCACAGCGTTGAGTTGCAGATCAGTCACAGTTGCTACACCAACACCAAGAAGTAGTACACTAAGGGAGAGCTTGATATTCCGGCTGCAAAGCAAGTCCGTAAACAATTAGATGATATATTATCGAGCTGCATAAAACACGTGACGCATGGTATACAAACCTAAACTTCTTCCTAAAGAAAAGGGTCTCCAATATAACAGTACAAGGAATAATGGCAAGCTTTGTCATCTGCGCATAAAGAGTATTTCAACATGAGATTGGTGGAGTGATTAGTGTAGGGTGAAGTGGCATGAACCACATTAAACTGAAAGCCTCTTCCTAAGATGTTGCTTGCGCAGAGACAGACATCAGATCAAAGAGGCTTTTACAATTTTAAGCAGAAGCAACCATCGCCCACCCAGATAACAAATTAGTCCCACGATGACTTAGCAGTGATAGTATAAAGAAACCAAAGCAAGAATAATGTATACCTGATAGAAACCAACAGAGTTGAAACCTAGACTCAAGTTGAGAAGCCCTATTGAGATGCCATTTAGCACTCCGAATCCCATCACTGTCCTTGCATCGAAAGGTTTGTGCTCAAACAGCTTCAAACATAAAGCCACATGGAGGGAACAAAATGTGACCAGGAGATGCCAACTTGTCAAAGTAGTGGCTGCAAAACAAATAACAAATTTAAGTAACTACCGGAAGAAAAAGTAGGCTGTCACTGCACTTTGTGACCACAGTGTTACATGGTAATCAACAGCAATACCTTGAAGATGTACACTAACACGATTAGATCCCAAGACTAGATGGACCTAACATGTCCATAATTAATTGCAAAATTAAATGTATTGCTTCTAAATAGACCACCTGCCATCACTTATGCTCACTTAAGCTGAGAGTTCAACAATTTTTCAGTAACTATATTCCAACCAGGCATGATTCCAACTCGTGTAACCATATTTACTTCGCGGACCCCTCAACGCACAAACTGATTCGCACATGTCACACAAAACCGACCAATTCCCAAACACCAGTTAAGCAAGTACAAACTATGCGGCATAAATTCGCATTGGTCTGTGGACAAACTCGCACCAAACCTTGACCTCATATCCAAACAAACATGATACAAGCAAAACATGATGCAGAAGCATCCAAGGACCAAAAAGTAGCTGACTAGCAGCGAGTAGAGCATCGCAGGCAAGATTGGATCTCATACCAAAGTTGAAGCCGAGAGAGCTCATGAGCGCCTTGTTGCAGATGACGATGGAGACCGAGGACACCACCGAGAGGCTCAGCGCCCCCACCGTCCCCAGCTGGAACTTCTCCCCGCCCAACCCCATCTCCGCCGGTGTACCAAGAAGCAATCAGAGGGGGATAACCCAGAACTTCCCAGCCGAAACCACCAAATAACGCCGCCGAACAGCACCTGCGCAACCAGAAAGATCACATTTCGATAGAGAAAACGCAGCAAGAGCACCAGGAAGCAGCCAAGAACCGGGCTTTCCTGATCAAAACTAGTACCTTTGCTCCCAAGAACTGAATGCAGGACGGGCCGGATCGGGTGGGCTTGGGCGCTTGGCTTTCGCGGCTGCTTGTGCTGCTGCGCTCTTCGCCTGCCTCCTCCCCTCACCTGCTCACCGGAGACGGAGACAACGGCGTTTTATACCAATGCCCCTATCTTGTATGGTCGTGTCAGGTTTGGTGGAGCTGAGGGGCTGTTGTGTAATTACCTATTTCTGCAATAGCTAATTTGTTACAAATTTAGGATACATTTGATTCGTGTGCACGTGTTTAAATTTTATATCTATTCAGACTTTTGCATTTGCTGATTATTTTGGTGGGTGCTTGTTAACACTGGTGGACTCAAATTTGTGTTCAATAATCTCAATCATTTTGAAAAGGAGCTAATTTCAATGTGATTTCCAATTTTTGTAGTGTAGATCCTTTCTGGTATGTTTGGTGAGGTGATAAAACATTTAAGATGATGTGAAAGACTTCGTAGTTCGAATTTGATTTAGGACAGCATGAACCTTTTGGGAAGCCTGAAGATATTTCTTTGTTACCCTCAAGATTTTGCACCTTAAGGCCCAATATATATGATTGGAATACAAGTTATACAATTCTTTGTAAATGTACTTTCGCACACAAAAAAAACATTGTAATGGAATCATCTTGGGCCCTAAACAAACAACAAAGAGTAAAGGATTGAAAACCCAAGTTAGAGACCTCCAAAATATCTATGACAATAAGAATTGTATGGCAATTTCATTTAGAACCACTTGTTCCGTAAACAAGCCATATGGAAAACGTTCCTATAGCTAGAGGATTCCCAACAATCCTTCAAATAACAAAAGTATCCTTCAATTCGAGAAAAGCACCTGTTAAACACAGGTCATAATAATCATTTGCCTCATAAAACTTGCTAGACCATCTCTTATGGGCTAGTTATGATGTTTTCTATGTGTATGGAGGTCATGATTTCCCATTTCCCGAAATTTAATTGTGGCTATACGCAAAGTATTTTACGGTTAACGCTAGTGGCCATCTTGTTACATGTTACAAGTCCCTGAATTTTATATTAATCGCAGCCAGCCCCACAGTTTGGCCTCATAATTGGGTCTAAGCAAATAGCGATGCATCACTTCTAATGGCACATCAATTTGACCAAGGTAAAAATAAAATATTGAGGAGATCTACTTTAATGCTGGGACTGAATTTGGGGGGTGTTCGTTTTATAGGGTCTAAAATTTAGATGGAAGAATCTTGTTATTTAAGAGTATTAAATAAAGTTTAATTACAAAACTAACTGCAGAACCCCTGGTCTAAATCGCGAGACGAATCTAACGAGGGTAGGTAAGCCGCGATTAGACGCTGGTTACTGTAGCACTACTGTAGCATCACTGTAACAAAATATAGATTAATTAGGCTCGTTAAATTCGTCTCGTGAAGATGTACCTATCTGTAAAAAGGTTTTGTCATTAAATTTTATTTAGTACTCTTAAATAATAAAATTCTCTTTGATGTGACAGGTCTAAATGCTAAATGCTAAAGCAACGAACACCCCCTTGTATGAGTGCTATCACCAGCATGAGTACTATTAACAGTTTACACTTCTGCTGATGAAAATTACCAGGTCAATCCTGGGACTGAATTTGTACCGCACTTTGTGAATCTGTCAAAAGCGGAAATGTCCATCTGTGCAAGGAAAAAGTTGCAATGTTTTCATTCATAGGTGCTTGGATTGATGAGCCACAGACAGAAGGGCGTCCTTGCTGCTCCCTTCTTTTTCCCATGGTACAGCCAATCACTGTCAAGAATAGCATGCGTGAAATTCAGTGGTCAAGGCTCTGACAGCTAATTGAACCGGAATCTTGCATGTTTGCGGGAATCTCCACACAGTGGTCCGTACAAGAATGCCAGCGGCTATGAATGCAGTGTTCGGTGTTCCAACCAAAATGAATGATCTTTGGCTCCGGAATGATGCGCAGGGACCGGACATTTTAGTTGAAAGCATTTGTCGTAATCTCGTTCATGTCTAGCAAAATTACCGCGAAATTTCTCGTCCGAAAACAGCTATAGGTGAAAGGTCAAAAAAGATGCGAAACGCCGTAACTGGAGTTTGTGAAAAGAGAGAATCCTACGGCTATATGTGCAATGCAGAAACAGGGACCAACCAAACACAATCAGAAAACAACAAAAATACATGACCCAAAAGCAGGAAAAATCGAAGGACACAAATGAACGAAGCACAAGGGCGCCACCACTCACTGACATGATCCCCGTTTTCGCCGGCGACGTTGCTTGGAAACAAAGCGTTCAGTTTTTCCTTGGTCCGTGTGTGTTAGGCCGTGTGGATAAGGAAGGGCAATGGTTAGGTGACAGGCCATTGTCGTGGCACGAACCGGATAACTTTGGGATTATTACCAATACAATACTTAATTATAATCAAAGCGGCATGAAGCCAAGTTGGCCGTTGGGTTGGGGTGGCCTCCACCTTCTTCTCCTCTTCTACAGGAAAAAGGTCGCGTTCCATCGGAGCCGAACCCACCGACACTTTCGTCGTCAAGATGCTGTCTCCTGCTAATTTCACTGTGTCCGAGTGGTGAGGAAGTTGATGACGCCACTGTGTGATCAGCCACTCCATCGCGCTGCAAGTGTCACTGACTGATATGGATGGGGCGGTGCAGATTAGCATAGAATCTTGGTGATAGATGACGGTGATTAGAGCTGATAATGGAGGAGCAGGACGGTCCCAGTGTTCACTGATTTTATTATTGCATCTCAACGAGCGATAGAGTTTAGGGTTAAGGTATGAATGCTGGGTATGAATGCGGCAGCGACGCACCATCAGGTGCCAGCACCAGGGTTTAAGCTCGAAATAGACACCCGGTTGGTGAGATTTATGGCCACCACCGTCCTTGTTTCCCCAACAGAAAGTCCATGCGCTTGTACACAGAGTTTACCTGGAGTAGATCTCGAATAGAAAGAAGTCTCTGAGTTTTTTATGCAAAGGAAGTCTCTGAGTTTTTTTATGCAAAGGAAGTCTCTGAGTTTACAAGGCAGCACAGAGACTTTGCACCTGAATTGAAGAAGGATCTCTGCCACGACTACATACCAAGATGAATCGGAGAAAGACAGAATGAACTTTTTGACAAAAGATGATTAGCATCAATTAAGGCGCTGAAATCGTTCATCATGTGGACTAGTTGACCCTGCCCATCCGGCGACCAATCGGATCAATCGAGTGCGGAAAAGAGTCAAACAATAATGTGGTGGCTTCTTCAGAGTTCAGACATGGATTCAACAGGACATGGGTCCTGCGTTTTTCAACTCCTACGTTTCCGGCTGCCGAGAGTGTGCTCGACAGGACTACCTGGTCATGCTTGCATGGGCGGTTTCATTAGACCGTTAAGGTGTCATTACAGAGAAATTAATCGGTTTGCGTCGCCATCAAGCGTCAGCCGCAACGGCACCGCTCCTGCCTGCCCACTTTCCTGTCCATCTCAAGAGTCAGCATTCATATGTCACCCGTGCCGTTTTCCTTTTTTCTCTCCGGTATTTGGTAGACAGTTTGGCGTATACTGTACGCCCTAGCACAGCATTTGAGGTGTCAAGTGTTCCCGGATGGTTGGAACTACGTGCTTAGTATCTGGTGATGTTCACCTGAGAATTCTGCTAGTACTAGCTTTGGGAGTTCTAGACTGGTTTTGGAAAGCTTACGAGCCTATCTATGTAACTTTATGCAAAGATTGTAGAAGATTTTTTTTTTTTTTGAGACCAGATTGTAGAAGATTTTTATTTTTATTGAACTGAGATTGTAGAAGAATTTTGTAGTGACAGAAAGCTTGAAAGTCATTTCCAAAAAAGAAAATACAGCTGATGTGGCCCATCAGGGGGGGGGGGGGGGGGGGGGCGTTGGGCCTTAAGAAATCTCCTGCCTGTTGGGCTTTTCCGCGCGTTTGTTTGAGTGGGGCTCATTGCTTGATGGGCCATGGAGCCCAATCCAGGCCTGCGAGGAAGCCCAGCACAATCCAGGCCTCCGGGCTGGGTCTTCATGGAACCAAAAGAAACGAGCAGACTGACCGCCGCCTGTCGACCGTTGCCACAGGGGGCGAGGCAGCGGTCGCCGCTCAACCAACCACCCATCTGATGGCACCATCGTCGCCTTCGTCGCCGGCGGGGACCCCTGCGTGGTCAGTGGCCGTGCGCCTGCGGCACCGCGGCGGCCTAGAGATCCGCGCTTCCGCGGAGAACGTGCTCCCGGGGTGGGGCCGCGGCGGGGAGCGCCTGTCCCTGCTCCTCCGCCTCCGCCGCCGCCTCGTCCTCGCCGTCACCTCGCAATGCGGGCCCCGCGATCCGGCGACCGGGGCGCCTCCGCCTTGCTGCAAGATCCTCCGCTTCCTGCGGAGCAGGTGGGCGCGGCTGCCCCGGGCGCCGCCAATTTGGCGGCGCAAGAAGCCGCCCGTGCCCGCCGCGCCGGGCGCCCGGTCGCAGGTCGCTTCTTGTTCTTGGGCGAGTTGATTCCTCTAACTCAAATACATCTGAAACTTATTCTCCTGCTTTATCTGCGTTGGCTGCAGCAGAATCGATCATCGACGCGGAAGATCCAGCGCGGCGGTGCATGGACGCCGACGGCAACGCTGCGGTTCGCCGCTGCCGCTTTCGCCGTCGTCTTGGCCTCCGTTGCGCTGTTCTACCTCAAGGTATGTCACCTTACCGAAACTGCTAATCATACAGTACAGGGTTAGAGCACTTGGATTCGCCTGTTCCGTTCTTGCTGAAGCCAGAGATTCCGGCGTGCATGTATCTTGCAGGGTTGGCGCCGGGGAGGAGGATGCCGCGAACCGATTGCGCCTTGCACGTCTTGGAGGTGCTTCTTGGTGCAGTTATGGGAGCCGCCGCCTCTTCGCAACTACAAATGGCTGCTCCGGCTGCTGAAACAGGGCCTGCGGTGGCTATGAGAAAGTAGGATCGCTGGGTTCTTTCACCAACAATTGCACACAGATTAGATGGAATGCAAGCAGGAAGTGGTTCGGCATGCACCAAAGGTCAATTGCCGTTCGTGCTGCCGTGCACAATACTAGTAAATTACTTTCAGATTGCGGTATAGACGGTTGTGGGTTAATGTGCGTTTCAGAAGCACGGAGGACATTTGGGTTATAGAGAGGTGGTATGGGCATCAGTGTGATCTAAATTTGCGATTTTTGTAATACTTGTTGAACAGCAATGCATCATCCTATGTATGAGTGCTGTACTGCTAAAGTTCAGTCAATATGAGTGCAGTACTGTTAAACTTCAGAGTGTAAGACCTCGTACCGTATAGTTACACAAACATATATCTTTCAACCCTACAGCTTGGAAGAATTGAACTTAATGTTCAAGCATATAATGTCACCACTGCGTGCTCAAAAATAAAGTTGGCACTATAACATCAAATAACCCTTCCAGATTTCCACAGGAGTTCCATAAGAAATAAGTATGTCCTGCAGAGAGGAGGTTCCAAACTTTTTAGCTGTCAATCTTTTGCAAAAACAGTTGAATACTAGACAAGGGACCACCCGTAAGGTGCTTGTTATCTTGAATCCTAATTCTGGATTTCGTAGCTCTCGGGATGTTTTCTACAAGAAAGTGCAACCAACACTGAAGGTAAGATGTTTGTGAATTTTCAGTCAAAACCGTTCCATTAGTTTATTATGTAACATTTGTCATCTAAATTTCCATCATATGTGATGAGAAACATGTTGTTTCTAACTTAGTTTTGTAAAATACATACCATGCTCAAGACAAGGGACAAAAGATTTTAAAGATCACATATGCACTTCTCTAGAGCCTTTATTCTTTTATTTATATATTTTTTGCTTTTGAATTTTTATCTGGTGCAGCTTTTAGGCTTCACCATGGAAGTCATTGAAACAGCATCTACTATTGATGTAAGCAATTGCCCTGATGGTAAATTCATTTATGTTACTGTGTTTACCAATTCCAGTATCTACAGTTCTATTTCAAGGTTGACTATTATTGTTTACAGGCATCATATGTGTTGGGGGCGATGGATTCGTAAATGTGGTCAGCTCTGATCCTATATTTCTTTCATATATAAGGAAAACTGATCTGGAAGCCTATTTTTTGTTATTGGTCCTGTGTGGACTTGTTCATTGCTGGCTGCTATTATAAAGCTAACATGGTTAGCTCATTGTTGTAACTGATCTATGTTCTTTATCTGTTGATGTTTGATGGTTCATAGTTTGTACCGTAAGTGCACAGGCACTTGCGGGCAGGGTTTGCAAAACCGGTGCAAACCGGACAGGTACCCGGAAAAACCGGACTAGTAAAACCGGTTGTTTTTTGCCCAAAACTGAAACTGTGCACTGTAGCAAAGTCGAAAACCGACTGGTTTTACCGGTCCGGTTTGCTCGGTTTCAGTTTTTTCGGTTATACCGGTTTTGCAAGGCTTGCTTGCAGGCTGGTTTTGGATACCAGTGCACCCCCGGGCATATACGAAAACAGAGATCTGGATTCATCCTGCCTTAAGAAAATGTACACATCCATCATGCCGATCTTTTCAACGGTTTACTTGGTAGAGATAATTTGAATGAGGCAATTCAGCTGCCCATTGGGATAATACCTGCTGGTTCAGATAATTCATTAGTTTGGACTGTTCTTGGCATCAGGGATCCTGTTTCTGCTGCGAATGCAGTAGCTAAGGTAATTTTGTAATGTTATGTTCAAATTTCATTTTTTGAAAGACCTTATTCTATTTATCCTTGAAGCTTGTTTCCATTCTTCCCCTCAGAATTTGACGTATTTCCGAATTTGACTGCACATATTAATATGTAACTATGTAAATCATTCTTCTGCAGGGTGATTTCACACCAATAGATGTGTTTGACAGCTTCCTACTTTGGTTCTGTAGCTGATGGTAAGTTTCATTTTTCTACATAGCTGGTTCTGAAGTGATGCATTTGTTGTATTGGCTATTCTAGTGTGGTTTACTACAGTACTACTTACAGTTATGACTTAGTTATGCCATCATATGTATGGCATGGCCTCCAACATGACAAGTGATTCTGTCTCGCGTGGCTTAGTTACTTAGTACAAGAATAGAAGAGGCATTCTATGGCCTTCTGAACCAATACAATATAAGAACTATGGATAATGGAACTTCTACTCATGGTCTGGCTAACTAATTAGGCTTTACTGAAAGGTTCATTCTGGTTTCATATCTGAGTATTTGAAATGCTTCTCCAAGCACCCCCTCGTCTATAGTATTGAAATTTGAGAAGATGAAATAGGACATGTTCTCTCTCCTGCGCATTCGAGAAAAAAAAAAATAGGACATGTTCTTGAAAAGATATTGAAATAAGACTAAATAATTTGCAAATTTGATTGGACAATGGTAGACAAAATAGTTATTTGCACCTCATATACAATCACACCACCATTGATTTTCACGTATATAGCTCAAGATAAGGCTACAATTCACAGCGGTTTTTACCGCACTAACACAACTTGTCTTCTATATACCTATATTCTTAAACACAATATTTTCAGTCAACTTATTGTTTCAAATGTATTATTAGTCAATTTATAGTTTCAAATGTATTCTATTTTCTTTTCCAGTTGTTCAACTGTCTGAAAAGTTCCGGCTGCAGTTCGGCCCTTTCCGATATGTCGTTGCTGCTTTCTGAAGTTTCTGTCATTACCTAAATACAAATTTGAGGTGGACTATCTTCCTTCATCACAAGGGAGAGACCCCGAATTGAATCCACTGACTGATAAATGTCATGAGCAGCTTTCTGGTTGTGGCAAGGTTATGAGAGGCGTACCAAAAAGTGATATGATTCAAGCTAATTGGGTTAGCAGAAAGGCGACGTATCCTATGAGAACCAGATTCGTGTGAGAACTATGAGAACTCCAATCTGGGCCACATGATCTTGATCCAAGGAGGACGCATAGGGAGAGGTGGGAGGGGGAATTTGCACCTGAATTCAAGCGCACCATTGGATCAAAATCATGTGGCCTAGATTGAAGTTCTCATAGTTCTCACACGAACCTGGTTCTCATAGGATACGTTGCCTAGCAGAAAAGGGGAGTTTCTTTGCATTTTTTCATGCAATCACTTTCGCAAACCTGCCCAGGGGTTACTGTCTCCAGTTATTGCACCTAAAAGCTCAGCATGATGATGGGAATTTGGATTTAATTCTTGTCCGTGGAAGTGGTAGACGACTTTTTTGCTTCTTCATTGCCTATCAGCTCTGCTGGCATCTTTTGCTGCCTTTCGTGGAATATGTCAAGGTATTGTGGGTTCCTCATGTTTCCTTAAGTTACTCCTTGCAGTAACTTTTATCACTAGGTCCAGAGTCCTTGACATTCTTGAGCTTCCTAGATTGTGTTTTCCTAAAACACAGTTGCTGTGACATCTCATAACTTCAATCACTACTGCTTCCGTGGAATATGTCAAGGTATTGTGGTAGACTCAGACTTTTTTGCTTCTTCATTGCCTATCAGCTCTGCTGGCATCTTTTGCTGCCTTTCGTGGAATATGTCAAGGTATTGTGGGTTCCTCATGTTTCCTTAAGTTACTCCTTACAGTAACTTTTATCTCTAGGTCCAGAGTCCTTGACATTCTTTAGCTTCCTAGATTGTGTTTTCCTAAAACACAGTTGCTGTGACATCTCATAACTTCAATCACTACTGCTTCCCAGACATCTCATAACTTCAGTTTAGACTAAAACACAATCTCGTTTTTGCAACAATTGCAGGTAAAACAAGTTTAGACCGGTTGGCGGTACTCACAATGGATGTGGTGTTGATGGGGAGCTTCTTCGTGCAGAGGGCCAAGCTGAATGGCAGTGCTCGTTGCTTCCAGCACAAGGCCGGTTGCTTGGCCGGCATCCCAGAACTTTAAGCCATCTTAAAGCACTCAGCGGTCATGCTTGTTCGGAGCAATACTGATTTGTTGACTGAATGAAAAACGAAGAAACGATGTAGAGTAAAATGTATCATTTGCCATTCTTTTCAGTTATAGTTTCAGGCTTAGTTTTCTCACCATCGTTGGTCACGTGTATATTTTTTTTAGAAGTATCTATTTTGTTTTACTTTACATGGTAATGCAGAAGAAAATTGAAAGCTAACTGTGACTTTGTCCGTTATTGGGTTGTGAGCTTGGTGAATTAGATTGGTTTAAGCTTTGGCTCTTTCGCTGGAAACATAAAATGACCCACAGCTTGGACTCGTCCCCTTAACAATGTAACTTGCATCAATCAAACAATTTTGGTTTGAGCATAAACTGAATGTAAATAAATATTTGGAGGACTACTTTGCCTATGTTTTGACTAAGCAGAGAATTGAGCCCACCTTGAAACTTAGGAGACAAAAATAGGGAGGCTCCGGCAATTGAAAGCCTTCAATTCATATAAACAAAGCCCTGAAAAACAAACACACACGCTCAATCCCGTTCAGCGTTACATGACCAGCCGGACCGAAAGAAAATTTTCTATATTGGGTTTGGTTGGGGTGCGCCAGGCAAGGGCAGTAGTGCAACGCCCGAGCGACGCTTGAGGGCCCCAATGGCAAGCCACTGTGGTGGACCCTCCCCCACAAAAAATAAGATTAATATCGAAGTGGGCACATGGCCCACATATCAGATATTAAACTGATAAGAACAGATACTACACTTGATCTTAGCCAAAAGGCCGAGAAAGGTATGAGTTGCTCTGTGCCCTCGGGTCAAAGTTTATACACGTCTTGGCGCCTCGCCTCAATAGAACTATCGATGTGGTACTAAACCGAAGCACACAACGAGAACAGCGAGCACGTCTGTTCGGTTCGGTTGTAACTTGGGCCTGGTGGTTCGGCGTTTTAGACTCCCGGAGCTTTAATAGGCCGGTGGAGTAGTTGGGCCGCCCGTTATCTGAAACTCAGAAGTTCGGTCACGGCCTGCTAGTTGCCGGAATTCCTATAATTAGCGCGCGCTATCCGGAAGCTTCGTGTAGCGTGCTTTAGGATTCGTGCAAACCTAACAATCCAACGGCAGCAGCGAATGACGGCCCACCAACAATGCTCGCCTCTTCCTCCTCCGGAAACCCAGTCGATGCGCCGCCGCTCGCTCTCCGCTTGTTAATGGAGCTGCTGGTGGCCGCCACCAGACGATGCGCTGCTGCTCCGCTCATTGATTAATGATTAGCTGCTGGTCGCTGCTTATGCCTACGCCGCCGCTGCCGCCATTGAAGCCGCAATTCCCGAGCTCGAGGAGATGCATGAGGTCGCCGTCCCGGACAACGAGCACGACCAACCGTGATCCCGCCGCCCTTCGTCGTCTCAGCTCCATGTAGAATTGTTCCAGATGCTTCGTTTCATTGTTCCAACGCATTTTCTCGATTTTTCCAACGCATTTCGTCAAATGTTCTAAGCTTCTTCCTCATTTATTCCAAGAGTTCTCTTTGATTGTTCCAGGCTTCTTCTCCATTTGTTCCAGGCGTTGTAATTGATTGTTCCAGGATTCATCCTATTTGTTCTAGCTTTTCTCCCATTTGTTCCAGGCGTGAGCGGGGTGCGCCAGCCAGGCCGCGGCAGCACTGGCTTCGTATTGAGGTTGAAGACGACGCGCAGTGGGTCGGAAGGCGAGTGCGCCCCGGCTGCACCCCGCTTCCGTATAGCGGGCCGTGGGCCGCGCTACATGACCGCTTCCCGTAGAGCGCGGTACAGATAGGAGGCCCCGCTAGTTGCTACCACGCGCCGTTCTTCAGGAGCCATCCCTGGCAAACCTACAGCTCAGCGAGTCAGTTCTGCTAACCGCTGCTACTCAGAATGCGAGAGATTCAGACGTGATTCTGCCAAATTACATTCTTGTTTTCTTTTTCATGTTCTTCTCGTGAAGCCAAATCGAATGCATTTGAACAGATAAACGTGTGTTCAAAGAGTGGTCGGAGACAGCGCGAAAACCTTACCAACATCAGAAACGAAGAGTGATCGGAGATTTAGATAACGACCCCTGCAATGAGCATTTCCCTTCTTTTCCCCCCCACTCTGTCTTCCGAAATTCTGAATAACGGGTGTCCACCATATGAGGCTTTGAGCAAAGTAAAGATGATACCATGGATCTTACTTCAGGACCATTTCTAGTCATGCGTATTAGAAGAAAAAAAAACAATATGCACTTTCCTATTTTTATTCACAGCGAGGGAAATGGTTTATTACATGTGTTAGTCCTCTTTCCCTTTACATCAAACATTACAGTACCATTATACCGCAATGGCATTTAGGTTTTCGTAATACTTGTTCAACAGCAATACAGCATCCTATGTATGAGTGCTGTACTGCTAAACTTCAGTCAATATGAGTGCAGCACTGCTAAACTTCAGAGTGTAAGACCTGGTACAGTATATTTACACAAACATATACCTACAGCTTTGAAGAATTGAACTTAATGTTCAAGCATATAAGGTCACCACTGCGTGCTAAAAAATAAAGTTGGCACTATAACATCAGACAACCCTTCCAGATTTCCACAGGAGTTCAATAAGAAATAAGACAAGCTGACAAGAAAATGTTCATTATTCGCTAAACAATATAGGGAAGCAAAAAAACATTGATGTTCCGGAACATACAATATCAGGGGCTGGGGTGCACTTATACAATCAGCATATAAACATGGGGGAACTGATTACATAATTAGCTGTCGTTTCCTCCTTTGATGATCACAGGCCAAATCAGATAACACACAGTTTGGCAACCCTGATTTCATGATATACAGAACTCACTGTCTCTTTGAACCCTCCAGATGAATTTTGGACACAGTTTGTCAACCCTGATTTCATGATATACAGAACTCACTGTCACTTAGAACACCAGAAGACTGAAAGAAAAGCCATTTTACTATTGCTTTAATGTTTAGACACTTTTTGCAAGGATATGGGATCCATCCTCTGACACCCTGAATCGCTTATCCTGCATAAAAGCCATGGTGAAGTTTTATTCTGCTGAGAGAGATAGAGCAAGCAGAATCTAATACAAATGAAGTTGCACATCAGCAAACTACTTTTGGAATTGTTCCTCTCATATCAGAATGACGCTTTTTTTCCATTATATCTAAAAAATATGGATTTGGGAATGACCTACTTGATCTAAGTTACCTTATCAAGCTTGTCCATCATCGGTGTAGGCACCACAATCTTCTGAACGCACAGCCGCCGGAGAACACGTTGTTCAAGCATAAACTGATACTGAACATCACTGTTGTTTGGTGACACGCTTGCTATTATCTTCTTCTCAACACCAACCTCTGCAGATCAGAAAACATATTGTCATGGATGCAATTTTCCCCCTTCTTTATACAAAAAAGTTGATGATAGAGAGAGCGAGGGAGGTAGGGAGGGAGGGACGAGGGAGGGAGGGAGAAAGAGAGATGAAAATGGAAGCAAACCTCCAAGAAAAGGAGACTGGAACATAGCATTTATTTCAGACTGATCTCCAACATTGTGAAACTTGTTTCTCAAATGCGATGGAGCTTCATAGTCAATACCAGGATCATCCCTAGTAATGAGCAACAAGAAAGACTCAGTAATTATGAAACAAACATACAACAATTTAAAAGAAAACGCTTAAGGTGCTCGTTACTTACAGCTGTTCCCTTGTTACAGGTCTAACATAAGCATGAGACTGAAACAATTCTGCTGAGGTTTCCCCAAGACAGTTTAAGTTTGCCGGGATTTGTTTTGTTGCTGCAGATGTATCCTTGCGCACTTCAGGATAATTGGACACTTCTGAGCCATCAGAACATGTTTCAGTTCCACTCATCTCATTTCTGTGATCTGCAGAGAGTTGAAATGTTTTTGCGAATGTCTTGTTGTCTGGTTTCGCTGACGCCTTAATCTTTCCATCATTCTTATCACTGTTTTCTCTAGCCAGAAGACCACTCAAATCTCTCTGAAAAGTTCCATTGGTAACATGGGTATCCTCCCAGAATGTGCTCGGTTTTGATTCCTGAAAACTAAAACCAGGATTGGACCCATGCCTGAATGAATCCGTACCAGAAGGCTGCGAACATGTGCTATGTCGACCAACAGTTTGTCTTACAGAGCTCTCAGCTTTCTTTGCAAGATAGATGTCTGTGTTTCGGTTGCTGAGAGTTGCAAAGTTATCTTCTTGCCTTTTGTCTAACTTTTGTCCAAAGAAAGTACCCATATCAATATCACTCTGAATATCCTTGGGACGAAACGGATTGGACATTTCCATTTTATCACCAAATATATCTGAAACAGGATGCTGCATGTTAATGCCATTTTCAAAAATGGCATTGTCAGACCCATGAAAGACAGAATGAACTTTTGAACCAGGTCTCTTTTCAGTTGTCTCAACAGTTTGATATGAGCTCATATCAGGACCAGACTTGAAAAAAGGTTTATCCTCAAGGACAGAATGAACTTTCGGAGCAGGTCTCTTTTCAGTTATCTCAACAGTTTGATATGAGCTCATATCAGGACCAGACATGAAAAAAGGTTTATCCTCATGGACAGAATGAACTTTTGAAGCAGGTATCTTTTCAGTTGTCTCAACAGTTTGATATGAGCTCATATCAGGACCAGACTTGAAAAAAGGTTTATCCTCATGCATTTCGGTGCTTAGTCCAGTGCTATTCTTCGAATGGGAGGTGGGAGAACCCCAACTGGAAAATTTCTCACTAAGTGATATACGGCAGCTTGGTTCCCTCGTCTGCTCAGTAGTCCTTTCTGGCCAATAGCCTGTTCCAAGTTTCTTCTGATCAGTCGTCCTTTTACTGTCCATCTTTTCTGGATTGTTAAATAGTGACATTCCATTGAGATGTGCATCCATGTTTGGAATACCTAGCTCATCCAAGCTCATATGAAACTCATCCTTCTTGTTCATCTCATTCTTTACTGATGGAGATGGTTTCTTGCATGATCTATCCTTCATTCCTTCGTACCAAAAATGGGGAACAATCAAGATAAAGGACCAATATATGTAACCCCTATTCTACTATGAACATTAATGTAAAGTGTATTGGTCAAGACAAAAGCAGAGAGAGGTAAGAATAAAAATGACTGACCTGCAGCCGATGAGCATGATTCTTCACTGCAAATAATTTTGAAAGGATCAGCAAGAATACTCCTAATAACTTTGCATAAGAACATTCAGGAGGAGCATAAACATAATCAGACATGGTTAAAAGTTGAATCTTCATTACCTTATTGGGCTCCTCCTTTTCTCTGAATCATCTCCCATGTCAAAAGGCCAAGCAGAAGGGCCAAAAGTGCTATTTGAGTTGGATATTTTCTTACTTTTTGGGTGCCTGAACAGAATGACAGAGATCAGGATTATTGTACCAATATTATGTATTCAAGGCATTATTCTCCTTACCTTTCCCATTCGAAAAGTTCAGTACCCTTATCATCATCCATCAATGAATGATCAGAAAAGAGGTCATGTGACGATGGAATTCCTTCAACAAAAATTGAAATTAAGAAACATGAAAAGCTCAAAAGAAGTAAACTAATAACATGTAATAACAGAATGGCAAGTATACAATGCAAGCATCCCGCTAGGCTAATTTAGCATCACAAAGTAAGAGAAAAACAAAGAGAGCACGTCACGAGTTCCGATTATCTATAGATATCAGAAGAAATCAGAACAACATTAATCCCAAACGCTGTTTTGCAAGTTTTCTTTAACAACTTCCCAACCAAAGTTGGCACCATGTACCACAAGTTTAATAGCATGTCATTGGTGTCACAAGAAACAGCAGGACTGCATGAATGAATAACACCATCTTAGAAGCTACATTGATCGTGCTAGGTGCTGCTGCTGAACTAAGAAAATTTAAAGCAAATTTCCAAACCAAGTCGTGCAGCTTGCTAGATGTGCAATGCTCTGCTAGAGTACTAGCATTGAAAGTATGGAATGCGACCACTTCTGTATCATAGTTTAAGTGCACCTCGATAGAAATCAATTGCCAAAGTTGAAAAAAAAAATGGAATGCTCACAGGTTTGTGAGGTATGGAAAATATAAAAGGTACAAAATCCTAACCTGTATTGTCAAATCTTGTGCTGGATCTTGTTGGGTTTCTGCATGGAGAGACTGAATTATTTGTAGCCAATAAAACACTTTAGGCTTATTAGTCAAACCGAAATATATGTGGAGGAGTAACCTTCGCTCAGGAGAGTATCTATCCTTAGATCCATAGTCAACTGAATCAAAATGTTCCTCTCTTGAAATAGGAAAATGATCCTTTGAATTAAATTGATCTATCCTCCACAGTCTATCAGAATTTTCATCAACTAGATTGCCATCTGATCTACTACGCTTTGCTGTTCAAAATAGAAAAGAAGAACAGTGACTATATGGTATAATATTTTCTTAGGCCACAGAATTTAGTGGTCACTCGTGAGACTCATTAATAAGATGACACAGCACAACTTACATTGCAAATCTTTTTCTGCTCTAGTTTCATAGAACATGTCTTCATCCTCAAAATAGAGGTCAGCATTATGGTTGTTAAATGAATCTGGAAAATAGCAGTTAGACTGCTTCCTCCTTAGATAGTCCGATTCATCTAGAATATTACCGATTTTGTCTGGTGGTCTTCGCTCATTCAGCATATTGATACTAGCTCTCATAGAATCCTGTAAAAGATGATATTAAAACACTTTACATTCTTAATTAAAACAGTAAACAAAATCAACAAACTATCATGATAATAAATTTATTGTAATCTGTTCTGTGATAGGATAAAAAAACACTGAACATATAAGCTGTATAAGGAGAAAATTTCTCTAAGGAGTACACTGAACGGGTCTGGGTAAGTAAATTTTGCAAATTATCAAATCTATATGAAAGTACCAAGTGTAAGTCCTAGTACTGGATCTACATTAAAAACCAAAATCACTATTTTCTCTGGCAGGCTAAACCTCTCTTCAATTCTTTTCGGCCTATCTTCTAAAAAAAGGGATTTGATTTCAAAGAGCTTGGCATCTGAAATTCTCACCAATGCCTTTGTGACATCAAAGGGGATAGACCGCTTTGCTTTATGTGTGAACCGCATGGCCTTTGGAGGCAAAGGTAAATCCCTGCATCACAACATTCAACATAGTTTAGATTTGGATGTAGCATAGAGCCTGTGTAGAAGGTGCAAACATGATTCATATCACATTTGAGGAAAGACTGGAGCTTTTGACTCTGTGCTTTAGCTATAGCCAAGGTTGGAAAACAAGGTCATTTGGACATAATGTATACGTGGAGACTATGAATCAGTCGCCTGAAAAAGGCAATCACTCAGTCAACAGTTACCAGCCACACGATGAAGATCCACCGGCTCCAACGTGGTCTTCAACCTCCCATCGTACGCAGCATCGAATAGAAACTAGCATGCTGTACATTCTTCACGCTCCCCCGCCTACCCCCTCCTCCGGCCATCCCCCCTCCCCCCCCCCCCCGCCCCCCCCCCAACCGGGTCCGCAGCTAATTCCCCAACCATGCTAAATCATCCTTCGTCGAGCTTCCCTACCCAACCCTGGCCCACCCAACTGCCATCTCCCGCTGCCCGCGAGGTGGCGCCCCTGCCGTCTCTCCCACCACCGCCGCCGGGCTGGCCTACCTCTCCCAATCCCCTTTCTAGGCCCGTCAGCAATGGAGTACCCGAAACCTCGAAATCCTAAAATCCCCAACCCTAACCTCATCGGAATATGCCGTCGTCTGAGGTACAGTAAATCCGTAATGTATATGAACCGAACCAGCTGGTTGTTATCCTAGGTCTCAAGGCAAAATAATAAACAACGATGAATTCAATTACTGCAAAACAAGCTAGCCTTTGAAAAAAAAATTCTTCAATGCAAGGAAAAATAAGGTAAATAAATTAAGGAATGTTCTGTGATTGTATCACTTTAAGCGCCGCTGAATACTATGTTTCAAGAAATCTCGACTAACTTTTCAGAAATACCCAGAACAGAATTATGGCGGAAATTTCATCTGTACAGAATAACCAAAACGTATCATTGAACCTTTTTATCGGTCTCGGTGTATGGGGAGGTGTTTCCATCTTAATATGTCCAAGGCCTGAAACAGACATATGGATGGCTAGTGAACCATTGTAGTATGTCATCAAGATACAAATGGAAGGGAACTAAGTTTGATCAGGGCCAATAATAACAACAGGTGGACCGCAGAGCTTACAACAGAACATATTTGCTATTTATCTCTACACCACAACTAAAACAGAAGGAAACAAATGTAAAAAAAAATTAAAAAATAATTAATGCTTTAAGATGCAGTTTATCTGCAAGTTCATCTGAAGATAGTCATAACAATACTCCTGTAGTGTGAAAAAAATTAAAATCCACAAAGTGCAGTTCAACTGTTAAGTGGTCTGCAAGTCTGCACAATATTTCTTCCAGTTAGAACAGTCAAACTGTTAAACGCCTCAACTTGTGCAAGACAGGTTCCAGTAATAAACAATTCACATCCTTAGTAGATCATATGAAAAAAAAATCAAATAATGATTAAGCACTCAATTCGCTCAAAACAAGCACCTTTAACAGAAAATGAAACATGAGCTTCACGGGCAGGTCGTGCAGTAGGTTTATTCTTTGACCCCTCGTAACAGGCCAAATCAATAAGTGAAATTTCTGCAAGGACCACAGACATGTCAAATTCTAGTCATACCTGAGTTTCTAATATACAGACAGGTGGATCTATCAAACTTCAGCTATACAGTTTATGATTGTATATCAATTCCTCAATAACACAACTGTGTACATTGCAGATGCTCCTTTCACCTATAGTTGAAAGAAATAGCCTAAACTAAGAATCTCTATTAGGTCATTATTTTGATGATTTTCCCTTTTTAGATAGTTTGGTATAGACTTAAAAATCAACTCAATCAGAAGGCACATTAGAAATGATTAGTAATAGTGAAGGAAACATCACCGCCATCGAGTCCCAGATTTTGAATTTGCCGCTTGGTGCTATAGTTTATGGATGGAGATATTTTACAACCAAGTTGTTCATGAGAGTTGACAGCCGCTGCAACATCTTGATGACCAAATGTTGATGACAATCTGCCAAGGTACAAAGATTGAAATCTCACAAAACAAGATAAATACAGGCACACTCTTACCAAACTCTGGAGATACTGACCTTGGCTGAGAACCTGCAGAATAGAAGAAGCAAAAATCATTTCTGATAAACTTCAAAAAAGTATTACAAACCTCAGACTCAGAAATTACTAGCATAACCTCAGACTCAGAAACTGATGTATAGAAAATCACACCCTCACCTGCTTCATTCGTGTTGCTATTGCATAAAGAAGTAATCTTCTTTAAGGCCTCTGTTGGGGAAGCATCTGAAAGAGTGACATTCAATTGTGGAATAGCACCTTCTGCATCTGAAATGATAAAATGATCATACTGAGATAATTCAAGAGGTTACTAAAGCCTTAAAGGTGGAACAGACATTTAGGTACATTAATAAACATGCAAATATGAATGATGTGAAACTACTACATGGTGCAAAATGAAATTATTCACAGGAAGTGCATTGCAAAACCAGAGGTTTGTCTAATCAAATCATGTGTGCATTTTATTCTAACAGTGCGGCCCAGAATCTTCCCGAAGATTCCATAGACAGATACAGATTGGTTGATTTTTTTCACATGGTGCGAAATTAAGGCGATTATGCTTGAAGGTAAAAATATTAACCACAGAATATAAAGCTGTCCACTGAGACATTAAAAATCGAAACATATAGGAAACTGACCTGCAGGTTCATTAGGAGGATGACTATTTGGAGTTGCCAGATTGTTGATGTTAAGAACATCAAGTGATCGAGGCTCCTTATCATGGGAAGCTTGACCTCCTGCTACATCATTCTGGTTCTGTTGCTGTTGCCGCTTCTTTTGTTCAAAGTACTGCCTTTGTCTGCCAAGCATTTGATTTGAAACGGACGAAACACTTAGTTATATCAGCACAAGACAAATGAATAACACCACAGTTAGGAACCACAGTATACAGTTTATACAAACTGAAATCAGAAGATTACCTGCTCTGTGTTGACTTCCTGGACTGCTCATTTCAGGGCCGAACAAGTAGAGCACATTGACATCCAAACGTTACCAAATGTTAGAACCACGTCACAATATGTTAATGCACAGCTATACGGTACGGTTATTCTAATGTTAAAATTCTAACTGTCAATCACCGTTGCAGAAACGAAGAACAAAACAGGGCAAGTCACGTTAACTGCCAGAATAAAGTTCAGAGCAGTTCAACCCGAAGGAGATTAAGGCGAGGATGCGGATACTCACGGCATACACCTTCCTCCTTGAGCCGCCCATCCATTGCAGCATTATGAGCAGGCGACACACAATCTTCCAACTGCGACATCGAATAGAGCAACAAATTCAGGACACGATTCTCAGATATAAGATCATCTCCAACAATAGCCACCATTTTAGAACCCCCAAACCCAAAGGCCAATTGGCGGCTGCCCCCATTTCCTGAGGCCCCCATATAGGCCACCAACTCCAGCAATAGCCACATTTCTTTGCCCCTATTCTTGTTTCTCTTCTATTTGTCTACATATGTCTATTTCTAACACTTCAATAATTTGAACATGAATATTTCCAGCATATATAATTCAACCACATTCAAACCCACAAATTTCAAACAGAACAATTAAAATCAATGGCATGTTCAAATCATTGTTACAGGATGTTTTTTTTTTAAATGAATAATCCAAAGTTACTGTATTATCATATAGGCAACTAGTTAGATAGCATGTAGGAGCAAGGCACCGAACATACATCAAAATGAATTCGCATTGCCTTGAACATGTTGCAAGTATTTGTGAAAAATGAATTCTATAACACTGCAAGTAACGGAATACATTCTACATCAAAATCCATTCTGAATTTTACTTTAAAGCCAACCAAGCAAGCAGTAGCAGCAGCGGCGGCAGCAACCAAGCAGGTGAGCAGCACCAGCACGAGCAGGCGAGCAGTACAACCCAAGCCCCCGCACGCGCGCGACCAAGCCGGCGTGGGTACGACCTGCCAAGCGCACGTGCGGGCGTCCGGGCGCACGGGCTCGCCGACAGCCGCATCGTGGAGGGGAGGGAGAAGGGAGGACGGCGTACCTGCGGTTGGCGTCGGGGAGGCTCGGATCCGGCCGGCGACGGAGGGGAGGGGAGGGAGGCGAGGTCGGGGCGGCGCTCGGGAGGGCGTGGAGGTTGAGGCCCGACGGCGTCTGTGGGGAGGCGGGGAGCGCGGGACGGAGGGGCGCCGTGCGCGCGGGGGAGGAAGCGGGGGCGGCGAAGGCGGTGGTGGAGGGCGACGAGGGAAGCGTCGGGTGATCGGTGTCCGCCGGTGGAAGGCTGCGGACTGCGGGCTCGGCGACGCGAACGCGGGCGTGGGGAAGAGAGAGGACGAGTGATGCGTCGAGGTTTTGCCGGGTCTGTCGTGTAGCCCCTCGAATTCAAAATTTGAGTAAACATCCGAGGGAAAAATCACAATAATTGATAAAAGGAATATTCTAGCATTTTTAAATAAAATTAAAGGAAAATTGCAAAAACCCACCTACATGTCAGGGGTTTTTATATACCCACCTACAAAAAATATTGTGTCAGTCTCCCCTTTGCAAATGTTCGTTTGTTTTCATAATCCCCCTAACAGCTTTGACCGGATGATATGGCTCTTTTGTAGCCTCTACAATTACTTCTAAGGCTTTACAATAGCTCCACTATAGCGTAATTATTAAAATGGCAACGTATCTTATGAGAACCAGGTTCGTGTGAGAACTATGAGAATTTCAATTTAGGCCACATGATTTTAATCCAATGGTGCGCTTGAATTCAGGTGGGAGGGGGATTTGCAAAATCACCGCCCATTTAATCATATTTTTGCAAATTCCCCCTCCCACCTCTCCCTATGCGTCCCCCTTAGATCAAGATCATGTGGCTCAGATTGGAGTTCTCATAGTTCTCACACGAATCTGGTTCTCATAGGATACGTCGCCTATTAAAATTTATCATGCTATCATAAATGGCGTTCAAACTTAACCGCGACACTATGAACAAAATAGAGAAAATTGAACCTATAAGTTTCAATATCTATGTATTGGCACAACATCTGGAGCCGCATCGATGAATATACATGAGCTAATTCGTTCGGTCAAAGCTAGCAAGGGGAATATGAAAGCATATAGACACTTGCAGGGGGAAACTGACACAAAAATTTTTGTAGGTGGGTATATAAAAACCCTCCTGACTTGCAAGTGGGTTTTTGCACTTTTCCTTAAAATTAATATGTCTAAATGGAAGAGGAAATTACCTATCGAACAATCATTTGTAAACAGATGACTGGCAAGTGAAATCCTTGCATAAATGCCTACGGGTCTGCAAAAATTTCGAATGGAGTTTTGTCTGAAAAGTTCTTGAATATTTTGGTAGTAAACGTTGTTGACATTTAACAACCTTGTGACTTGTAGCTAGTATAATCCCAGTTCCAGACACAAAGCGGTAGTATGTTGGGTGATTTGCTCTTAATTTCCCCGAGTAGCCAAAAAAAGAACTCAGCGTTGTAGAAGGTAGCAGCAACGCCGATCTCTAGAAGCTAGACTCGAACACTCTTGTAAAAACTTGCGCTGCAGGCTCATCACCCTGGCCTCTTCCCGAGTTGCCTCGCGCTTAAGGCCTCCTTTGATTGAAGAAAAAAAAAAAATTTCTACGTTTTTCCTGTGAAATTAAACTGTTTCTTGTGAAATTTCTGTAAAATTCCTACGTTCCAAAGGAGGCTTAAGTTCTTCTGCAGATGCAATGGAGTAGCAACCGATCGACATGTCGCGACGAGGAGTTTGTCATTTTGGAATCTGAATTCTGACGTGAAGCGTCAATTGGTAACGACGCATCACCCCGTTCCCTCCTGTGCAGCAGGCTGAGCAAAGCAGCCGGAGTATATGTCGAGCACCTTCTTCAAGTCCGCAGCGCTGGCCGTCCACACGTGCCCCGGCGACGCCTCCGGTAAGCCGCCGGCCACCTCCTCACACCTCTCCTCCACCATCGCCGCCTCCCGGAGCTTCCCTTCCCACCACAGGCTCTTGACCAGCAGCGCCTTGGTGGGCGCGTCCGGCGCGATCCCGGCGGCGCGCATTTCGTCGAACACCCTCAGCGCGAGCGCCGCGCGCTCCCGCTTGCAGTACGCCCTGACCAGCACGCTGTACATGTACCCGTCGGGCCGCAGCTCGCACTGCCGCACCAGGCCCAGCAGCCGGTGCACGCCCTTGAGCTCGCCGGCGCCGGCCAGGTGCTCCATCAGGCCGGAGAAGGTCTGCAGGTCCGGGAGCACGTCCCGCGCCATCATCTCCTCGAGGAGCTCCATGGCGTCGAGCCCCCTCCTGCACTTGGCCATCGTCCGCAGCAGCGACGAGCAGAGGAGCGCGAGGTTCGGGCGCGACACGGGCCCGCAGATGGACTCGGCGTCGCGGAACACCCTGGTCGCCGCGTCGGCCTTCTTGGAGAGGCCGTAGAAGTCGATGAGCAGCCGCACGGTGGCGAGCGGGAGGAGGATGCCGTCGGCCCGCACCTTGGAAAGGAGGCGCTCCACCAACTCGACGTGCCCCGCGCGGGCGAGGATGGCCACCATCCTCGCCACCGTGTGCCGATCGTGCGCGAACCCGCCGGGCCGGCACGCCACCCAGCAGAAGAACTCCCACGCCGTGTCGGGCTTCTTGAACGCGCGCAGGAGCTTGCAGACCAGCCGCGGCGTCCACACGAGCCCGGCGGACTCCAGCTCGGCCACCTCCCGCGCGTCCCAGCCGTCCAACGCCCTGGCGAGCTCGCGCGGGTCCAGCCATGGCTTAAGAGCCTGCTTTTCTATGTTGCCTCGGTCCTTGTTGTCATTAGTGACCTCGCCGTCGTTGTCGTCCTCCCCCTCGCTGTCTCCCTCGCCCTCGACGTCGTCCACGGCGTACCCGATTCTTGCGTTTGGCGAAAGCTCCTCGACAAAGTCTTCAGTGCCATCAATGTGCCCCGCATCACGCATCGCGGCGATGGCGGCTCGCATCTGCGGCCCGGGCATGACGCCGTCGACGGCCGCCATTTCCCGGACGAGCCACCGGAGCTGGTCGAACCTCCCCGCCGGCGCGAGCGCCTGTGCGAGCACGTTGTACTGCCGGGTGGTCCGCCGCACGCGCAGCGATGGGAGGAGGCGGAACACCTCGAGCGCCTGGTCCACGAACCCAGCGGAGGCGAGGTGCTCGACGACGACGGTGTAGGTGCGGGCGTTAGGGAGCGCGCCCTCGCGGACCATGCGGCGGAGCGCCTCGACGGCGGTGGCGTGGTCGCCGTCCCGGGCGTGGAGGCCGATGAGGATGTTGTGCGCCTCGGCCGGGCGACGCGGCGGCGACGACGGCAGGGACGCGAAGGCGTCGAGGGCGGAGGCGCGGTCCCCCGCGGCGGCGAGGAGGCACAGGCGCGCGAGCGGCGGCGCGGGCAGCGGGAAGGAGGCGAGGAGCGCGCGGAGGTCGGGCGCCGCGGCGAGGGAGGCGAGGCGGGACGCGAGGGCGTGGTAGAGCGGGAGCGGCGGCGGCGCGGGGAGGGCCCGGAAGAGGGAGAGCGCGGAGGACGGGGTGGGTGCTGCGCGGATGGCGTGGAGCGCGACGACGGGGTCGTCTGGAGCCGGAGCCGGCGTGGGCGCGGGCGAAGGAGAGCGGAGACGCAGGCGGAGGGAATCGATTAGGCGGGCGCGGCGGAGGTAGAGGGCGACGCGGGTGGTGGGCGCGGCCGGCGGGGGCATCGCGTCGGCGGAGACGCAGCCGGCGGCGGACAGACAGGCGGCGGAGAACTGGAAGAGGAGAGTGCCGTTGGGCTGTTGGGGCTGCAGAGTCCACGTCCGTCTGCAAGGCGGCCCCGTGGGCCGACACATGGCCCAGCCCAACGAGCGAGGCACGCCGCGGTAATAGGCGGTTGGTTTAGCGTTGCGTATCCCTCCATCAGCCCCCGGTGTCAATCAATGGCGGATCAGTCGCTCCCTCCCCCTCCCCGGCGCCACCGTCCCAACCCCACCACCGCGAATCCGCTACCGCCCCCTCCCCGGCCGCCGTTCCGATTCCCACTAAATCCCGAATCCGTATCCGCTACCATGGCTCTACCAGTAGCAATCGAAACAATCTCCAGCCTCGAGGAGGCCGGCGATGCCCTGAAAAACAGGGACATCGATCAGGTCCAGTTTCTTCTACACGAGCAGACATCGCTCCAGGCTGCAACCGAAGTCATGGTGAGGACCTGTCCTGGAAAGCTCGGATACAGGTTGTTAAATTTTGAACTCATGATTGCAAGTTTGGAACAAGCGTCAAGCTGGACGAGGCCTACCGACGGTTTGAAGAGTGCATGCAGCAGTGTGATCAAGAGCTCCGCCCTCTCGAAGTCCACATTACCCAGTTGAAGCGGTTGTTGCTCCTGCCCGACAACGAGATTGCACATGTCGGACCCGATATTATGCAGAGGAATCAAGGAGTGCAGCACGTGCTATATCCGCACCCACCGGTATCTCTCTTTTCATCCTCTCCCACCTCTTTTCTAAATCGTTTTTCAGTTGGGAAAACTACAAATGACGCCCTAAACTTTGGCTTGACCTTCAAATTTAGGGCATTGGCAAAACTAGACCTGTTTTTGATGTCAATTCTGAAAATGGACCTCTTTTTCAGACTTTGCAAAATCGGACTTGTTTTTTGAATATGAAGCAAAGAGTTGCCCTTATTCCGTTAGGAGGTCTTAACGGTGTTAAATCCGTGGCCAAAAGACAATGATACCCTTTGCAAATTTGCCCCTGTTTTCTTTTTTGAGTTCAAAATTTGTCTATGTTTTGGCATGGACCTTACATAACATTTCAAACTAAATCCAAATACGCTAATAAATTTTGAATTTGATGGAAATTCAAATTTGAATGTAATTTTGATGCATGAGGGCCGGCTGCTTAGGCCAAATCTCATCTCAGCTACACGCGCACGCTACAGTCCGCAAAATTGCGTCAGATAAGTTCTTTCTCTTGACGATGTACACATAAAGAATAATTGTGATCAACGGAGAAGCGATTTGAACTAGTCTATTACAGGTACTGTACTCCAGTCTCCAGTACACTAGTACTATTTTTACAAGACCAGAGAATACTGATTTGTATATACATATCCGATTCATTAGTACTGAATATCGGCCCCGTGACTGGTAAGCACCAGAATCTAAACCCTTAAAGAACCAGTTGCGAGGAAAATCAATTTTACCCTGCCAACTTATCTACCCTGCCATCTAAACCATCCTGCCATATTGTGGGCCCAAAATCCAACGCACCGAATGGTTCCATCAAATCCCGAGCGTAACTCTTCCCCTCTCTCCCCCACCGGTTACGTTGATTTTTTGGAAGTGTTGCGTTACCGTGACGCTTAGAAAAAATCCTTTTGTAACCCAAGCTACAACACCCGTACCCCCTCAATTGGCTTTCCAAATTGGCATGATTTCTATCTCTTTCCAACTTGAATGATTTCCGTAGCAAGTGTTTTGGAAATAAATCAAGCAGGCCACGTTCCATGAATGTTCCATGAATAAATCAAGCAGGCGGAGAAAGAGGACGAGATTCAGGGCCGCAACCGTCGGTCCATGCCGCCTTCGCGTAGGGCCGCCACCACCACCGTCGGGAAGGCGGAGCAAACCTTCTGCGGATAAATCGGCTTAGGCCCGCGCGATCCCGCAGCAGAGCAGTCGTGGTGCTCCCCTGCTGCTTCACTAGGGGCGATGCTAGCCGGGCTTCGGCGTGTTGGACCGCGCGCCATCGCCGGGCACGCCGTCTTTGCTCATCTACCCCCTCGGCATCCCCACGCAAGGTTCCAGGATCTGTTCACGCCGTCTCTTCTCTTCTCCCTCCCACTCTCTTCCTTTTTCCCTTCCCTATATGCGGTTCTTGATAGATTGTTGCCGGTGCCGCAGATGAGCGTGCTACCGGGGATGCGTGATCAAAGTGCATGGACGGATCACTGGATCAGGCAGGTTCACCAGGAACAAGCACAGCGACTTCTGCGATTGCCACGATGGGCCTGGTAATCCATTCTTTCCGCTGTGGGGGAGCTTTTGTGGGTTTGATTTCACTGGTAGATACTATGTTTTGTGATGTTCATCACTAGCGCATGATTGTTCTAGCATACGCATGAGATTGTTACAATCAGTTTATCTCGTCAGTCACATTTTAGCATGACACGATTAGAAAAATATTTATTGCTGCACATGCATTTCACATATACAATTTTCGGCTTTACTCTGTGGTTTTTGGACCAGACCTACCATTAGAACTCAAGTTACTTGCCTCGGAAAGATTATTTGAAGCAATAGCAGGTAGCTCCAATTAGAAGCAGAAACAATTTGCATTTGCTGTAGAATCTAAATTCTAAACTCCCCTTACAACTAGGGACATTCAGTGCAGAATAATGGATGACTATGGCAGTGAATATATCTCCTTTGTTCTAGCATGCTCTTGTTACAACTGGAGGCATGGTGTCGTTTCCACAAATTGAGGCACGAGTTCCTGCCATGCATGGTCTTGTCTAGAATCAGTGATAATCAATAGTAATATATGTAATGCGCCTTCAGTTTGTATATATAGTATAATCCAATAACTTTGAAAAACTTTAGTTGTTTCATATTTTTTGTACAGTGCATGGGTTATAATATCTGAACCAGCTTCCATTGAAAAGAGTTTCCTATTCTGTTGACGAACAATTTTTTCATATGCACGTACGGGTGCATCCCATTTTTTTTCAAATTAAACCCAATTTTGCAGTAGGGTGCCATATGCACGTATGGGTGTATCCCAATTTCAAAAGCAATGCTATTGAGCCCTAATAGCATAGTTTCTCTTCTGAATGAGCTATAGAATCTCATCGAAATAGCTGGTTTTGTCTGAAGTTTTTTGTATTCAGGTTTTGTTTGTATAATTTACCATTATTATAGAAAATTATATGGCTAAAACCTTCCTGTATTTGATATATTTTCCTCTCCAGTATATAATTTTTATGGACCTGAACACATTTATTTTGTAGGGGATCAAGATGCTATCTCTTGGATCATTTAAAACTGGTGCCGTTCTCTTGGTATGGGATTACTCCATTGAATTTAATTGAAACTTGTATGTATCTTTGTTTTGATATAACTTATAAAACGCAACTGCGGCCACAAACATGCCATCTTGTCTCAGTTTTCTACTATCATCATTTTTGCTACTTAACAGCGTTATATGAATTAACACAAGAAATCAAGGCCCAAGGCCCCTATCTGCCCTGCACGGTGCAAACTTGTGGCCTGTAATGACTTTTCGTGTCTGTCTTACTAGAGTATTCCAATGCTGGTTGACTAACAATACTAAAGTAGTCAAACTCTTGTATTTTTAATGCATCATTTTTGTAAATATTCGTTTATGTTGTCTGAGTAGCTCATTTCTACCGTTTTATTTCAACAACTCTTCATTGAATCGTTTCCTGATCATTTGTTGACATTCATATGTAATGGCATTTTTCCTTTTGCATTATCAGACCGGACTCTTTGTGTACGACATTTTCTGGGTGTTCATTCCAGTTATGGTCGGTGTGGCCAAATATTTTGATACCCCGATAAAGGTCAGTATTCTCATTAAGATTATTATTTGTTAACATGATTGTCAGTTGGTGCTATTTGTTTGTTGTGGTAGCTCGACTATAATCTGGCTCTGCATTGTTATGCACATATTCTGCTTCCAACGGCAGATGTTGCACGGCCATTCTCTATGCTTGGTGTTGGTGACATTGTAATACCTCATTAGTAATAAAAGTTTCTTTCTTGTTACAGTCTCCTAATGTTTTTAATGATCTCCTTAGTTTTTTAATGATTGTGTATTTTTAATTCACTTTTTTCATATTGATTTGGAATAACAGGCCACACTTGTCCATAACTTTCTTTATTATGTCGCATGCTGCTATCTATGCTTGCAGAATGGAAGAGGGGTAAAGGGTAATTAGAAGGATTCTGTATTATCCTGGTTTGTCATAGACCTACAGAAGATTAAGAAAAAATAAAAATCTTTTTTTTTTTGTAAATTCCTTTGTTTTAATGAATTTGTGAATTCCTTGGATGAACCTGAATATAGTTCACTGGAAATATAAGGTGCCCGGTGCCCCAAACGGAATTGCTTGAAATTTTCATGTCTCACTCTAACACCATGATTTTACCATATAAACATGGATGATTGCTTCTTAAAGTCAGTTTTCTTATTTGTACTGCCCTCAAGATTGAGGGTGGTATAATAGGGATATACTTTATTTTTATATTGTATTATCAATTGCCAGCCTATCAAACTATTTGCTTCCACAGTAGGTGTAAAAAAATCTATTGATAAAGATAAGAAAAGCAATTATGGAGGGTATAATTACATCCTTAGTTTACATGAGCCACATACAGTATGTTAATGAGTTTTACAGATGTCTTATAAGAAAAAAATAACGATTTCATTTTTATTGCTCCACCTCATTAATCATAACAGCACAAAGTTGAGGTTATTGACAATGAGGACATATCAGGTGCACAAAGAGCATTTGACGCACATATGCACAAACTTTTTAGACCGTAAGATCTAATCTTGATGGCCTGAAACATTGGAAGTTTGGAAAGTCTCGGTCATGATTTTATTGTATTATCAATTGCCAGCCTATCAAACTATTTGCTTCCACAGTAGGTGTAAAAAAATCTATTGATAAAGATAAGAAAAGCAATTATGGAGGGTATAATTACATCCTTAGTTTACATGAGCCACATACAGTATGTTAATGAGTTTTACAGATGTCTTATAAGAAAAAAATAACGATTTCATTTTTATTGCTCCACCTCATTAATCATAACAGCACAAAGTTGAGGTTATTGACAATGAGGACATATCAGGTGCACAAAGAGCATTTGACGCACATGTGCACAAACTTTTTAGACCGTAAGATCTAATCTTGATGGCCTGAAACATTGGAAGTTTGGAAAGTCTCGGTCATGATTTTAACAACCATAAATCCAGATTGTGTTTCCAAAAATATTTGCTTCATCAATGGAAATTCCCACCCATGATTTTAGACGTGTAGATGCAATCCAATGGCTCTCAATAAGTTTGTGCACATGTGCACCAAATACTTCTTGTGCACCTGATATTTCCCCATTCACAATAGCACACAACTTATAAAGTTATCTGATATAAGAGGTTCTTCCGTAACCGTAATTCAGTTTAATCATGCTCTCTTTGAAACCAGAAAGTTTCATCTTTCTGTTGTTGAAGTTTCCACTACAGGAATAATCAGATTGAACATTCAGCTATGATAACAGATGCTGCTAATATTTGCTTTCTCAGATCTCGCTCTTTTTTTTTGGATATGCCTTTTTTTTGTTGCTCTACGATTTTCCCCTGTGTTTCTTGTTCCTCACTCGACCGGTACAAACAGCAATCCGAGGAGATCAACAGCCGATGGGAGCGACGTTGGCAGGGAGGAAAGTAGCCTTCCAGGAGGTGTTCTGCAGACGTGGCTGTTCTCTGCCTCCATCACTCGGATGGACCCAGGAGTTGATGAGGGCAGCCTCGCCGAGGCGTTGTACACGGTGTCTGGCCGGGATGTCGTCGTTCTCTCTCCTCAAAGTCACTGGTCGGCAATGAGAATCTATTGTGTTCAAGGAACTCTATGTCTGCATGTACGCATCATATGAGGTGCTTGTCAATACGAGTGCAGAGGTTTTCACCCAAAAATTTTGATGCGTGTGTTGCAGATATGTTGCACTAATAAAGAAACTTACAATTCGTGCAAATGTTGGCTTCCTGTTTAAGCTTGGTAAGAGGCTCGAGAGAATTGACTTACAACCATATTTGGGTGCAGAATAGATGGATTCTCACCTAAATACATTTTTGTGGAAATTTTGAAATAGTGGAAAAGAGAATAAAAAATATTGGTGACATGTATCGATTTTTCTATGATTTTGGGAATCTCCATAACCTAAATGTTACAACGGTCTTACGTAGCTGTGTACCTTTGTTGCTTATCTGTACTATCTTATTATTATTTTCCTAATTGTATAGTTCTGATTAATTGAAATGGAATTTCAATTTAACTCCATGTATAAAAGTATTATTTTAATTTATGTTGTAAGGATCCTGCAAGTGATGTAGTTTTTTGATCACGTGCATGTCGCACGTGCATTGGTACTATGAGACAGTTAATATTCAGGCTAGATTACTTCACTAATTTAATTAGCTTTTAACTAGGGCTTAGGTAGAGGTGATCTCAATTGGAAAGAGTGAAGACGGCAATCTGCAGCAATTTCGTTGGAGCCAGAAAGGTCTATCATGTTTTAGATATTTATTTATATTGTGCGGATACACTAATTTCATCTTACTATAAATTAACTAACATATGATTTCATTAATTCATCACACATTTTCAAATGATTTTTTAGTGCAGATTACCCTTGTAGAGTTTCTGTTTTCGAAGAATTACTGCAAGAAGGAAGTAAGGAACCAAAATTTCATGATTCCTTTAATTCGATAAACCTACATTGCATTTTTACATATAGTAAATTTATTATGTAAGTGAGAAAGCCATATGTAATACGACAATTCTACTATGTCCTTTCCTTTTCTCTTTATCTTCCAATAAAGATGCATTTGAATTCAAATTTATGCAACAAAGGTCCTGCCAAGTGGTGCATTTTTCTTGAACACGTGCGTGGCGCACGTGCATTTTTACTAGTTCCATCTACAAGAACACTTTGCAAGTAGCAGAATTTTGTCAGATTGAAAAAACACTTCGACAAGTAAGGATTTACTAGTAGTTGGCTTTGGAACTCCTGCCCGGCAAGGCCGCACCAAGCCTGCTCCTGCCGCACGTCTGCTGGCCCCGGCACCTCCGCACAGCTCGCCCCGGCCAAGAGCAGCCTGCGCCGCCCCCAGCCCCTGCCTCAAGGGTCGCCCGAACCTCGCGCCTGAGACCAGTCCGCGCCGCCGGCGCCCGCTGGCTGGCCTAGGGTTAGGGTTTGCCATGAGCAAGAACAAGAGACCCATGGCAGCACGGTTCTGTTTTGTTCGTACGAGGGAGAAGTTCCATGTCTGTTCGTATGAGGGAGAAAGGCACTATGGTCCTTTACTCATTTTCCAAATTTTTTTATTCGTAAAAAAAGGGTTCAACTAACAGAACTAGAAAGGGAGGCAAACGGAGGCTTCAAACTCAAAAAAGAGGTCCGATTTTGTAAACTCTTAAAAAGAGGTCCGTTTTTAGAATTGGACTTAGAAACGAGTCCGGTTTTGCAATTGTCCCTTCAAATTTCACCCTCATCTATCAAATCATGCACTTGAAACCCGGTTTTGCTAACGTGGCCAAAGGCAAAAAGGCTGTTTGGGGCCTCTTACACAAATCATAGCTTCAGTTGGGACATCAGGACGAAGTACTACTGAATCTTCAATGCCGAAAGCAAATTTCATTACAATAATGCCTTTTACACGAATCGTAGCTTCAGTTGGGACATCAGGACGAAGCATTACTGAATCTTTGCTAGGTTCTTCAGTTTCCTTCACCACCGTATGGTCCTCTCCCTTCGTTCACGCCCTGTTTCACGCAGTTTCAGTTGGGACATCAGGACGCATGACCAAGTAACGAGAGGTCGCAGGCCACCATGCAATCGGCAGTACCATCTTCGCAGATGAGGGCGACCTCGTCCGCTGCTCCTGCGCACATCATGCCATGACCCCTTGCCAGGACGCCCGTGCGAGCTAGGTGTGGTCTTGCACGTGTTGGAAGGGGTGTTGCATTAGGAGGCGTCGGCAGGTTGTTGTCGCCGGAAACCTGACGCCGGAGATAAGGCTCTGCCGATGAGGATCCGCCCTCTCGCGTGCCCATTCCATGGTTTGCCTTTAGGTCCACCTGCTAATTACGTAGCGTCGCTGGAAGCTGATGTGGACGCTAGAGGCCCAAAACCACTTTTACCATAGGTCACGTCAGCAAAACCAGGTTTCAATCCTGCTTTGGGTGATAAATAAAGGGTTTGGCAAAGATTAGGGTGTTAAGTATATTGATTGATAGATGAGGGTGAAATTTGAAAATCAAACCAAAGTTTAGGGCGTTATTTGTAGTTTTCCCTTTTCAGTTTGTGTTTTTTTTTTAAGGTCAAGACGCCCAAAAGGGCTTGTATTCATTCAAATGCATGAAACAGTACACATAATGGCCCATGAAGGCATATTACAGAAGATTCTTTTAAAAAGACAGCCTTCAATGTGCCTAATGTTACAACAACTAAAGGATACATTTTGATCATCCTGATTAAGAGCATTCCTAGCTAGAATGTGTTTTTTTTCCAGTTCTCTATTTTCTGAATATTATTTTTTCCCCAGTTTCCGTTGTATCCTTCGTACGAGTATCATGATTCTCCGGAAGAGCGAATTCCTTACCAACCACCATATGCTACTGCTGAAGAAAGAGACGATGCAAGATCTCGAGACCGCCGTGCTCAGAGAGCGTGGTGGCGTACCAACCTTACTCTTCTGGAGACTAAGAAAAAGATATTGGAAGGGAAAAGAATAGAACTGGAGATAGGGCTGGCGTCTGAAATGAGGAAAGCTTTGGAGAGTCAATCTGACCTGGGGGCCGGTTATGCCAACTACCATTTTCGCCATTGATAGGTAAGTCTTTGGGGGTCGATTATATGATATATGCATGCAGAGATCTCTAGAAAAGATTGGCTGGGTGATGAATAGCTCATCACTTTCCTGTTAATTTGATGCAGGGGAGGAATAAGCTGGCTGGATGTGTGATCGAACTTGTGATTGTCTATTGGGCTGGATGCGTGATCAAACTTGTGATTGTCTATTGGGCTGGATGCGTGATCAAACTTGTGATTGTCTTGTTTAACAGGGTTAGAGATGCTAATTGTTTTGTCTTACAAATCTGCTGCTCGCTTTACTGTGTCGTTGCTGCCTTACTGTCGTGTATGCAGCTACCTAGTCTTTAAACGAGTTCTCTAACTAGTGCGACATGAAAGGTCCATTTTCATATGTTGTATCTTGTTGATACAGCCAGCGATTGCCTTCTGAATTTAGTGCAGCGTCCACTGTTTTAGTGTTTTCCATGGATCCAAAGTTTCTGTGTTATCCTGTGTTCACTTGTTAGTTTCCCGCAGTCTGAAACCGCATGCAAGGATGAAATACTCATGGGGGGTCTGCTTGGTTGGAGCCTGGTTGCAGCAGGCACGCATCACAGCCCCGGGCATCCAAAATCGGACGCCTGGGGTTCACGCCTGACTCGGGCAATTTTGTAAGGTGAGCAACCAATCAGACCCGGCATGGGGTTCGTCTGCTGTGATGGCCTAGTACAAGGTCGTCCAGGCTTTCTACCGGTCGACGGAGGTGTTTACCATTGCTGGCGATAGCAATGGCGGTGGCGCCTGGAGAGAGATCATGGATGATCCTCTGTACCCTGCCGAGGGATCATAGACCAGTCTAAGCGTTAAAGGTTGACAGGGCTCACAGAACCAGCATGCCTTGGAATGCCACTGGAATGCCGGATCAACTGGACCCTTCTCTTGCTGAATCCTTGTTTCTGGATGTGGTCCGCGAGGAGCTCTGCGTAACAGCCCATGCCAATGATGTATCGGCCGGGGGCAACGCCAGTATCAAGAACAACGTTGTACCGTCTCTGTCTCCGATATTTGCCATCCATTGGCTTTTCTTCCTCGAGGCAGAATAATGCTGTGGAGAGGTCACTGTCTCTACAGCTACGAGCATGGGTTGAAGCAGTTGTTGATTTTGTAAAATGGAAAATAAAAAAGGTTCGATAACGTGACCGCGTTTACACCGTTCAAGTGCATGGACCTTCACGGCCAACATATCCAAGAAACTCACCTGGAGTCCTGGAGTATTTTATAAAGATGTGCTAGTTAACGTGTTAAGAAGTTTACCACTGTAGGGTGCATAGCATCAGAGCGCACCCTACTCACGTTGCTGCTTAGCTTGAGTGTTCGTGCTTTGCATGTCCTCAAGTTGTTCCATTAGATCCTTCAGGTCCTTCGCTTCCAACCCTCTGTTCTTCTGAACAAGCTGCTCGTTTGCCGCTGTGCTCTAACTGCAATCTTGTCAAGGCCTGTGCAATGCATTTACTTGCTCTTTCAATTCAAATGGTATGGAATGAGTGAGCAAGTAATCTATGTACAGAAGAAAAAGAAATTCTCATGTTATCACATAAAAGTCTAGTGACAAGAAATTATGAAGCCTGTTGTTCACCAGAGCAAATGAAGGTATGAAGATGGATGCAAACACCGCTATGCAATGCAGAACATGAAAGCTTCATATTGAACGAGTTAAGTAAAGTTTGGACGGTGGATACTCTGTTTCTTACATCACTGAAGGTGAGCAAGTATAGTGAACTCGAGTCTTTCAGCTCGCCTGGCTGTAAATTTAACCAAATCAAATGACTAAAAAAAAAAAACAGAGGAAGAAATAGAACCACATGGCAGCATAAATCAAGAAATGAATAACACAAAAAAGGATGGCCCTAATGACGTATAAAAAATTACTACAATATCAAGCCAAAAACAAGTATGTCCACTGACACGGCAAAACAAGAAGAGAAAAGCAAAAGCATAAGTAGCTGCAGTTGTCACCCCTTAGTAACAATACAGAAAACTGAAACTCGTATGCCTGAACTATACTACTTGATTTAAGCACCAGGACCAAAGATCATCAATTAACCATTGCCAAGGAGTAATCACCACTAAGAGTATGAGTCCACTTCATGGATCATGCAAATTTGCGTCATCATCCATTACACGATTGGAAACATTTAAGTGATAACACACCATTGCTTAATCGGTTATACTACCAGCCTGACCTCACATAGGGCAAGGGTGTAAGCTTTGCTGTAAGATACCCAGTTACATAGTCCACCCTAACTGCACTCACATTGTACCAGATCTACCCCTCTTCCTCTTGCCTGATAATCTTTTGCGAACTATGCTTCTAGTTTGTGTGCGACTATCCTGGCTTTGAGGCTGCTTCTCCGAGTCAGGGCCCGACTCAGTATCCTGAGCAGGCACCATGGAATGATTTATATCCTCATTACCCCTCTGATTCTCAACCTCTGGTTCATTTGCAGCTGTTGCTGTTGTTGATGACAATGGAATCACATCACTGATGTCACAAAGTGACGATCCACCAAGTTCCCCAATAACTTCTATGCATGTTCTAGTGACTCTCTCAACAAAAGCTTGACATTCGCTTCTGGAGCATCCTTTTTGGGAAGCTGCATCCTTCGCCAGGATTGTGAGTTTGTCAGTCTGGGACAAAAGATGGATGCATCAGTGACAAAAAAAAAAAACTCCATAGTTGCTTGATAATAGACTATTTATCTTATATATCGTGAACCAAATCCAAAGTATCTTACAAGTACAATGTCTTACCACTGAGTGAATCAAGTGAGCCCTGGGGGTATACCGAAGCTGAGAAGCATGTAAAGGATCTGAAGATTCGGCAAATGCACTTGGCCCAGGTGTCCCACCATTATGACCATTACTTATTCTCCTTGGTGTGCAGAGGCGGATACGTGTCGATCGTCTGTACCACCTCAAATAATCCATGTAATTAGCATGATTATATGGACGTTCTTCCTTGATAACATGCTCCTCCTTTGCTTCCCACATATCCACAAAAGCCGTGTGCTTCTCTGCCCAATCATTATGAACTCTTCCACGACGACACCTGCAAATTCATTGAAACTGTGGAGTCAGCTAAAGTAAACTATCTACAAACATGCAGTGAAGCATATTTTTGTACAACACCTATAACTAACACAACCGTGCAGGCATGTTAGATAAAAACAGTCATGAGACAGTACATCATAGTAACAAACTATATTCTGTACGTACCAGTGTAGTTCCACATCAGTGTCCCTTAATGGTGGCGGGCACGCCTGATGGAGACCAAATTGGCGCATTACTCTCTCAGGCGTGTAAACCTCCACCATATGGAAAAAAATTAGAGGCGCTTGGGTTAACCATAAATGAGAATCTTGAGTGCATATAGGGGCAAGCTGCAGTTCCTTCACCCGTTCATCCCGATATGGGCACCACACAACTTGGTCATCGGTTAACAAGTCAAACTCATTTGTGAAATGCTCATAGCAACGTGCTGGAGCTGCTCGACGTGTGCACACACCCACAGCCCATCGGAGACCAACTGTGGGTCTATCTCTTTCATCCTCTAGCTCTTCTACATTGGGGTACTTCAGCTTCACCATATCTGGCCTGCCAATTGGAAAACGCTCCCATGACCAAAGTTGGAGGAGTAGAAGACAACCAGTTAGATTACTTTGGTCAGCTTGTCTCCTGCAAGCAGCACACAATGACCTGTAGAGGTATGCCAGAGTAGCAGAACCCCAACTGTATGAGCCAATGTTCTCAAGATCAGCAATCAGCGGAAACGGATAGAAGGTGTACAAATCACCAGAGGCATCAGGAAACAAAACACCACTGATCAGGCTAAGGATGTATGCCCTGGCATGTTGTTTGACAGTTTCCTCATCAGCATCTTCTGGACAATTGTTAAACTCAGCCCTAAGCCATGAAACCCTCAAACCAGGACGGTTCCTACCGGGTGGAAGTGCCCTCCCAAGGTATCGTTCAACCAATTCATTCTGGGACTCAGTTGGCTTTGCAGCAACAGCACGACCAGCAATAGGAAGTCCAAGAATCATCGCAACATCCTGTAGCGTAATTGTGACCTCACCACAAGGCATGTGAAAGGTGTGGGTCTCGGGCCTCCATCTATCAACTAAAGCAGAGACAAGTGCACGATCAATGGAAGGCAGTCCAGCCTTACAAATGTTCACTAGCCCCATCAGCCCAGCTGGCCTAAGGTAGCATTCATACCGCTTGTCAAACTGGAGAGGCTCACGGGTACGAGGGTTGAGCTCAGTTAGATTCTGTGTGAGATCATGAAAGATACAAATTAGTCGGGTTTTTTTATTAAAAGCCATCAATTTAGGACATAAATGCTATAAATTAGCTACAATATACCTTCCCTGATGCTAAAGCATGGGCTCGATGATCCGCATCATACAACCCAATCAAAGGATGGGAAGTTGTATCGCCTGGCTCTGAAGCTCCATTCTGATCTTGACCAGGCCTATCCTCTGTATCTACCAACTGACCACCATTGTTTGCACAGGACCTGGTGCTCCTTGGTTTTAGCGGTGGAGTATGCTGATAATTCTCATTCTGTGGACTGACGGTAACCTCCGAAGGAATAGAAAGGGAATCCTGGTCTGGATGTCTTGGTTGGGCATTGTGGCTCTGTAAATTCGCTAGTTCACCAGCAATCAGAGCCAGCTCTGAGGAAATGGCCTCCGCTTCAGCATAAATCTCCAGACAATTCCACTCAGTCCCGTTGAAAACCGCTTTGACATAGCTACTCCAAGACATGTCGTCTTCAATAGGCACCATGATGAAGTGGCGATGAGCACCCCCACCAACATTCATCCTTCCCTGCACACGAACATTGTGCTCCTCAGGTTTCCAGCCCAGCTTCTTTCGCACGGCCTCCATTAACTCGTTGAATGAGGGAGCCTCGTTGAACCATATCCCCACCTCAGGGAGGTCCCCATACTCCACACCGTTTGGACCTTTCACCAGCTTCCCGCCACTGTAAACTCGCACAAATCTGTCCATTGCTCCTGCCAGACATGAACGAAATGGAGGTCAGGCCACATCTAGATTCAGAAATCTAGTACACGACCCATGATGCAAAAGCTTGCTAGCACACGTAGTACCAAATCGTAGCGGACCAAAGCACCATGTCAACAGAAATGACCCGGAAAGGATCAATGAAATGGTGACGAAAAAAGAACCTGTTTTCTTGGTCCTAGTCTCCCTAGTCCCCTAGATCTCGAAACCCTAGACTTCCCCAGTCTAGCTCACACTATAACCATGAGCCACCAACTTCTTAGCAACGTTCTCAACACGGGAAAGCATCTGAAGGGTCAAAGTTTACATCCTCAAATCGGTTAATTCTCCCTAGCCTTTGCGCGAACAACTCGCATAGAAGTGTGGCGACAAGCAAGAGAAGCGGGGCACTATTATTTCAGAGAAGGCGGAGCTTACCGACGGCACGGAGGTATTTCGCGGCGGCAGCGGTGGCGCGGCGCGGAGCCGCGGAGAACGGCGGCGGCGAGTGGAAATCCGCTGTTTCTTTCCTCTTTTTCTCTCCGGTCGGGGCTGGTTGAGAAGAAAAACGGACTCGTGTTCAGCGTTTTCTTGCTTCAGTGGGGTACAACACGCTAGCCCGTTCAGCGTATACTCCCTGAAACGCTGAACTCTATGGGAAATTTTTTGCACGCACCTTGAATGTTTGTCAGTAACTGAACGTGTTGTACTCCTGTTGAAAGTTGCAGGTGACTGTTAATAGTTTTAGTAAAAACGCTATGACTAACCATAAGTCATGAATGTCGGCTGACTGGGGCCTCCCTGTTTGGATGGACAAAATGTTTGTCTCAGCAATTTTTTAACAACTTAGGCGATGTTTGAATCCTAAACTAATAGCTGGCTACTAAAATTACTATAGAGGTTTCAAACACCCCAACTATTTGTTACTAGCTACCAAGCAACTAGCAATTATCCCGTTAGCTTCCTCGACCAGCTAATAGTAGCTAATATGTGGCTATAAATCAAATAAGAATAGATCACTCCAAAAAACAATCCAGCTAATGTTTAGCTATTAGCTAGCTAACTATTATCTCTACAAATTTCAAACACATCCTTACTCCCTCCATGTGCTGATTTTTAGAAACTTGGACCGACAATATTTATAGAAATAAATTATTTAAATAACAAGAGTTGCATATTATGATAGTTAGTTCTATGATAATCTATTAACATCATTTTATACTTATCAATATTAATGGATACTCCCTCCGTCTCAGAATAATTGATGCTTTTGATTTTCAGACATCACGTTTGATCATCCGTCTTATTCAATTCTTTTTGTATAACTACTAAAACAAATGTGTCATGACTAAAGTATTGTTGATGATAAAACAAGTTATACAAAAATAAATAATATTTACATAAAAGTTTTGAATAAGACGGACGATCAAATGTGATGTCTGAAAAGTCAAAAGAGTCAATTATTTTAGGACGGAGGGAGTAGCTTGTAATTGAAAGTCAAGGTTAAACGGTTTGACTATGACCAATCCCAAATATCTTTATATTTGTAGTAGATATATAGTACTATGATTGATTAATAATTATAGGGAAATGTTCATAATTAAAGGGTGCATAGACGAGAGAGATCAATGTGTGAATATATAATGTTCAGTTTTTTTCCCAGGATCTCCATTTGAATTCGCCTTATTCAAACAGGCCTGAGTGATATCCCGTTTGATGAAAAGGATCAATTAGATGAAACTAGAATATTAAGAGCTAGACAAATATTCTAGAGTCATTCCTATTTAGTCTCACACAATACTTCACTGTTTAATATCACCATGAGCATAGGCCACCCTCCGAACCACCATCTGTTAACTGCAAGCGCACCACTTAGACATATGCGTGCAGTATTACTGTATTAGGACTCAACTTGCAACAAGAACAACAGTAAAAAGCATCAACGCATTAGGACTGAACTTGCAAAACGCACCAGCCACCAGGGCATATTATTGCCAAGTATATATTCAGTGCAATATTTCATATAGCATCAGTACATCACCACCATCCAAATTAAAAAATTCAGGAAAAAAAACGAAAGTAAAGTGATGTATGGCAGGACTTCTTAATTTTGCATGATGATATATGTATGGAACAAAAATGTTGCTAACTTGCTAAATTCTAGCTACTGATATTCAGATAGAATTTGATTATTCAGGGAAAATTCTCCTTCCCTGCACCACAACTCGCTCCAAGTCTGCAAACCATGATGTCTTTAGATATTTCTCTTGAACAAGGGTCTCAATTCTTGATCTCAGATCTCCAATGCTCTGTCGCATTGTGAGAATCTCAGCTTCATACATGAACTTCTCCTCTGAAAGCCTTTCAGCAGCTTGGGTTAGTTCTTGACTGCACTTGTCAGCTTCAGCGTTTGCCTCCTCCAGCTCCTTCACCTTGTTCTCGACTAGTAATTTATCTTCAGACACTTTCTCTAGTTTGAACCTGATGTTTTCCATGGTTTCTTGTATGTTTGCTATCTGTGCACCGGTGACGGACTTCTCTTGCAGTAACTGATTGGAAGCATCAGCAAGCTCTTGCTTGTACTTGCTGATTTCAGCATCTCTTTCAGACAACGTCTTCTCAAAGTGCGTTCTTGCTGAATCCACTTCTTCCTTGAGATTGGCAATTTCAGCTTCCAGTTTCTTGTTTTCTTCCAGCAGCCTAGGGTGCTCCTCCGACAAAATTGTACTACTTTCAAGATTCTTCTGAAGATTCCTTATCTCCTCTTGTGACGATTGCAGCTTTTCCCTTGACGCCGTGAGCTCCCTCTCTATGTCTGAAACTTTTGTAGTTTTGTCAGCACCGTTTCCATTCTCACTGTAATCACAATGGCACTTCAAGCTCTTCTCCTCCAAAACCTCAAGTTTTTCATTTGCGTCACGCAGTTTCTGGTTCGACGTATTGAGTTCATCTTCGAGCTCGATAACTCTCTGATGCAATGTGTAAGCAATGCCATCATCATCACCGTCTTCAGACTTGGCATCAGATTCTGACTGGGAGGCTATGTCCTCAGGCTCTTTCCTTGAGGCAGGCGAGTCATTGTTTTTGTTGCTTAGAAAGAAGTCGAAGCCGGCAGCTCTTGGACTCTGCTCCCTTGTCCATGACCTCTGTAGTGGTTCAGGAGATGGTGAGGGCGACCTCTGAAGCTCAGAACCGCATTCCGAACCAGTTAAAGATCCCGTTGACTGCAGCCTTGTAGGGATGTTCTTGCGCAGTTCACCGGTAACATTATCATAGCGCTCCGCTAGAGCTCGGTACATCCGGTAAAAATTCTCGACATGAGTGATGAGCATGGGACGCCTCTGATAGTACATTTGTGCTTTCTTTGCAAAAGAATCACCATCCTCCTCGATCAGCTGAAGCATTTCCTTCACTTGCTTATCCATTTCTGCATGTTTCAGTTAAGGAAAATATTAATAAAGAGAAATGAAATTGAACAACACGGGAAGCATGCATAATAACAGCAACAATGATCCTAGCACAACACTCAAAACCCTTCATTTCAGTCTTCTGCTCACAAAAGTAAACTGAGTAATACTGATGTCTTAAATGCATGTAATCATATACCAGAACAGCAGGTGTTAAGGAAAATATCAGCAACATTTCACTTTCTCTGCTAGATATTTTCACCAAAAAATTCTGCTAAAGTAAAAAACGTACAGCATTACTCTCTCTATCCTAACAAATAATGGAACATTCATAGAAGGCTGTTACAACTATGAGAATATGGACAACAATTCGCAACAAAAAGGTCTGCAGCACTACATTTACTTAACTAAACATTCTTCGTAATCGGCACAATGTAACAATAAATAATGCAGCTGTACCCAAGATACCATATGTACATCTTGAGCATGAATACTATTCATTTATGCTTATCTCCCTGCAACAAACAATCAGAATATGGTACTGTACCTATACTTGCATTGACAACATATGAGCATTTTACAAAATTCTCTCGTACAGTTTCAGCTCACCTTCAAGATTTTCTGCAAGCCATTTTGAGTTCTTTGGGCTAATGTGACTGTCCCACCACCATGAATGGCGTTTCCTGGTGGGGTTCCTCTCCAGAGGTGGCTTCATGGTTCACAATTTTATACAGGAGAAGCAGTACTTGTATCAGATTGAAGCACTACCTGAAACGGGATAATAGCAATGTCAAGGAGTGAAAAATATCCTAAACATAAACACTACACCTGAAATTTTGACATTGTGAATCGAGTAGAGCACATATGAGGCCAATATGGAGTCCCGGACCAATTTAGACTAAAGTAGTGTGGCATCAGCACTCAAATGACAACAATGCCAGTAGTCTCTTATTCAACGAATTCTGTACCAAGAGAAAAGGGTCCCATGCTACCACTTCTCATAGGTTGCCTATTCCATGTTTATAGTTGGATATAAAAACAGTGTTCCAGTTGTAAGTTGTAACAAAAGTGCCATGGAGCTTTGAAACGCAATGGTACAACATTAGCAGGAAAACTCTGATAGGTATAGAAGGCATCCTACTGAATATTGATTCCCGGAAGAATATGGATATGACTGTAGTTTATCTGTATTCAGAAAGAAATCTTTCAAACAAGGCCATTCAGAAAGAAATGGAGGTGGCCATTAAAACAAGCAACACCAGATCGAACGAAAACCAATCAACCACCCCTTGCATACATGCTGCAAGATCTAGTTACGAAATAACAGCTCCTTTCCAAACCATAACAGATCAATATATCATGAAACTAAAAGAAGACACAAACTGAATACAAACGTGGCAGATTTTGCATAAGGAAGCAACGCCAATGGCTCAATCTCACCTGCGACAGAAAGGCGGCTCCTTCAGAACCGGAGGCCAAGCTCCTGCGCCCAAGACCTCAGCTTCTGCTCTTTCCCATGAAATCTGACCAATCAAAACTCTGCACAGACAGGCAGGGGAGGGAAGGAGTCAAGAACAGGCAGCTGGATTTGTTCGTCGGTCAATGCTTGAAGCAAACGCGTGGGAAGCATTCCAGAGCGAGCTGTAAAACATGCACGGCACCACCCTGCCGCCCACCTACTCCTGGCACTGGACGATCCAAGATCTACAGTTGCTTTTAAAGAACAAAAATGGAAACAGAAAGAGAGCTGGAGGAGGGTGAACCTTTTTGTTCACACTTGAGTGTGAGGGCAGTGTTCTTATTGGGCCACATGAGAGGAAGGGAACGGGAGGGTTAAAGCGAGGATCGAGCAACATAGACAAAGGAATAAATATTGGCACATGGTGCCACCAGCCATGTGTTGTGGTTATGGTCAAGATTTGCCCAATAATTTCTATAAATAAAAGAATAGTTTTGCAAGATAGCTGGACTGCAGGAGATGGGTGTATGGGAAGCCATGCGAGTAAAGAGATGATGACAAGGAACTTGAGGGAAAAAAAGGTAAATAAAAGAACACCAAAAATATAGAGCAGAAGAGGAAGTATATGATACACCAGGAGTGGTGAAGCTTACTTCTTGATGGATACCTTGTCAAAACATGTGATGAGGATATGGTGGCCAAGTATAGTTTGATTGTGTGCAATTCTGTCCGTACAATTCATGAAGGTGTGCGCGTTGTTTAAGAGGATTCTGAACCTTCAAAAGTTGATATCAACATGCTACCGCAAAGCTTCTGGGCATGGAGCTGAGTAGCTGACCGGGGAACACAAGGGGAATTCGCCAATGTGGAAGTGCGCTACCATGCACAACTCAGAAGGTTTGTGAGCGTTTATATAGCATCAACACCTAGCAGGAAGCGCCAAACTCAAGATTGGATACTGGATTGGACGGCTCCAAAAAATAAAAGACAGGAAAAAAACTGCTGAAAGGAACCAGAAGCAAGCGTTAAACCGCATCAATGAGGGATAAATTGAATTGGCAAAAAACTGACGTATGAGCTCTGAAACGTGTAATAACCGAGTAAAAGTAGCAGTGCTGGAAAACAGGTGATCACCATGTTGTGTCTTCAGAATTCCTGATGCCAGCTGCTTAAAAAAAAATACAGTCATCTGATACGGCTCACGAATCCTTGTGATTATAATATTACGGCGCAGAGCCCGCACGCATCTCCTTGTAAATTAGTAGCCGTGTTGTCTGGCTGCTTCCACCAATGGTCCACTGGAGACCTTGTTATGATGCACAGGCACTTGTTTGTTCTTGGCTGTAACAATAGTCAAATCTCCGTTTCTTTTGAGATGTGAAGTGACCAAATCTAAGAGCAAATCATGGAGAAACCAAAGGCCTGGTCAGCTCACGGTAGGGACGAAGTCGGAGACAGGGACAGACAGCATCGCCGCAAAGTTCCCATCATTTCTGCCGTGATCTCTGAAAAAAAAAAATTCCCGTGTGGTCCATTTGCATTGTCGCACAGCGCGAGTCGGGCATCCGGCCCGTCCTGGGCGGCCTCTTGGGCTAGGTTCTTTCGGCGAATTGTCTGTCGTGGCCAGCCCCGTCCAAGCTAGGCCCAATAGCAGAGGATATGTATGTTGCAGGGCCCGATAGAATTCGATTCAGGCTCGGGATCCAACAGGAAGCCTTTCCGTATTTCAAGACAAGAGGCGAACCAAGACCAGGCGGCAGGCGGCGAGGGCGACTCGGACTCGTGCGATCTCGTCCTTATTTTTTTGGCCGTTCCTTCGCGTCGCGGTGGCCCTCGCCGTCATCGACGAGATGGAATCCAAAACCGCCGCTGCCGCTGCCGCCGCCGCCGATCACGGCTCGCTGTCGGCAGCATCGTCGTCTTTCTCGTTACTGGCGACCACGGCGAGCAACCGGGACAATTCCCAGATCATGCTCTCGGTCGCCGACCGACGGATCCTCGCGCATCTACCGAGTCCCCGAGATGAGGAACTACAGATGCCTGGAGACGCCGAGTGGCCTGGTGCCTGCCATGGACAAGGCGCTGCCGGAGTACTGCCGGTGCCTGATCTCCACCACGTCCACGTCTCTTCTCCGAATTGCGTCGTCCTCGTCTACGACCTCACGCATCCGGAGCTGCTGTTCTGTCAGGTCAGAGGAAGCACCACCACATGGTTTACCCAATCTTACAACATCGGTCTCTACGAACTCCCGGCGAGGCACCCGGACGGCGGACAGCCACCTTCCCCCGACCAAGAAGGTGATCACCAACATGGCAGCTGTAAAGGGAAAGTTCTACTTCCTCCTCAAACTTCTCAAGTCATAAGCCGTGGTCGGAGGCCTTTGCCTTGTTCATCATGATCCTGATACAGAGCCGCGTCTCGAGATGATGACCTTCGATGCTCCTTGGCCTGCTGCTTCCGTTGGTGGTAGTAGTGTCGCAGCAACTCAGGGATCAGTCACCTTCGAGCCTTGTTCCTGCCAGGAGCTGTTCTGTTAGAATTATTAGTGGGCTACAACTAGGCTCATTAGGAAATTCTGAATAATTCATGGAAAATCTCAAAGGCCCATCCACCCGCGGGGTAGTCTATTGGAGGTCAAGTATCAGTTTGGCTTTAAGTGAAACTTGTTTGCACAAAACTTGCAATTCAAGGCGTAGTCCATTGTTCAAGTTGTGAATGAGTGTAGCTTATTGTTCTAGATGGATGTTCAACTTAACAGTCTCCATCGAAGCACTGGTATATCAAACAGCAGTAGGATCTGGCAAAGTCTTAAATGGGACTTTGAGATCTGATGGGGGATTGTTAGAATTATTAGTGGGCTACAACTAGGCCCATTAGGAAATTCTGAATAATTCCTGGAAAATCTCAAAGGCCCATCCATGAGTGGTGGGAGTGCATCCTTTAGTCCCACATTGCTAGTTTAGGTGGAGGAGGACCAACTTATAAAGAAGGTTGTTCTACCCATTCTTGCAAGTGTGTGGATGAGAGGAATAAAGGAAAAACACGCGCGCTCGCCTCGCCTCGCCTCGGCGGGGCGGGGCGGGGCGGGGCGATGGGCGCGGCCGCGCATCACCTGCGTGAATGGTCCGTCGAAATCCGGCCCGATGCCTTGCGGGTGTGCGGCTTCCTTTTGCAGTTTTTCTTTTTCGTGTCCAACACGTTTTTATATGGAAACCGACTCGGTTTTGGGACGCCTTAACCCTAGATCTTGCTCTGTTTACTATGGTTTTAGACTTGTCTAGATCTTGCGTAGACTTGTCTAGTTTATTCTGCAATCTGCTCATCATGTTCATGTTTTATTTCTGGATTAAATTAAACCTAAAAGTGCTCATATATCCAACAATCCAAAAACCTTATTGTAGGCACTTTGGTTTAATGGCTGGATTTGTCGATGCACTGAGGCCAGCGCAATTCACTGGCGTGCACTTCAAGAGATGGCAAGTGAAAGTCACGTTGTGGCTTACTGCCATGGGTGTGTTCTGGGTGTCTAATGGCAAACCAGACGGACCGCTGACTGCTGAGCAGGATGAGGCCTATACAAAGGCTAACACAATCTTCAAAGGCGCTATTCTGAATGCACTTGCGGACCATCTTACTGATGTGTATTTTGTGCATGAAAGCGCTAAGGAGTTGTGGGATGCTCTGTGTAACACCTATGGTGGTGCAGACACTGGCACTGAGTTGTATATCATGGAGCAGTATCATGACTATAAGATGGTCGATGACCGTTCAATAGTCGAGCAGGCTCATGAGATACAGTGCATGGTGAAGGAACTCGAACTCCTTAAGATTGTCGTTCCCGACAGATTTGTGGCTGGGGCATCATTGCCAAATTACCTCCTGCTTGGAGGGATTTCGCCACACAGCTCAAACACAAGAGGCAAGAGATTTCTGTTTCAGATTTAATTGCTTCTCTTGATGTTGAGGAGAAATCTCGGGCTAAGGATGAACGACCTAAAGGAGTTGAGGGTCAAACCAGTGCCAGTGCCAATGTGGTACAGCAGCAGCATCATCAGAAGTTCAACAAGGGCAAGGGCAAGAACAATAAGCCAAAACAGACCACTACCTTCAAGAAGAAGAAGAACAAAGAGAACGAGGGTTGCTTCGTGTGCGGTGCTTCTGATCATTGGGCAAAGAAGTGCCCAAACCGCAAAGGAAGAAAACCTCAACAGGAGCAGAAGTCTGCGAACATGGTGACCATTGCTGGAAGTGGAAATAGTGGGTACGGTTTACCTTCTATTTTTTTAGTATTTCAATCTACAAGTTGGTGGCTTGATACTGGTGCTAATGTTCATGTTTGTGCTGACGCTTCTCTGTTTTCTTCTTACCAGGTCCAACGGGATTCTTCCGTCCTGATGGGGAATGGGTCACATGCTTCTGTTCATGGTGTTGGTACGGTCGATCTGAAGTTTACTTCGGGAAAGATCGTGCGGCTGAGGAACGTGCAGCATGTCCCTTCTATCAACAAGAATCTAGTTAGTGGTTCCCTTTTGTGTAGGGATGGTTTTAGACTAGTGCTTGAGTCTAATAAACTTGTCGTTTCTAAGAGTGGACAATTTATTGGTAAAGGCTATGATTGCGGAGGCTTGTTCCGTTTTTCCCTTTCGGATTTCTGTAATAAGTCGGTGAACCATATTTCTAGTGGTATTGATGAGAGTGATGCTAGTGTTTGGCATTCACGTTTATGTCATTTGAATTTTGGTTCTATGTCTCGACTTTCCAGCTTGAATTTAATTCCGAAATTTTCCATTGTCAAAGGTTCTAAATGCCATAGTTGTGTGCAATCAAAGCAATCTCGAAAACCTCACAAGGTAGCCGAGGAGAGACATTTGGCATCATTAGAACTCATACATTCAGATCTGTGCGAGATGAATGGTGTGTTGACAGAAGGTGGAAAAAGATATTTCATGACGTTGATTGATGATGCGACTAGATATTGCTATGTATACTTGTTAAAAACGAAAGACGAGGCTCTAAACTATTTCAAAATCTATAAGGCTGAAGTTGAAACTCAACTTGAGAAAAAGATCAAACGTATTAGGTCTGATCGCGGTGGTGAGTATTTTTCTAACGAGTTTGACTTATTCTGTGCGGAACATGGTATTATTCATGAGAGGACGCCTCCCTATTCGCCCCAATCAAACGGGATTGCCGAAAGAAAGAATCGCACTTTGACTGACTTGGTTAATTCCATGTTAGCCACTGCTGGATTATCCAAGGCATGGTGGGGGAGGCTTTACTGACATCATGTCATGTCCTGAATAGAGTTCCCATGAAGAATAAAGAGAAAACTCCGTATGAAGAATGGATTGGAAGAAAACCATCGCTTTCTTATTTACGCACATGGGGCTGTTTGGCCAAAGTTAATGTGCCAATAAACAAGAAGCGTAAGTTGGGACCTAAAACTGTGGATTGTGTCTCTTTGGGATATGCTCATCATAGCATTGCTTATAGATTTTTAGTGGTTAAATCTGAGGTATCTGATGTTTATGTCAATACATTAATGGAGTCTCGTGATGTGACTTTCTTTGAGGACATATTTCCTATGAAAGATTTGCATAGCATTGATAGATTATCTTCTGATGTGATTCCTGAAATAATACCTGAACCTGACACACATTCTGAACATGCTGAACATACACTTGAGTCAATTCCAGAGGAGAATGACAGTGAAGCTCCTAGGAGGAGCAAAAGACAGAGGACTGCAAAGTCTTTTGGTGATGATTTCACTGTGTATCTCGTGGATGATACTCCTAAAACCATTTCAGAGGCATTTGCATCTCCTAATGCAGATGATTGGAAAGAGGCTATCCATAGTGAGATGGATTCCATTCTTTCAAATGGTACTTGGGAGGTTGTTGACAAACCATATGGTTGCAAACCTGTGGGTTGCAAGTGGGTGTTCAAGAAGAAGCTCAAGCCTGATGGTACTATTGATAAGTATAAGGCTCGACTTGTTGCTAAGGGCTATACACAGAAAGAAGGCGAAGATTTCTTTGATACTTACTCACCTGTTGCTAGAATGACCACTATTCGAGTTTTACTCTCTCTGGCTGCCTCTCATGGTCTTCTCGTCCATCAGATGGATGTTAAGACAGCTTTCCTTAATGGGGAGTTGGAAGAGGAAATCTATATGGACCAGCCAGACGGTTTTGTAATTAAAGGTCAAGAAGGCAAGGTGTGCAAGTTGTTGAAATCTTTGTATGGTCTGAAACAAGCTCCTAAGCAATGGCATGAGAAGTTTGATTCAACTCTCATATCAGCAGGCTTTAGTGTCAATGAGGCTGATAAGTGTGTGTACTACCGCTATGGTGGGGGTCAAGGTGTTATACTGTGTTTGTATGTCGATGACATACTGATCTTTGGAACAAACCTTGGCGTGATTCATGAGGTCAAGTCGTTCTTGTGTCATAGCTTTGACATGAAAGATCTGGGAGAGGCTGATGTTATTTTGAACATCAAGTTAATCAAAGGAGAGAATGTGATTACTTTGACGCAATCCCATTATGTAGAGAAAGTCTTGAGCCGGTTTGGCTATAAGGACAGCAAGCCTTCTCCAACACCTTATGATCCCAGTGTGATTCTTCGAAAGAATAAAAGAATTGGTAGAGACCAATTGAGATATTCTCAGATCATTGGATCACTCATGTACTTAGCTGGTGCTACGAGGCCTGATATCTCATATGCTGTGAGCAAACTGAGCCGGTTTACTTCTAATCCGGGAGAAGCTCACTGGCATGCACTTGAGAGAGTTATGCGCTATCTGGTTGGCACTATGAACTATTCGCTTCACTATTCTGGATATCCTGCGGTACTTGAGGGATATAGTGATTCGAACTGGATATCTGATGCAGATGAGATATATGCCACTAGTGGATACATTTTCACTTTAGGTGGTGCTGCTGTTTCATGGAGGTCATGCAAACAGACCATCTTAACGAGGTCTACCATGGAAGCAGAGTTAACTGCATTAGATACAGCTACCGTTGAGGCCGACTGGCTACGAGAGCTCTTGATGGACTTGCCTATCGTTGAAAAACCTGTGCCGGCAATCCTTATGAACTGTGACAATCAAACGGTAATTGTCAAGGTGAATAGTTCTAAGGATAATGATAAGTCATCAAGACATATTAAGAGACGGTTGAAGTCTGTCAGGAAGATGAGAAACTCCGGAGTTATATCATTGGATTATATCCAAACTGCAAAGAACCTGGCAGATCCGTTTACTAAGGGGCTGTCACGTAATGTGATAGACGCTGCATCTAAGGAGATGGGTATGAGACCCATATGAGTTATTCCATAGCGGTAACCCAACCTATGTGATCGGAGATCCCGTGAAGTAGGATCTGGGAAGAACAAGCTAGTGGATGACTAGAGAGTACCTTACCTAACCCACTCGAGTAAAGATGCATTACTCTCATTTTCTGCATGGCAGGTTGGCAAATGCCTTAATGTATTCTGTTGGCTTTAATTAGCGAAGATGTTTTCCTGCAGAACATTCTTGAAAGAATACACCTATATGAGCCCGATTGTTGTAAGGTCGCAATCTGTGAGACTTGGGTGATCTCTATTAAGCTCATGAAGAGACCAGGGAGTATGACCTATATGCTCCACCCGCGGGGTAGTCTATTGGAGGTCAAGTATCAGTTTGGCTTTAAGTGAAACTTGTTTGCACAAAACTTGCAATTCAAGGCGTAGTCCATTGTTCAAGTTGTGAATGAGTGTAGCTTATTGTTCTAGATGGATGTTCAACTTAACAGTCTCCATCGAAGCACTGGTATATCAAACAGCAGTAGGATCTGGCAAAGTCTTAAATGGGACTTTGAGATCTGGTGGGGGATTGTTAGAATTATTAGTGGGCTACAACTAGGCCCATTAGGAAATTCTGAATAATTCCTGGAAAATCTCAAAGGCCCATCCATGAGTGGTGGGAGTGCATCCTTTAGTCCCACATTGCTAGTTTAGGTGGAGGAGGACCAACTTATAAAGAAGGTTGTTCTACTCATTCTTGCAAGTGTGTGGATGAGAGGAATAAAGGAAAAACACACGCGCGCGCTCGCTCGCCTCGCCTCGCGGGGCGGGGCTTGGGCGATGGGCGCGGCCGCGCATCACCTGCGTGAATGGTCCGTCGAAATCCGGCCCGATGCCTTGCGGGTGTGCGGCTTCCTTTTGCAGTTTTTCTTTTTCGTGTCCAACACGTTTTTATATGGAAACCGACTCGGTTTTGGGACGCCTTAACCCTAGCGGTTCTCCCTCTATAAATACGTACGGCCGCCGTCCACCAGAATATACCTCAACACGAGTTAGGGTTTTGCCTCTTCCTCCTGCTGCGCCGCCGCTTGTAGTCTGTCCTATCCCGATCGTCGGCGTGCACCGGCGAACGGGAGAGCAGGTCTCCGGAACCGTCGTTCTCTGAGCTCCTGCACCGGGAGAGGGCGAATAAGGTTTTTGGGAAGCGCTCTGCGCGACTGCTCGATCGCTTCCATCACGGCTCGTCTTCCTCAACGTTCGTGTTCGGGGGCTGCTGCTCATCATCGCCTTCGTCGACGTCTTCTCCGCTGTCCCGGCTTGTCTGCATCGCCAATCGTCACGGCTTCTTCATCGTCTCCTCTGAACGATCAGTACGTACTCTCTGAAACCATGTCTCTCTTCTATGCCTACATGATTCATGCTTGTACGATAGTACTGCGAAGTATGGTAGATCTTGCTCTGTTTACTATGGTTTTAGACTTGTCTAGATCTTACGTAGACTTGTCTAGTTTATTCTGCAATCTGCTCATCATGTTCATGTTTTATTTCTGGATTAAATTAAACCTAAAAGTGCTCATATATTCAACATGTTCGCCTGTTCCTCGTCCGCCTCCTCTTACCTTCGAGCGCGTCGAGGAGGTCTGCGCCTACAAAATGGTCTTCACCACGAAACTAGAGTGGCGCAAGGTGTCCGACATCGGAGATAGAGCGTTTCTTCTGGGAGATCAGAGCTTCGCGGCCTCGTGCTCCGCCGCGGAGCACGGCCTGAAAAAGGGCTGCGTCTACTTTGCCTTCGACTTCTTTGGCGACAATGACTTTTTTTTTTTTTTTTGACATGCGACAATGACAGTTTCCACATCTTTGATCTTGGGGAAGGCTCTCGTGAGCTGGCTGATGGGCCGTCCCAGGGCGTTCAGCCTCTTGCACGCGAGCCGTTTTGGATGGTTCCTGTCCTCCCGTACGTAAAGCTCTTCGATTTGAAAAAGAGATTGGCAGCTTGTTCTTTTGTCGTGCAGTTTATCCACTACTAGGTGAATTCCCCGCGTGGTGCTGCAGGATTTTAAGTAGAATTTATATTAGCATTGGATATATGCAACAAATAGTGAAGCAAAAAAATTAGAAATTGTAATCTTTGTTGAATTTATGAATGTAAGCAAATAAATTGAACACTGAAGTAGGCATTGCTGATGATATTGGAATCCAATTGAAGAATAATCTTACTGGGCTAATGTCAAAGTAACCTGCATGTCATTATAACCAAAAGAAATCTCAGCTACGGTAAAAAAAATAATTTCAATGAGAAACATTATGCTCTCTAACTTTTTGTTTGGTACCAGTATTAAAATTTCAAATGAATTTGTTCCAAGCAAAATAAATAAAAAATCAGACACGCAGATGAGGTATACCTGAAAATGCTTTGATGCTAGCGTACTGCTACCAAGTTGAAGATTGTCTGCAAGAGCGTTCTCTGTGAGTAAAAAAAAAAAAAAACGCCCCCGCGCCGCTCCTACGCGGGCGACTCGGGAGGCGACCAAACCCTAGCCCGCCGCCACACCTCCCTGCTCCCCACCGCCGTGCCGTCGCCAGAGCGAGCCACCGGAACAACCCGGGCGGCGGCATGGCTCTACAAGCTGCGCACGCGGACGATGCTCGTGCGCTGGGCTCCATGGCGAGGGGCACGGGTGGCCTGATGCGGTGGTGGCTGCGGATGGTTGGCGACGCAGCGGGTGCGGATGGCGAAGGAGTCAGAGGCCGGCGAGGTAGGATGGCCGGATCTGGTGGCCCAACAGCGGATCCGGTACCCCGTCCGCCGGATCTGGTGGTCCGGCTGTGGATCCGGCACGGCGGGCCGGTGCGGGGGCTCAACAGGTGCGCGGTCGCGTGGCCGGCCTGGCGTGAGCGACGCGCGCGTTGCATGCTGGCGCGACAGGCTCGTCCGGTGCGCGCCGTGCGCGTGAACACGGGCACTCGGCAGGCCGGTGTGGTGGCCTCGTCAGGCGGTGTGGAGGCAACTCTGATGGTGGTCAGCGGCAGCGATGGTGGCCGCGGCGGCCGCGCGTGTGCAAGGTGACGGCAGTACGCCCAGCTTTTGCAGTTCGGTAGCGACGACAGCTGCGCATTGTGTACAAGGTAGGTACAGCAAGGATGTTGTGTTGTGGTGATGAGCTGAGCGCGAGGGTGGCTCAGGTGGCTGTGCAGCAGCAGGGTTGTGATCATGGTGGTGCTGATGGTGGTCTGCTGCCTGTTGGTGATGCGATGGCCGGTGGTGGTTGGTTCGGCGGCCGGCATGATGGCGCTGATGTTGCTATTTGGATGTTGAATGTGGCGCAGAGGCTTGTGGGGGTGAAGATGCTCAGGAGTCCGGGGGAAACCTTGCTTATGAAAGCCGGCAACGGCGACGCCTTGTGCGTGGTTTATCTCGTTGGAGACGTTGCCGAGGTGCTCCTTCTTCACCCCTCTCCCTCCTGGGGTGTTCTTGGGGGTAACCCCCCAAACCTAGCTTGCTAGGTTGGGTGACGACGGTGCCATGGGCGTCGAATCCTTCATGAAGGCATCACCTTAGAGCTACTCTTCTGCGTCATATTAGACGTCTTGGTTGTTTGGAGGCAACGATGACCCTCTTGGGAAGTCGGAGCGTCCTCATGGCGGTGGCAATATCGGTGTCGCGGGATGAGGCTTTGGTGTTGTGAGGCTTCTTTTCCATTGAGGATCTCATCAGACAGTTACCTTTGCAAAGTCGGAGCTGCTCGATCGTGAGTGCGATGAGCTTGGCAATGATGACACAAGCGTGGATTGTTTTGGTGGTTGGTGCAATCGATCTGGAGCTTTCATGAGGCCAAGCCTGATGTCTATCATTGTGATGTCCGAGCTGCTTCGGAGGGGTGGCAACGGGTGTCATGTGACAGGCTCCATCCTTGTTGTGGTTTTCTTTCTTTTTGTACCGTAGTTTTTCTTTTTATTCTTGTAAGGTTTAGCCTCGTTTTCCTTAATATGAGGCACCTTCTTCTTATTTATATATGCCGGGTTACAAAGTGATCCAGGTCTTTCGAAAAAAAAAGATTGTCTGCAAACAAACAAAACATAGATCACAACATAATAGATTAGACAGGCCAGATTGATACAATTTATTTAACAGGTGATTAAGATTTTTTTTTTTTTTGGGAACAACAGGTGATGTAATCAAAGACGGAGGAAAGAAAAGAAATGAAGATAGGGTGGTGCAGGTCTAAAAAACCATGTGCGTTAATCATATCTGCTAAGCTCAAGTAGTTAATCAAAACTTTTGTGTTCCTGCGGACGATGCCTACCTACTGTGATTGTCATTCACGTGGTTGCACTGTCTTTCAACTGAAGCCACAACTATGAGTTGCGCAGCCATTAGTTTTTTCTCAGATGTAACAATAGTCAAATCTCCATTTCTTTTGAGATGTTTAGTAACCAAATCTAAGAGCAAATCATGGAGAAACGAAATGAAAGGTCAGCACACATCAGGTGGTGTTATGAACCACAAATGCCTACCAAAATTATTGTAAATGGAGATCCTAGCTAGAGCATGTGTGTCGATGTTGGTCTCCTGTTTTCATGAACAAAGTCCACCGAGGCGAAGTCTTCCTTCCTTGCTTTGGCATCCCTTATGATCTGATCATACGCCTTGAAGGCAGCTCCTTCGATATTCTTGATGCCAAATGAGCAATCACTTGCTACCTCTAAAGAACAAGATCGTACACACATTCCCTCCCGCATGCTAACGCCTCTACAACCTCCGTATTTGTCACACCTTCCATCACACCAACAGATTTTGGAGAGAGAGAGGGGGGGGGGGGGGGGGGGGGGGGGGGGGATGCCCCCTTCCAGTCGCCTTGGCTTGGCTCCGCCTACACAAAACAACACCATAGCATGTGTAAGCGACTGATGCGCACCGGCTGAAGAAGATGAGCAATTGTTCCGTGTAGTCATCCTTGATATATATGGTACCTCATCCGGTGACAGATAAGCACAGATGAGCTATTTCCTCAGAATCCTGATAAAGATTTAAAGAGGAGTGCAACCTCTGCGATTCTACATAAACTTCAGTAGCTGGCTATAAGCATGAATGGAATAAAAATGTTGACATCTATAAACGTTGCAAAAGGCTTTCACCATACATATTTGAAGAGTGAGGGGTTGGTCCATGGCCGTGCCACGGAGTCCCTAGAAGAATCATGCCGCAACCAGAGCCAAGACTAGATAGAGTGGATAGTGTTGAAATTATGTTCAGCGTAATTTTGTAACATAAGTCAATGGATCTAATGTGGACTGGGCCTACATATGCTATTGGGCTGATGTGGGCTAAATCTGACACGGGACGGTGATGGCAGGCTGGAGGCCCAATAGATTAGGAGGTGGTGTCGTATCGAAAACGAAAGCAGAGGACACGTTCATCTCTGCAGCTCCTGCGCCCCCGCCGCCGCCGCTCTAGAACGAGCCGTCGACCGTCGACGACGGCAATTGGCGGCCCAGTCCCATCTGGTATGTGCTCCTTCGCCCCGAAGGCAGTTATCTTGGCTCATATTGGGCATCTCTGTTGATTCCGGCTGTGCGTCATCTCATCGCTTCGCCTCATATTAGGCAGTCTTCCGCTCTTCCTGGACAGCAGAGGCCGAGAGGGAGTAGGAGACCAGTTCCACCACAGGATCGATTCGGGCTGCCTTTCCGACTCTGGTTCTGACCGGGACGGTCTGAGAACCTCCCCTATTTAAAGAACAGAAAGCTAAGATTCTGCAATCTCATCGTTTTTCGTTGGCTTCGTGCGAGATGGAGTCGAAACCGACCGAAGATCTTAGTAGCTCGCTGTCGGCGGCGTCTGTCAAGGTGCTGGTGTACGACCATGGCGAGCAGCCGGATAATTCCCAGATCATGCTCTCGGTCGCCGACGGTTCCTCACGCACCTTCCATGTCCCGGAGATGAGGAACTACATGTTCATGCCGACCTCTTGCGGCTTGGTGCTGCTTGTAGACGACACCGACTCGTTACAGACTTCTCTGTGGAACCCGCAGACCGGGGAGAAGATCGCGCTGCCGGCAATGGAGAAGGCGCTGCCGGAGTACTGCCAATGCGTGCTCTCGGACACCGTATCTTCTCCCGATTGCCTTGTCCTCATCTCAGTGGCGGAGCTGATGGGGATCTTGAGTATGTATATGAATACTTAAATTTTTTAAAAACGAGTTAAATATAACTAAAAAATCCTTAAAAATATATATATTTGAGGTAAAAATGAATACTTAGCTTCAAAAATACGGAAAAATGAATGTCCATTCTAAAAATAAATGTCCAACCGAGCAATCTCAGCTCCGCCACTGCAGTGAGCCGGAGCTTCTGTTCTGTCAGATCAGAGGAGGCACCACATGGTTCAGCCAATCTTACGTCATTGGCCTCCACGAACTCCCGGCGACCCACCCTGACAGCCACTTGCCCCCCACCAAGATAACGATCAATGGCATGGCTGCTGTGCAGGGGAAGTTCTACTTCCACAAGTCGCGAGACGTGGTCGGAGTTCTCAGCTTCGCTCGCGATCCGGAGCCGCATTTTGAGATGGCTGAATTTGACGCTCCCATGCCAAGTTTCGTCAGTCACTTGCCGCAGAAAGTCATCATGCCGTATCTCATGGAATCGTCCGGGGAGCTCTTCCTCGTCTGCCTTTTCTTCCATGGCTGCACCCTCGAGCACGTCGCCGAGGTCAATGCGTACAGGATGGACTTCGCCAAGAAAGAATGGTGCAAGGTGACTGACATTGGCGATAAAGCGTTTCTTCTTGGTCCCGGGAGCTTTGCGGCCTCGTGCTCTGCCATGGAGCATGGTCTGAAGAGGGGCTGTGTGTACTTCGCCTACGACTTCCTCGGCGACAGCAACGACTACCACATCTTTGATCTCGCGGAAGGGACTCGTGAGCTCGCTCGGCCAACCCAGGACATGCCGGTTCTCTCTTGCAAGCCGTTTTGGCTTGTCCCCGTCGTCCCGTGAAATTCTTTCCGTGCTCAGTCTTTGGCAGCAACTGTTTGATGGCTGGAATAGAACAAGATTTTTTCCGTGCTCAGTCTTTGGCAGCAATTCTTTCCGTGAAGGAACAAGATTTTACTGTTTGATGGCTGGAATGGAAGACTGTGTACTCACAGCAGCTTAGAAAAGAAAAATAAGGGAGCAAAACTTTCGTTAATTAAGCAAGCATTAATTATGAGGAATTTGCTCTGTGTTTTTCTAAGGATGGGAACTAGAAAATTGATTAAAATATAATTGTGCAGAGCCTGCACACATTAGAATCTTTTGTTTTTATTCAAACTTACCTCAAATATTTTTGAAACTTTTTTTTTCAGAAAGCACTCATTGAGACAAAGCTATTTTGGTACCGTAACATGACCACTTTTGTGACCGGATCAAAATTTTCTATGAGCTAAAATGATCCGAGTGGCATAAGAGCAGTGAAATTTGATCTAATGGCAAACAAGAGAAGTGCAAAATTTCAAATAGAAAATAAGAAAAAACTATAATTTTCGATGGCAAATAAAAAAATTGCGAAAAAAACATGCGGCCAGTTGTCAAGAGCCCCAAATCCTCGCGCCATGAGCCCGTGGTTCTGCATGTTGAACCTTGAAATGTTCCTGATGAACGATGGAAGTTTATTGGTGACGAACATGAAAAAACGCAATATTCCCGGACACATGATCTGAACCGGTCCAGCGAGAGAGCCGAATAACCAACGGGCCACAAGCCAGCATGGCTCAATTACGATTGATTGCAGTGGATGGAACAATTCATGCCGCAAGCCGTGGAACAGTAGATGAGCTCCCGGAAAAGAAGTTGCAACTTGTTGATATGAGTATTCTATCAATCCTATTAAGCCCTGGGCCAGGATGTTACATACTCACCCCCTTAGAAGATCGACGTCCTCGTCGATCAACCCCAATCCAGGAACGTCCCCTCTTGGCCACGTCCGTGCGTCCACTGCCAGCGCATGTGCCATGCTGTGTGACTACTCTGGGCCCACACCAGCCATGCGCACCTGCGGTGTCCTGGATAATTAAATCATCCGAAACTCCGTGTTTTCCGTACTTGCCCCAGGATCAACGACAAGTACACACGGCAAACACAGTGGAACCGTAGCCATATCAAAATTCAACTATCAGGTTTATTTAAAATTTACAAAATATTGGCTCATCGACCGACGGAATACCTTAAGAAATCAACACAGCGGTACATAAAGGAATTCAAATCTCCAGCGTGTGCCCCGTGATCATCCCACAGGAAATTGACTGGAAGTTGAACTCCTAGAAAGAACGGCGTCGTTCCTCACCACGATCAATGTCATCTCTGAAACAAGTTATCGGAGGCAAGCATGTATGTGAATATTAACAAAAATTATAATTATATGCAAGGTCAAAGTGAAGGAAGGTATAATGTGGTAAGTTTGCGTAAATGAGCATATGGTAAACTAAACTTGATTAATGAAATAATTACTAAATGGAATTGCTTGAATATAAATTGCATAAATGTAAGTACAAGTAAAATATCATATGAATAAAACGTTATGCTTGACTTCCATGTCAAGTTCCTATCAAAATCATCTTCTATACCATTTCATATGTCATTAACCACAATAATCATGATAAATTTTAGTCCCAACCATTTCCTAAACAAAGACCTATCATTAAGGAGCTTGAGACCGCAAGCACGGCCATTCGAATGGATTATTACTCTGCAGAGTTTGTACGCTGTACCCATGGACAGTGAGTGACCGTCTGTGGTGTAGCTAGCACCGTGCACCCACAAAGTGTGCACATCGATATCACACATGACGTTTTCATTAGCCGTTTGTTAACCTTGCCTTCCCTAAATTGTAAACATCCCTCCGTACCTACCAGCTAACATCCCAGAGGTAACATTTTCCCCTCCTTCAAACATGGACTGTTAGGCAGGAATTAAGAGGGTACAATTTATTGTGTCAGCAAACTTTGATCCCACACGTTATAGTAATGGGAGCCCCTTCGAATAACCCCATCAAAAACCGGGAATTATCCGCACATTCTCTACTTCTAGAAGGCAAAGCAACATTCTACTAATTACTTAGCCATGGCCGTCCCATACCAGCATCCATGGCCGCACGATGTTTCCTTAAATCAAGATTCAAATGTACGGATCCTTATGTGATGTGACGGGTCTCCAAAATCATCGTTATCAAACAATCATTAATCCATTTATCATTATCACATCAAACCCGTCAACATCTAGGTTTCCAACATATATCATCAACAGAGATTTCCCATCAACAAAATCCATAAATTTAATGAATATACATGTGCTTCCATTTATACAAAATATAACTTTTCATTTTAGCAAGCTTAATTAGCAATTAATTATTTCATGAAGCATATGGCATTTGACCAATGTGACAACCCAACCTATGGTTACAAGAGATTATAATAAAGTCCAATAAATGGATAAAACCAATAGGTAGTATCTACCATTCCCCAAGTGAACATTTTTAGTGATATAAATTATGCACAAATTATTCCTACAAATTAAGTACTTAAATGCATTTGCAAAACATAGGATCAAAATGATCAAGGGGGTGTGCTTGCCTCGCACCTTTATACATATAGTTCGTACGACGGTCTTCAAGTGTCGATCTTCTCGCGATGTAGTCCTTCGACGATTCACTCACGTGTGCGTCAATCCACGATCGATAATCACCGAGAGATCCAAATAAAGCCATCCAAGAAGATCCAATAAAATCTACAATAATAAATACAAATATTTCGAATAAAAATCCAAGAGCGTGATCATGGAGTTCATTTCATGAAAATAAATATGTACTCAGAGTTCGTACGAATGGACTACACGTTATCGAATTCTATCGATAAATAAATAAAAGAAGAGATACTAGGGTTATCGTGATTCTATTTATGCTATGATGATCTTTTGCGTGATCTTTTGCTATGAAGTATATTCTTGGCCTTTTAAGGGCCATATTCACCTAGACAATTTATTTATTATTTATTTTCTCTTGAAAGAAAACATGCATGTGTGTGTTATTTAAATTAATTGATTTAAGGCTAATATGATAGTATGCATAGACATTTATCCACTAAATCTCTAAGAAAATATGATGAGATGCACATGTTTTATTAATGGTGATTGCGTGCATATCTATTATATAAATTCTAAATTATTTCTATTAATGAACTTGGGGTTGTTTAAAGAGATATGAACAAACAAAATAAATTTCATAACAAATATTCCTAAGATGATGCTTATGTAAAACAAGGCCACATGTTTCTAATGCATATGTAGCTTAAGTATTTAAATAAATTAAGAATGCATGGAAATGCGTGTATAAACTTTATGCGTGAAAACATACATGTTGTATAGGTCTCATTATTACTAATGTTTCATCACTCTTTCTTGAATTATCTACATATGGTTACATGTATACTTGTGATATGCAACATATAAACATGGGGTGTAATTAAACCTATACATGCATATATTTTGAAGTCAAAACTTATATGTAAAATTACCATGTTATTATTTACATGTATTTAGGTTGAGACCTACATATTTTGCTTATAACAATTATAGATGTAATTGCCATATACATATCCAAATTATTCCTAATAGGGAAAAATATGCAATGTCATGAAAAGCATATATGCATCAAGTTAGATACTTATCTAGTAGTCTATCTTATGATTCATTATCGAAAAACAGTAGAAAAATGCTCTTAAATACATTAAGAAACACTCTTGTAGTTTCATATATTTTATAGGATTTGATTTATACCATAAGTGCAATTTAAGGTTCTATAATTCATAAGCTATATTTAATTTCTACTTCAAATATATAGGGAAAGGCCTTAAATATACTTATATGCTTGTTTAGTATTTTATAAGGAATTACAGGGTTTTGATTTATGCAAGAAAACGCAAGTAAAGCTTTTAACAAATAAAAAGGGAATGATTACCTAGTAAATTAAATAACATGAACAAAGCTAACTATTTATTTCCTAGCATATTTTCTGGTAATTAGTTTCTGATGAGCAGTGCCAAAAGGTCCTAAAAATGATAAGGGATTTTTCTAGCATTTTTACCAAATTTTTCCTATTATTTTTCTACCAATTTTGAGCTAAAAACATTTAAGTTAAAACTGGCCAATCAGACGTGTGCACGTGGCAGCTTTAGGGAGATTTAGTTTAAACCGAAGCGTGCACAGTACAGGCGGCGAAAGAAGAGCTCGCCGGCGGCGAACTAGCGGCGGGCTTCGTTGATGATGTGCACTATGAGATGCGCGAGTTCAAGGGCTACAGCCCGGTGGTTGTTTCGTCGCCGGAAACGGCCTGAAGCGGCAGCGCGACGAGGTCCTAGGCGGCGCGGCAGAGCTGCGACACGGGTGAATGCAGTAGAAGCGGGAGGGATCAAGTTGGTGCTGTCCTAGAGCTTCTACAAGATGCGTGGAGTGCTCACCGAGTGTCCTGTTGCGACGGAGATAGCCGGAGTTGGCTTGACGACGAGTTGCAGCGGCGGCGCAGAGAAGGTGCACGCCGGAGGGTACTACAAACCTAGATAAAGGCACCCAAATGCACAATCGGTATAACTAAGAGGAGAGAGTCATGAGGATAAGAGGAATTTGAGAAATTCGCACCGGAGGAGCTTAATTTGCCGGTAATGGCGGCGCCGGCGGAATTGGGGAAAACTGCAAATTTGCCTAGGCCGAACCATCTCGCTCTTTATGAATTGGCTCTGGGAAACAATGGAAGAGGAAAAAAGAGAGAAAGACGCTAAATGGTGCCCTTTATAGCGAGTGGAGGCGGTTCCGCCCGATTTTTATGGCCGGCGGCCTTAGTTGTCAGAGAGAGGAGAAAAAAAAGGGTGGATGGCGGGTCTCCAGCGCGGCGCGACGCGAGAAGGCGCGGAAGGGGTCGGGCACGCCGCGTAGCACTTCTACAGTTGCAGTACAGGGCAGCGAGGTGCGTGGCGAGCCGCCGGTGGCCGGGCGGCGCGACGGCGTTGACGAGCGGAGGAGGAAGAAGAGGATTCGCGAGCTGGGCCGACTGGACTGGAGTGGGCCGCGATGGGCTGTGGCGGTGGCAGACGGGCCAGGCAAGGTAAGGTTTTTCTTTTCTGTTTTTCTTTATTTCCTAAATGGGCCGGCTGGTAGGTCCAGCCCACGGGGTTTGGCTACTATTCTTTCTATTTTTCAAACAGGCTGATGCTTTCATGAATTTTTAGATGAAACAAACGGGTTAAAAAATTTATGAACAATTCATAGAAATTAATTCTCTGTGAAACCTAACGATGGTCAATTTTTGGGAATTTTTGGCCGATCCAATTTCCTACGAAAAATCGGAGAAGTTTCTGTGTGCATATAATTGATATGCATGCATGAGTTTGAAAATTCAAAAGAGCTCGAATTTGAAATTCAAACGTAACCCATTTTTATTTAGGGTTTGAATACATCATTTGGGCTTCTAATTTTTGGGATGTGACAGTTCCACCCCCCTTAAAAGGAATCTCGTCCCCGAGATTCCGCAAAGTGTTAGTGAAGATGGTTTTGAAAATAAAATTTTAAAACGTGGTTAATCTCTTCGTCTTCAGCATGCTGTACATGGGAGACGATCTTCATGCACTCATCTTGTTTCTTCCTTCAGTAAGGTTCTCTCTCTTGGGATACTCTTGTTTGTTTTACCACCTTTCCTTGTACTCGGCTAATCGTATGATGTTAGAGAAAATTTAAAGGAAAACACCTAGTGTTTGTTAGTAAGAACTATGAAAAACTTTTCTCCGGCTCATGTGGGGAGTTAGCACGTGATAAAAAGGTTTTCTAGGTTAGATACATTTTACGTCTTACCCCTCCTTAAATAAATTTTAACCTATTATATATATAAAGTACGTTGAAAGCAATGCACTATGCATAAAGTTAATTCCTCCATCTTTAGGACTCGTAGACGAAGAACAATCTTCAGGTAGTCCACTTGCTCTTTCTTGACATAGTTAATTTCTTGTACTTGAAATATTTCTTTGTAAACGTTTTTCCTTTTCGAACTTCGGTATGAAGCTTCATCTTCTAAGGGGTATAGAAGTTATCATCAAATCTCTCTTGCGTTGCCATGGTCAAGCATATTATCTCATCGCGAGGGTTAGCATATATTTTCTAGCTCTAGTTTCGTCAAAAGTTAGTGAGTACACATGATCAAGGACAAGGTGGATTTTATTCAACTTTAGGTGTAAAAACTTTCAAAAATAAAATTTAGAGCAAGGAAAAATTTGAATGAATTTTGCAAACATTTTGTCTTCGAATAAAGATTATTTTAGGAGATTCTTGTTCTAAAAAGATTAGGACATGATCAAAACACAAGGGTATTTTCAAAGAACTAGATGGGAGTTAGAAGTATTAGAAATGAATCCAATGGAATTTCAATTCGTGTAAACAAATAAGTTTGCAAGGGTAAAACAAAACCAACAAGATTGGTCATCATCAGGTTACAAGCACACAGGAATACAACCTGATCATCTAAAAGTCTTGTATAGTCTAAACTCTCAACTCCAAACCTATATGACGCTTCGTATAGAAGGCTGCACAGGCAAACACTCAATGCCTGATTGTTTTTTGCTAGCCCTCCCTCCTCCTCTGGTCTTCTTTCACAACTCCGGCGAGCTCCTTCCCAACTTCGGCGAGCTCCCCGACGGGTTAGTGTTCGGGATTGGAGTTAGGGTTCGGGGTTGGAGGGTTCACTGGTGGCCACCAGACCTAGAAGAGGGGGGCCAGGGGAGGAAGATAGGACAGGCGGTGGCGGAGGTTTGTGGGCGGGCGGCGAGGAGGCGGGGACGCCGCCGGCCGGGGTGGTGGAAGAAGGCGATTGGGCCAGGTCGGGGTGGGGGCGAGGATGGCGACGACGGCGGCGGCAGGAGGTGGAAGCAGGGGGGCTGCCTCGGCGGGCTAGGGTCCCGCCGGAGGAAGATGGAACCAGATGCTTCTTTAAAAGAAAGTGATGCGCTTGCCTGTAAAGCTACTATATTTTTTCCATAAATAAACAACTTCACTCAGAGGCCGTCTGGGAGTAGGAGGCCATGTCCTGAATGAGTGATATCACCAACTTGCATTGAAGAATACTTTGCATAACAAAAAGCTGCAATGCCGGGACATTTTCTTTTCTTGGTTTTTAGGTTTCTCATAGCAAATAGAGAAATCGAGAGGACCCTTAACCTACTACTTGATGGGTTTGGGGGGGGGGGGGGGGGGGGGGCGAGAAGAGTGGGAATGCGGGCTTCTTTCACTTTTGTTAAGATATCGAGTCGGGTCAACGAGATTCATATAAGTGATTGACTTGTTTACTCGGGAGAAATATCTAGGGCGGCGCAAATCCTACTTGTATCGGTATTCGTTTAAAGTATGCGATACACAATCCTTTTAGTTGCGGGTGTCGGGCTAGAAATAAATTTCTGTATGGGGCACTCCCCGCTTTTATTTTTAGATTGACTAAAGAATTTCCAAAATTGTTTAAGATTGAAAGGCTTGAACTACCCTAGCCCACAACCCGGAAGAAATAAGACCTATGGCAATCTAACAGGGTTGGTCTCACATGAGATTGACCGGAAGGAACACTACTCCTTTTCCCGTTTATAAGATTTTGAGCCGAGTTTTAGTTGATTGTTCAGCATAAGCGGCACCTAACCACAGACCACGATTGGAACTGGGCAAGGTAGGGCTTCAACCAACTTTCGAGCCCTGAACTTTATGCATTGAGTATTCTTATAGTAAAAGACTTGCCCAAGGTACTTTTACTTACATTGAACTTAACACAGGGTCTTCTAACTGATATTTGGTAGAGAAGGAATGAGCCGGAACTATACCACTCCTTTTATAAGAAGATTATTTAACACTGATAAAGGCTTTTCTTCCGCAGTCCATTGATGACCGATTCCCAGCCTTTTACTGTTTCCCTGTACACCCATGGAATATACAAACGGTGAACAGTCCACGTATACATAGTGGCCGACTAGTACACCAGACAGGAATAATAAACGAAAGACAGAATGACAGAAAGAAGGCTTACTCCCAAGTATGGAAATTACGTTGGTGGCTCGTTGGATCGCGCTCTGACGAGACCTTAGCCCGCCGAGGCAGGGGCGGCGGCGCGGCGAGCAGCGGGCAGGGGCGAACCACGAAGCAGCTTGAGGTTCACGAAAGCTGATGACCGATCGATGCATCCATCCGACAGCCAAGAAACCGGGCATCGTATAGACGGGCCCTAAAAAAAAGGGACTTGCTCCGTAACAGAATCCCACAAACCCAACACATTTCCCTTTTTCCCCTCCCAAGCGCTGGCGCGCTCTCCTCTCTCAAAAACCTAATTGATCAAGGTTATAATTTGACCGGGTCAATCGTCATCTTCTTAACTGACATCTACGACATCACGCTTCAATGCTTACTGCAGTTTGGATGAACATAAAATGGAAGGGCTGAAAATTTATGAGTTCAGAAATGACACTTTGATGAGTTTTAGTTCTCTAAACGCACTTTTTACCTTCTTGGTTTCTATTTTCTCAGTTGCGTTAGTCTATTGTAAACGAAGGTACAAGTACTGGGTGATCTGAAATTGTGAATAGCAGAACTAGTTCTTTTCTCAGTTGCGTTAGTCTATTGGAAACGAATGTACAAGTACTGGGTGATCTGAAATTGTGAATAGCAGAACTAGTTCTTTTCTCATGGCAATTGTAATCTCAATGTAGTTTAATCTCAATATGAAGGAATGCATGGAGATTCTACTTGCGGTTCCCATTTGATTGATACATGTTCAAATGCAATGCTTGCTGAACCCCGCGTTTCTGGATATTCTATCCGGCTCGCATTAGTGGTAGACGAGTTTAGCATATTAACGTGTTTTACCTTATATAAGAGTACTTTCTCTATATCTTTTTTCTTATAATACGTATCTATATTATTATATAAGGAAAAAGTACAGAGATGCGTACAAACATAGGTACGTACGCCTCCCACCCAAACTGCAAAAAAGATCCCCACGGAAAAAGAAATTAAAAAGATGTCCATGATCTCTTTGCTTGCCGTCGACACCCGAAATCTCCATCGCCGAGCACCGCCGCTGATGAAGACAACGGGCACGCCCTCGATCTGGAAGAACCCCATCGCACACAGGCTTTGAGAGGAGTCAAAATAGACACCCATCTCGAAGGACGGGATGAAGCCCTCGGCGGTCGCCTATCGACCGGGGCCGCGCCCCAAGTTCTCCAAATCTCGGACCTTCACTCGCCATCGACGACCACCGCCGTCGAAGGAACCTCGAGGAAGATCCAACCTCCCACCTTCCGCGAAGCCTGCAGTCCGCTCTCCATCTTTGAACCAAAAGGCAGCCGGAATCACCACCTTAACAAGGCGACAATCCATTAGTCATCACTATGTCAAAGAGCATGCAGGTATTCATCATCACAAGCCCATGCCAGCCATTAGGGATAGAATAAATACAAACCATGATAATGGATAGATCAACTGCTGAAGCAACCGCATGTCCACATAGCACAAAATTCACTCATTATTTAGGAACAACAGGAAGGAAAGAGATGCTCAAATTACACTGACAACTTTCAGTATATTGGGAGACTAATTTCGATCATTCCGGAAAGAGGATCTAGCAATCTACTTACTCAAGATGCCATCACCATTGGCCTCTTGTAGTCCTGCAGGAGCTGCCGGAGCTGCTGGTAACCATGGCGATAGTGCTCAAGCGAGAAGCACAGCTGCCTGATTGCCTCCCGCTTCCCCTCCGCACTCTCGAATATCGTAATCTTTGACGCTCCCATGCCAAGTTTCGTCAGCCACTTGCCGCAGAAAGTCACCATGCCGTATCTCCAGGAATCGTCTGGGGAGCTCTTCCTCGTCTGCCTTTTCTTCCGTGGCTGCACCCTCCAGGACATCGGGGAGGTCAATGCGTACAGGATGGACTTCTCCAAGAAAGAATTCTGCAAGGAGCTTTGCGGCCTCATGCTCTGCCATGGAGCATGGTCTCTGAAGAGGAACTGTGTGTACTTCGCCTACGACTTCCTCGGACAGCAACGACTACCGCATACTACAGAAATTTGGGAGTTCTATGAAGCGGCAACGATTCCTCGTCCGTAAAGAAATTTGGGAGACGTGGACACTGCATAAGTAGACACATATTTTCCAGACGTCGTGTCTTATTTTTACTGTGCCGCGTCGGCTTCGTTTACGCGCTCCCTCACCCATCAGCACATGCACTCTTTGCTTTTCTTTGTGCCTGCTTCACCTGATATCTGATTATCTTTTCAGTGCTACGGAGTAGTAGTATGTAGTTCCTCGGGGCATGGGATAACCAAATGGAGAGAGAGAATCAATAGGACCCTGCTCTTTCAGGACACACTCTTCAAATGCGAAAAGATGCATTCGTGTGTTGAGCAGCCATCCACCTACCCCACCTATTATTGCTTTTGCATAGAGGCCCTTACAAGCATTCAAAATTATATAGTGATCCTTCAAATCAATTACCAACTCATATACGATTCCTCGTCCGTACAGAAATTTGAGAGACGTGGACCCTGCATAAGCAGACACACATTTTCCAGATGTCGTGTCCTATTTTTACTGTGCCGCGTCGGCTTCGTTTGTGCGCTCCCTCACCCATCAGCAAATGCACTTTTTGCTTTTCCTTCTGCCTGCTTCAGCTGATGTCTGACTATCTTTTCAGTGCTCTGTGGTTCCTCGGGGCATGGGATAATCAAATGGAGAGAGAGAATCAATGGGACCCTGCTCTCTGCAGGACACACTCTTCAAAGCGAAAAGATGCATTCGTGTGTTGCATAGTATAGCAGCCATCCGCCTACCCCATCTATTATTGCTTTTGCATAGAGGCCTTTACAAGCATTTAACATATAGTGATCCTTCAAATCAATTACCAACTCATATATTAAAATTAAAAAAATTATTTTGCATTGCTTACAATAGTTCAGTAACAGTTTAACCTGAAGTTAGTTATTTTTGCCTATTGGCGCGGCGGAGCGCGCCTGCTTATCTAGTCTTTGATATCGCGGAAGGGACTCGTGAACTCGTTGGGCCAACCCAAGACATGCCTGTTCTCTCTTGCAAGCCGTTTTGGCTTGTCCCCGTCGTCCCATGAAATTCTTTCCGTGTTCCAACGAGACTAGTAACAGAAGGAACAAGAGTTCACTTATTGATACCTCACGGTTTCTAAAGCTGAAGCGACAACGATTCCTCGTCCGTACAGAAATTTGGGAGACGTAGACACTGCATAAGCAGACACACATTTTCTAGACGTCGTGTCCTATTTTTACCGTGCCGCGTCGTTTGTGCGCTCCCTCACCCATCAGCACATGCACTCTTTGCTTTTCATTCTGCCTGCTTCAGCTGATGTCTGACTATCTTTTCAGTGCTCTGTGGTTCCTCCGGGGCATGGGATAACCAAATGGAGAGAGAGAATCAATGGGACCCTGCTCTCTGCAGGACACACTCTTCAAATGCGAAAAGATGCATTCGTGTGTTGCATAGTATAGCAGCCATCCACCTACCCCACCTATTATTGCTTTTGCATAGAGGCCCTTACAAGCATTCAAAATTATATAGTGATCCTTCAAATCAATTACCAACTCATATATTAAAATTTAAAAAATTATTTTGCATTGCTTACAATAGTTTAGTTTAACCTGAAGTTAGTTATTTTTACCTATTGACGCGGCGGAGCGCGCCTGCTTATCTAGTCTTTGATATCGCGGAAGGGATTCGTGAGCTCACTGGGCCAACCCAAGACATGCCTGTTCTCTCTTGCAAGCTATTTTTGTTGGGTCGCCGTCGTCCTATGAAATTCTTTCCGTGTTCCAACGAGACTAGTAACAGAAGGAACAAGAGTTCACTTATTGATGCCTCACGGTTTTGTATTCGCAGCAGCTTAGGGAGAAATTCAAGCTAAAACATTTGTTAAGCATGCATCGATCAAGGAGAGTTACCTATTTTTTCTTTGCTATTTCCTATGAGTAACCACAAGCATATGGTTAATGGTGGACATTATAACTAGTGTTTTATCGATCTTTCGGGGGGAAAAAACTAGTGTTTTATCGAACCCAATATCTGCCAATATCCGTACAAAATGAATTATCATGATATCCGTACTTCCATAGCTCATTACATTACACGCCACAGGGTACGAATAGCTCAACTGCTCAAGCAACCGTCAGACTGTTCGTTTCGCTGCGGCTGCGGCTGCAGAAAAATAACAGCAAACACTGTAGCTGCTGCTGAAAACACTGTAGCTGCTGCTGAAGAAATAACTGCGAACACTGTAGCTGCTGCAAAGCAGCGAGACGAACACACTGCGTATCGCACCAGTTTCACTCAAATTATTTAGGAAGAAAGGAAGGAAAGAAAAAAAAAAGAGATAATAAATTACATTGACAGACTGCAGTACATTGGGACAGTGATTTTGGAGATTCCGGAAGAAGTTCGAGGATGTACTCAAGAGGCCATCACCATTGGCCTCTTGTGGCCCTGCAGGAGCTGCCGGAGCTGCTGGTACCCATGTCGATAGTGCTCAAGCGAGAAGCACAGCTGCCTGATGGCCTCCCGCTTCCCCTCGGCGCTGTCAAATATCGTAAGCTTATGCTTCTCAACCTCTTCCTCGAGCTCACAAACATGTGCACGCAGGGCTGACACGGACTTGCGCGCCGCATCTGCCTCCTCAATAAGCTTGACATGCTCCAGGTGCAGCTGATGCAAATGGCTGTCCATCTCCTTCATCTTTTCATCACGAGTAGTGACATCAATCATCAAAGCGGACACCCTGTTATCAACTGTAGCTTTCTCTGAAGACAGCAGTTCAAGCCTTGTCTTAAGATCGGCAATGGATTGCTTTAGTTCAGATATTTGTTTCTCGTTCTCAAGGGATACTTCTGCCTTCTCAGCACTAATTTGTTCAAGTTGTGCCTCTGCGGATGTCAACCTTTCTCCCAGAGAAGCATTAGCTTCTGACAGTTTCTGGATTTCAGCACTAAGAGAGGATTTTTCCAGCAAAAATTTCTCCTGATTATGAGCAACTGAGGCACTTAAGTCACTGGCTGACTGTTCCATATCCCTTACACGGTCCTGGAGCAGCGACTTCTCTTGCATAGCATTTTCCAGCTCATCTTTCAGGTTCTTGATTGTACTTTGTAGCTCCGTGACCTCAGCTCTTGAATCCTCTAGCTGCCTATGAACTTGCTCAAACTCCATAGTACGTTCCTCAAGCACTCTCTTCTCACTTGAATCACTTTCTAGTCTTGCTTGCAGTTCAAGTATCATTTCTTGTAGCCTCACAATCTCAGCTGAAGAATCATCTAGGCTGTGAGATGCCTGTTCAAGCTCCATTACGCGTGCCTCGAGCTGTGATTTCTCTTGAGACACCTTTGCTAAGTCACCTTCAAAATTCTTGACAACTTCCTGGAGATTTCCTAGTTCAGTCTCAAGAGTAGACTTCTCACGGAAATACTTCTCAGATACTTTCTCAAGCTCTTCTTTGCATTTTTCAACCTCTTCCTTGTTTGCCAGAACTGCAGCTGCCAATTCTTCCTTTTCACTGCTAACTTGGTTGAGACTCTCCTCAAGTTTTTCACACTGGTGGCAGTGCGTATTCTTTTCTTCAAGTGCCTCTAGTTTTTCCCTTGCTTCCTGGAGCTCCTCTTCTAGCTCAAAAATCCGTTCATTCAGCGCATGAGAAATCCCATTGCCATTTTCTCCCATTTCGTCAACCTCGGAATCTGATTCTGAAGAAGAAGAAGATGATGATGAGCCATCACTCCCTTTCTTGGAAATATCTGAGCTTCCACCAGAACCAAGGAAAACATCAAAGCCAGCTGCTCTTGTTTTGCGCTTTTGTTTTGATTTCTTTTGTTCCATGTTAGGCTCAGGAGATGGCGAAGTAGATCGTGTCTCAGAATCAGTTTCAGATATACCAGATCCTTGAGACTGCAGTGATGATGTAAAATCCTTGCGCAGTTCACCAGTCACATTATCATAACGCTCAGCAAGAGCACGGTACATACGATAGAAGTTCTCAACATGGGTTACAAGTATAGGACGCCTTTGATAATACATCTCTGCCTTCTTTGCAAAAGAATCACCTTCATCCTCAATGAGCTTCAGCATCTCTTTAACTTGCTTATCCATCTCTATTTATTCGGAAGAAATAGAAGTCAGAAAACTTTGTGGAGGGAGCATATAAGATAGAGAACATTGGACAAAGTCCTGCAGATTTCTATGCCTTGCTAATAACAAAAGTATCTAGGTATATATCAAATAAGGGGAGAGTTGCTACCTTCCACGTTCTCAGCAAGCCATTTGGAGTTTTTGGGGCTAATATGGCTGTCCCACCACCATGAATGGGACTTCCTCGTTGGCATTCTGTGCATGCGTTTCATTGTCGCCAAAATTAGGAAAAATCTCCTCTAAGAAGACCTGGTCAGGATTGACAGAAGGCAAAAATCAGAATGTGAAACTCTGGAATAATTTCATCTTGTGAAGTTGTGATGAAGAGTAATGTGCAATTCCAAAACAAATATTTGATACATAGTCTTACAGTAGTAATACGAAACATATAATCTCAAACTGTTACAATTAGAGTACTGGCGACATATTGGAGAAAACGGAAACATGAGACCTCGCTTAGTAGCATATATGGGAAGACTGCGTATAAACAAAAGATACAAAATGTAGGAAAACCCTGAATGGAATGAGCTAGCTCAATCTGCAGTAAACCAACTTGCAAGCATGTCAGAGGGAAAGCAGATCTTGCGCTGCCTATCAACGGAGAAGTATTGTTTCCACATTATTAAATAGGGCGAGGAAAAGGACTGAGCATCTCATATTGCAGATATGCAGGAATCCGAATGTTGATTGGCTAACAAAAAGATGCAAACTATAACATTATTCATGAATGAATTGTGCTTTTATAAGATAATCAGTCATCAATGATTTTTTCCAGGAAACCCAGGACCAGAAACCAATTAGCATCAGGGACTCAATATGGAATTGAGGAGCAATTGTTACCAAAAGGTTAACCCATCAAATAAAATGAAAACATCCCTATAGCCGTACCTCAATCTCAAAGTGATTCAATTTTGTGTGGTATTGCGGTTTCAAAGTGATTTTCTGTGCGGTGGTCAATATATTACTCGTGCTCAAGGTAAAGTAATTTTTTTGGAAAAATGAAAATAATGTGCATCGTGAAAACTGATGAAAGTGAAGTCGAACAAATATTTCAGGTACGAATATTAGTTGGAAAACTCATTCATGGAGACAGACATGCTAGGACTTGGTTATCACAAACTACAGTGCAAAAAGATGTGGCAACTACATCTTCTTGTTAGGTAAGAGATCGAGAGAGAGCCTGATTCAATGAACTCGAATAAGCTGCAACAGCCAGGATGAATAGACAGCGAATTTGCTCTGTCCCACCACATCCCAGTTAGATCAGCTGTTCAGGGCTTGGGTCAAATTGTTGTGACAGATGTTCTCCAGTTATTGTCAACCTCTATCCACCCAATAATTGAATGATAGTTGAGACTAGTCAATGAAGTGAAAAATAATTGTTAGTGATCCACGTAACATGGTCCAGCTTAAGCCTATGTGGACACATGCAGGTATGGGTGGGAAGGGGGTTGAGGGGCAGTGGGACACCACCATAGGAATAATCTAGTACATCCTGATGTCAACTGCAATTTTCAAGAAGTGCCAAGAACGATACACCAATCTTGGATCTCTGGATTGTACTCTCTATTTATTCTTATATGTAAGGCAATTATAACATGTATTTAATTTATTCATTTCTTATAGACAATTATACGTACCATGCATGTGAGAATTTATTCATTTCTTATAGACAATTATACCTTGAAGCTGAATATAGCAAATAATTAGGGAATACAGCTTGGCAATCTAGTGAGCAGATTTATTCATACAGAATCTCCCAAAACTAACGGTCATAAAAGATCCGTTATCAGTAAAAAGAAAAATCTAAAACGATTTGCAGGCCTTTTCAATCCGAAAGCTGTGAATGAGTACAAGGGCCAGCTAAGATGGTCACTACAAGCATGCTCTAGAGACAAGAGCCAACCTGGCAAAATAAAAAATCTTGAAGGATATTTCAACAGATAAAAATGTCATAAACGCCAAAACTGGCTTTGCACTAGACTGATCTCCCCTGGTAAGGCCCTATCATATAACAGGCACATGAAGCCCAAACGTGTGAACAGGTCCTTGAGGAAAAAGGGGGCTACACATACCAGGAATGGCTACGTCTAGCAGATTCAGGAGAGAAGCTCTGTAATGGTGACATCTGAGTACGCTGAAGCAGGTTTTCTTCGTCTACAGATTACGAAAGTTCGGTATAATCAATGAACCAACTACTTTACGATTCAGCTGAAAGGGACAGGAATTTAAAAAGTCAAATTCCACAGGGGAAGAAAATTAGTTTCTTTGTTAGGCATCATGCAGAATCATCAAGATGAATCAAGAAACCACACTAACCGCGCCGAAAGTCTGAAATCAAATCATCGCCCCTTTTCAGTGGGCACCGCGAGCGTCGAGTGAACAATAAGCGACAGCAGGACATGGTACACTTGAGAGGCGCAAAATTAAACACCTTCACCAAAAAAAAATATAAGCGAATGCACGCATAGGCCTACGATGCATCCAGAGCCCTCATCACAAATTCATCTCCTAAGAAACACCTAAATATTTCTGCCGCCAAAAAAAAAAGGAAAAAGAAACTCAAAACCAAGAGCCGTTTCTTGCAATGAGCGACGAAATCACAGAACAACACATCTGGGTCACGGCAGCATGCGGCACAATACTGAAAGAAAACTAAACAGGGCGAAGGCTTCGAGAGCTCACCGAACAGGAGATCAGGAAGGCTCCTTCCTTCCCCGTCGGAGGAAGAGGAGGCACAGGCGAGACGAGACGGCGCGAGAGTGATTAAGGCCTTAACCCCGCTGGTGTCAGGAGTGCTGCTGAGCATTTTATGGACGGGGCAGCCGAAGACGGAATGACGGTCTTGCCCTCCGCGGGGTAGCTTCGTGGGGTAGCGAGTGACTGGTGAGACTTCGGTTTTTTGGGGCGATGAGCTGGACGCGTTTAAGCGCCCGGGGCAGGTGTATTACGAGTGAGGTTAACCAACGGGAATGCCGGGATGTTGTGGAGTGGTTAATTAATCCGCGTGGCGCGGACACCTGGGATAGAAACGGGACCCACGCGGCGCGGCCGCTGAAGTTTGAATTCTGAACTTTGGTGCCGCGTCGCTCGTTTAAAGTTCGTACTGTAATGCACTGGATGGTTTGATTAGCGTTTTGTCTCTTCTTCGAATGCAGAGTCAAAAAGGAGTTCGTTTTGTGCCCGTTCTGATATCTAAGGATGATTTTGGGTGCTTATTTTTCGATCACGGGATATTCAAATAGCAATTTGCTTCGGTGCATATGGCTTCAGATCTCAGTGCAATTATCATGCACATGTGCACATGTTTTCCATAGTTTTCTTATTTGTGTTTGTCTATATTCCACCCTTCAGCGTGAAATCAATAATTGAGCTTCCTTGACATGCACTCCGTTTGCGCATCATATGAAAACATAAGTATTGTTCGATTTATTTTGGTGATGTTGGTGACCTGTCCATATGCATGATCATTGCTCGAGTCATTGACCAACAACCAATGCAGTGCAAGGCATGTGCGCGTGGACCAACAGCTCATGTCATATGGCGCGATGTCTAAGCTCGCTTAGATACAATGTGAATGCATTATTGGCTGGACGACGGGTTTGTGAAATTTGAAATTGGAAAACCAGTTAGATGGAATATAGGATCCTCGAGCACATCTGCCACTAGTAGATGGCATTGGGAGTTGCTGTATTTCGGTACTTGCGAAGCTAGCATTTTCGTGTGTTTGCACATGGTTTCGCGTCACTATAACCGGCATCAAAGATATGCATGGTGGCTATAGAGAGTGAAACGCTTATTAATATGGGAAATATGCGTACTTCAGATCAAGATGCCGTTTTTCTCCCTGTATCAAACATCTCTGATCACTGTCAAAGGCGGGAAGAAAAGAGCACTTCTCCAACTCATATACGCTCCTGATACACCCAGTAAAATAAAAACATTTTCCACCTTCAGGGTAAAGTAACAATAATACAGTACCACTGCTAGCTCAGAAACAACAACCGAGCACATGAAACACATGGTGACAGGAGACAGTTGTCCGCGTTGGGGGCGTAGCAGAGCAGGGGAACAGAGGAGTACATGACCAAACCCAGAGGGGTAGTTTTGGAAACTCGTGTAGGGAGTGGGCCCGGAGAGGTGGGAACACGAGGGGTCGAGGGCAGCGTCCCCACTCCCCAGCGTCGCTAGCGCCTAGAGGCAGGTACGGTGGCGCGGGAAGCCCGGTCCGGCCGGCCGGGCCCGCCGGTGTGCGCGCGATATTTTGTTGTTCGAAATCCGTGGCGGGAGCCTGAGATGAGTTAGCTGGTCCGTCTCGTGCCGGTCTGTCTGTCCCCTCCTCCGCGTCTCGATCGTAGCTTTAGATTTGGGTCTCGATTTGTCTGGTGAATTTCATCAGGTGGCACACAAGTGCGGTACGATCCGCCACTTTGGTTTGTTCTTGTTGGAATTTTATGTTTTCCAATATGATTCGATCTATTTTTACGATGATTATTTTATTCACTCAGCGTGGAATTGGTATTTTTGATATACGAAGGGGAATACTTGAAGCGGAATATTCACTCGAGGAACTTGATGTGCCGAGAACGTATGTGCTGTATCACAGTAGAGGAATCAATTGAAGTCGACTCTCCTGGAACTATATAAATGTACGTACATGAAATGATTTGGGTACGGCGTAACAGAATAGCTGGGTTTGCCTTGCAAAATCAGCTCCGTAAACTATTGATCCACATGATCACATTGGGTTGAGACTGTATATCCAATCTGGTCACGTATGTACCCTATAGACTAATTTATTTTACTCACAAAACTGACAATTTTGATCATGGTTGCTGAGGCAGAGGAATCAAGCGTAGACCGCACAGCCATAAAAATCCCTACAATTCTTAGGGCGTGTTTGGCTTATTGCCCAGCTTCTCCACCGACGCCGGAAAAAGCTTCTAAAACGTTGTTTATTCCGGCTTCTTATCAGATGAACAGTGTCAAACAATAAAATAAGCCAGTACAAAAGCGAGTGAAGAAACCGGTGACAAACACACCTTTAAAGGCGCCGCGCGCACGCGAGACACGTTTACGGGACGTGTCGCGGTCGCGCGGGAGCCAGCGGCACACGTGTGACACGTCTCAATGAATGCGGAGTCATCATCCACCCGCCCGGTGCCCGGTCTCGTCTCGCCCATACAGAGTCCGTCCACCTACTCATGCTTCAGTTTAGACTGACGACGCGGCCTATCTCTTCCATGGATACGGTTTCTTTTTTCTTTCATTTTTCTTTTTGTACGTGTGTGTGCGCGCTCGTTCCATGCGTGCGTATACGTTGTTCTGTCGCGACACCGTACGTGCCGTGCTCGTCCGCCGCCGGCGCACGTCACGTGGTGACGTGGACGTCGCGGGCCCAAGCAACGCAGGGGGGCGACGTTGCGGCGGCTCCCGCCGCGCTCGGGAACGAGAAAGTGCTTGGTGCTGAACGCGTTGGAGTCCTTGGCGACCGTCGCGTCCGATCATCATTGATTAATCCCCAGCAAATCAATTCGCGGCGACCGATGTCCCCAAAACTGAGAGAGACGGGACAAAAGGCACCCTTCTTCTATGATCAACATGACAACATATACGGAGCATGTCCACGGATTTTTGGCGGTGTGCGACCCGTACGAAGGCGATGGCGTTCCGTTTTCAAGCCATTTCTTTTCCATGACGACACTGCACAAAATTGAAACCGGCAGCTGACGAGGCGGCGAAGCTGATACAGGAAGTCCTTGGGCCTAGACTCGACCTCTTTTGCTGAACATGGGCCCGTTACACCGGCCCACTAAATTCTTCCTTCCTTTCCCTGCTCTGCTCTGCTCGGCTGCTATGATCCCCGTTTCTGAACATCCACCCTCGGCTAATGTAGTTTCAAGAACTAATCAGGGAGTAGAAGAAAGACCAAAATAGAAGACATCGTGAATTCACAACGTCATAAGCGAATTTATTGGCACGCTGCTGTACAGAAACCAAACGATACCATTGCCATCCATGGAGAAAACTGTACAAGCTAGCTGCACACCACGTCGCAGAACAGGTGTCGATCACACAGATGCATGCAAGCACGCAATGAGAAAAAAAAAAAGTCTAAGACACGAGACGAGCAGAAAGAATGGCACAGGCCGACAATGACTCGTGATCCATCTACAAGACGGGATGGCTCAATTGATGAATCAGACCCGGCGGTCAGGCACCGGCGCCGGCGCCGGCGAGCGCGGCGACCTTCTTCTCGAGCTCCGGTTTGTTGGCCCCGACGAGCTTGTCCACCTGCTTCCCGTTCTTCAGGAAGAAGAACGTCGGGGTCGCCCGGATGTCCCACGACGAGCTGAAGTCCTGAGGGATAAATAAAGACAGGTTCAGTGGTGTGTGTTTTGTTTTCCGCCACTGGAACTTAGCCTGGTGTAACACCGTGCGACGAAATACAGTTCAGGTAAAACAAAACATTAGAATTTGTCAATTTGCAGTATTTGGTGATTTTAGCCACACTTCTGAATAAAAAATAATTTCCTTTCACCAATGGAGATTTGGATGCAGAAAAAGTCCGTCTCAGAAGATATGACTGCGTTGTAATCCATAAATCAAAATACCAGAGAGGCCACTGAACCTGAGAACATGCACAGGATAATGGAGAATGGTTTGAGAAAACGATACCATTAACTCGTCGACATCAATTGTCAAGAACATGAACTGGGGGTATGTCTGTGACATCTCTGCATAAAGGGGCGAAATAACCCGGCATGGCCCACACCAGGTAGCACTGAAATTCGCAACCACCTACAAAGTGTTCATAACACATCGTTTAATTCTTTATAGATGTGCAGTCAGAATTCATTCTATCAGCATAAGGTTTGGTTCATATTTTTCAGTTGTTTAAAACAAATTGCTTTCGAAAAAGGTACTTCCTATAAGTCGTAAGGAAATTACAAAAGGTCAAAAAGGTAGAGAGAGCGCCAAAAAACTAAAAAAAGTAAGTGTGTATATGTGTGTGTGTGTGTGTGTGAGAGAGAGAGAGGGGGGGGGGGGGGTGTTGTATTGGGAAGCGAGAAATTGAGAGAAAAAAAATTGAACTTTAGAGTGACAAGCTTGAGCATCAATTAAGGAGGGGCCAATCAAAGATGTGATCAGTGTTTTATTAGTGTGTTAATAGTTAAACAGCTAATTCAGCAACATTTATGAAGTTCTCTAAATATAAAGGGGGGGGGGGGGGGGGGGGGGAAGCCTTGGCCTTAACCAAAAGCTAATACATGTTTTTCTCATCAAGATGGTGACTGAAATGTGGCACATATTTATCGAAAATTAGTAGTTGATGCAACATAATCAGAAGAAAGTTTGTTTATATACGTAAAGAGCAAGAGCCACCAGTGTTCATATTGATTATAATTTTATGAACTTTCAGGACTAATCATGTCTACAATGTATTTACGGGTTGGAATTATACTAGTTAGTTAGGATTTATATTGGTTACAGATTGTAAACAATGACAGAGCCAACCTTACGCACTCGTTGGGGCAGATTGTAAGATATTACAAAAGAAGATGAGATAATCTAGTAAAAGTAGAATATTGTCCAGTGAAAAGTGACAGAAAAGCTAGAACCGATATGCTTGTACTCTATAGGAAGCGATGGTTTCTCGGTTTCTCTTAAGACCTGAGTAGGTTTCACTTACAATTTTCCCATCCTTGTTCGCCTCTGAAACTTTTTGGTCCCAGTCCTCTTTGCTTGTTACAACATGAACGTTGCCACCTCCGAACTTGATCTTGTCCTCGTCATCTCCGTGTTGCTGTTCAGGCAAAGAAACAACAAGTCGATTCGAAAGCAGACAATATATTCTGTATGCAGAGTAGTATAGCGTGTTTGCAGGAAGGCAGACCTTTGCAGTGCAGCAACACCTGAGGAACTTCAAAACCATTATCAACAGTAGACACCTGACAAAACTGCAAAATCGGTTAGACTTGATTGATTTCAAACAGGAACCACGAACACTTCACCAGCAGCAAAAGGCTGCTGGTGGCCTACGTTTATACAGGAGCTCCTACGTTTATACAGGAGCTACACAGCATGTTCAGTCGACACTTGACAGTGCTATGCCATCCACACACCGATGATTCAGGCTCCAAACATCTGATCTAACGATGCAAAGATGATAGGACCAAACTTCCTGGCCTCGCCACTGCTTGACGTATCTGCCACCGAAAAAGGCCTCCGCCCTAGTTGGTGTGGCGGTGGTGGTGCTAGTTGGTACAAGAAATTTAATCGCCTCCAACACACACCACAAGAACAGGACACTTGAGCGATAAACCCGGCGTCTAATTTGATCCGACTAACCTCCAATATCCAGAACTCAACTGGACCGGAACGAATCATCCACAGAATCGCCCGGCAGTCGACAAATGGAAACCATCGCGAATACACTAAAAACAAATTTCTACGAAACTCTTGCGCATAGCAAAATTGAAAAGAGAAAACGGCTCCCCAGAACTGCGTGGAACAGCACATGGAGGGCGGATTTGATCAGCCGAAATCTAGAGAGGGTTCGATTCGGTACCTGGGAGTGGAATCGGAGGGTAGGATTTGGCGTCAAAGGAGATAGGTGAAGCCGCGAAGAAGCCGAAGGGTCGCCGGAGCTGAGGGAAAAGGGCAGCCGCCAACGCGGAACCTGCGGATTTGTAGTGGTGGACGGATAAAAGCTCTCGCAGTACTTTGCGTTCCATGTGATTTTATCACATGGATGAATTATAGCAAGCACTAATCACCATCAACGACGGTGGCGCGTGTCGAGCTTTTGGGGAAAAACTGCTGTCCGCTTCAATTCACCGCTGCCCGGCGTCCCTTGTGGTGGGGCCCAATGCCATGTGGAGAATGACGTGCATGCGGATTCGTCTTGTGTTTCATTGTATGGTTTGGCCGTTTCGCCGGCGGGTATAAAACCAGCCAGCGCCAGCGCTGCAGATTACCTGGAGTAGAGCAAGGCCAATAATGTTAGCGTGAAGCCAGACCACCTCAACAGCAACCAAAGCGTACCGCCCCAAGTGCACAGCAGCTTTGCCATTCAAATCGGCTTCTAAAATCACTATTTTATACACACTGAACCCACCTTGTGTCAGTCATGCCCAGCCCCGACCCCACATAACGCGTGACATGCGCCAAGCTGAAGCTCTTCGCAGGCGCGTGAAAGGCTACACGAAAGGCGCCGGCAGTCGCGTCGAGGAAAGAATCTTTCCCTTCCCTCTCTCTTCCATCTCAGCAAAGAAGATGACCTGTCAGGCTACACAGGCCCTGTTCGTTTCTTTTAGCGTTAAATTTTAGAGGCCTCTAAATAAAGAGAATCTAGTACTAAATAAAGTTTAATGACAAAACCTTTTTACAGATGGGTACATCTTTACGAGACGAATCTAACGAGCCTAAGTAAACTATGTTTTGCTACAGTACCATCGTCTAACCGCAGATTGCTTACCCTCATTAGATTCGTCTCGCGAATTAGACCAGGGATTCTGCAGTTAGTTTTGTAATTAAACTTTATTTAATACTCTTAAATAATAAGATTCTTTTTTTAGACCTCTCTAAATTTTAGACCCCCGTTAAACGAGCACCGCCTTAAGCATGCTCGTATGGATCGTCCTTTTCTGCCATTTCTGTAGGAGTATTCCCCCTTTTGGTGATTAGTCTGCTCTACATTCGGATCTCCTGAATTGAATCGGCATCTGCAAACACTAGGATTCCGTGCATTGCAGCTAAGCTCGTGGCATCAGTATTTCGCTTTCAAATATTGAATGTGTCAAATCCATTTGTCTGGTTACATCTCGCCTGAAGAAGACATCATGGGAACAACAAAAAAAACTTCTGTAAGCAAAACTGCAACATGCCTACATGCAGGAAACTGGCTCATGCCATGCCATCTCAATTCTCACAGCACCATATGTGCAGCAAAAAGGCGCCAAATTACAGCGTGCACCTGAAGTAATCCGCTGAGCAACAGCCAAAATTATTACTTTCTCGACATCCTGTGAATGGTGACGGCAAAATGCCTACCTGAAACTCAGATGCAATCTTTTCTTGCTGTAGAAACGCTGGCAGCTACACTGGAGTGAAGGGAAGGAAAACAATGCACAAGGTGAAAGTATGATACAGTTAATGGTGTGTCAAGTAGCTTTCTCCAGATTCTCAGCCTCCCGCCGCCTCCTTTCTTCAGCCTCCTCGCGCAATCTCTCCTCTTCACGCCTCAATGCTTCGGCCTCCTCTTCCCGTTGCCGTTGCTCAGCCTCCTCACGCTCCCTGCGCTCATCCTCCGCATCCTCTCTTTCATCAATATCATCAAACTCCTTCTCTGCAGCCATAGCTTTTACTATAGGGTCTCGCAGCTCGGAGATCAAGCCCCCACCCACCTTGTACTCTTGTTCATCACCGACAAGGAACAACCGCTGATCAGGCCCTGATGCCATTGGTATGTCGACAGCTAGGAGCTTCAGGTCATACTGCAAAGGAAGTAAAACATGATCAGAAAACAATCTGTCATGGACGAAAGTGTGAAGATCAAGGTAATACCACTCATCACTGTCTTAAGCAATTATATATCATGTGGTTAATTTCTTCAAATATTACTAAAAGAAGTTCTCCCCAGATTACTAAATCAATGCAAACATGCTGTCCACAAACTCTATTGTCATTCATTGCAACAAAAAAGCAGTCGAATCGTCCACATATAACATTTGAAGAAGCAAGATTTTTTCTACTTATATAACTAAGGGAGAAGCAGAAAACGGAATGGAGATCTCTTTAGTCTGATTTTTCGCCATTTGTCTAGACGTTTGTTTTTTCACTAAAGACCTGAGATCTCAATCCTATTGTGCATATATAAGCAGCAGAAGTTCAATCTAGTGCACTGAAGCAGTGAGACAATTCAATTACCTGTCCCTTTTTCTTCTTGACCTCAACACTTACGAGACCCTTTCTTTCTGCTCCTTTGATGGGGAAGATGAGGAAGCACCGTTTGCCACCAAGCCTAAATTTGAAGTCCTTCAATTTAGGTCCTCCTCCAGACATAATGTATGCTCTGACGTCTGTACCAGTCAAAGGTGCACCCATGACTTCAAGGATTGCAGCAGATGTGTTGAGCTTTGTCATAGCCAGCCGGTAAACCTTGTCAGGGTTTATTGTCAACCTTGCACGGACATACATAACCTATAAAACAAAGATAGATATTTGAAATCATTTGAACCTATCCAAAACAGGGCAACATCTGCCAAGCAAAGTTGCAAAGACATAAAACTGTCAGTTACATCATTTCATGAGTGTTCAAAATGGTAACACAACAGAGTGAGGGCAAAAAAACGCTAGCCAGAAACTGATGGCAAGAAGGTACAGTGTTCGCAAAGTATACTAGACTGGACAATTTGCAGTCAACATTAAGTCTATACTCTGAAAGTCAAATTCATGCTTCTCGGACATCTCATAATATGTTGTAGCAGCTGGCCAGACTATTTCGATTTTTTCAAATTAATATGACCAAGACCACAAGCACCCAAAATGACATAAAATGAAGGCAAGGGATGCTTAAAATGTGCAAATCCGATGCATGACCATCTACTACATATACGATCCTATTACAGGGTTTAAGCTCTATTTATGTAAACTTAAATTAAGAATTCTATTGTAGCAAAACGAAAATTGAATTAATGCAGCACTTTGTGACATGAGCAATGGCTAGTGTAGTTGGCTCTTAACTTCCTGTGCAAGCCAAGGTCAAGACTTAAGTTCAGAATCGAAATAAAAGCCGGAAAAAGTCCAAATACAATGACCCCATTGCACGGTATCAGCGTGTTTTAGTGCAGCATGCAAAGCCCAGAAATATTGATCGATCATATTTTTCTCGAACACATGGGAGAACTGTGTGCCATTGCATTAAGTAGAAATGATTTAGATGTTAGTTAGCCATTAAGGTATACCACAAACCATCCATATGATATACAAAATGAACGATCACCTAAATAATTCACTTAAGTCATATCATGAATATAGCCCCGTGGGACAGCTCTAATCTCAAATTCTCAAGACGCCATGAGCATCAAACCAAAACACCAAAACATCATAACAGCTACAGTTCTAAATTACACATACAAGCTACAATCGCATCCGAAGTGAGACGAACCAGAAACCTCAACAGAGCAAACCTTCCGATTTAAGCACATAGCAACATACAAATCGTATCATGGTAAGGTTAGCTATCCCAGAGCTAGACCGACCGAGGAGAGACTGCAACTTACCGCGAAGGCGACAATGGAGGTGGCGAGGGCGAGGAAGCCGTACTTGGCCATGCCCTCGGAGAGCCCGACGAAGGTGCTGGCGATGCCAAACATGATCCTCCACAGCGCGACGCAGACGATGACGGCCCCTGCGCCGACGAGCACCATGTAGTTGCGCCTCCAGAAGGCCTCCACCTGCAGGCCCACGGCCTCCCGGTATCGCGCCGCCGCGCTCTTCGCCGCCTCCACGGGCCGGCCCAGCCCCTTCACCCCCTTCCCGAGCGGCGCCAGCTTCGACCTGCCGGTCGCCACCGACCTGGCCCCGCCCGCGAGCCGCGGCAGCGGAGGCAGCAGCTCGCGCCGCAGCGCCGCATAGTGCTGCCGCGCGGTGGTGAAGAAGCGGGAGGAGGGGAAGGAGGGGGTGGGCGAGTGGTGGGGGATGGGAATCGAGGTGGGAAGCGGGCGGCGCGCGGCGGCCGGGGAGGGGGAGGGGTGGAGGAGGAGGCGGCGGTGGAGCGAGTGTAGGGCGCGCCGGGAGGAGGAGAGGGCGGCCGCCATGGGATGGGGGAAGCGAATCGAGATCGGGGCAAGGGGCTGAACCGCTCAAGTCGGAAGAGGGACGGCGGCTTGGACCAGGGACTCAGGGAGACTTGTCACAAATTTTCCTGTATTTCTTTGATCTGCTTCGATCGGTACGAAGATGCTTGGGATGTTTGATCTGGTTTGTGCTTGATCTGGTTTGTGCCATACCTTTTTTTATTTTTGCGGGTGCAAAGAAATTTTGGTTGTAAATGTGATAGTACTTTATTATCTTTTCTACTGCCACAATGCAAACAACCTTTTTTGAAGAAATGATTTCCAAACAGATCGATCAAAAGGTCCAAATCGATATAATTCCTCTGCTTTTTAACTGGTGTCATTATGACAATGTTTTAGTACATTTTAACTGCTTCACGACAGGAATGGAATGCTACTAACATTGATTAACACCGCTGTGTTATTTGTGTTGAATGCGACCGCTTGGTCCCGTAACCATGTTAAAGCAATACGGTGCGAAAACAAATATAGTGCTAACCATGGATAAAAGTTGGAACAGTAGGTAAAGAACAATCATCAAAATTTAAAAGACGATCGCTCTTCCCTGGTTGCCAGCGTGCGGTGCACCACAGTCAAGTGAAGAGAATTTCGAATTTTTCGATGTTGCCTCTAGCCTGTGTCCAACTTGGCGGGCATGTACGTACTTCCTTGGACCGGCTTGAGCTGCGAACTTCGACGAAAGGGATATCTGAGTCCTGAGAAAAATCATGGGTTTAGGTGATTTTACCTTTTTTTTCAAATCTAATGGTGATTTTACCTTTTAATTTTCCAAATTGCGATTTTGCCCTTCTTTTTCAAAAACGAAGCCTCAGTTTACCCCTGTTCTGTTAAAAGGACCTTACGGTGTCAAATCTGCTGTAAAAAGACTCAAATGCCCTTGCGATTTTACCCCTACTTTTTGTATCAGTGTGTGATTTTGCCCCTATTTTCAAAGATTGTGTACATTGGACAGCAACAATTTAAGGGGAACAATTTAAATAATTTTTGAAATTACATTTTTTGAAGAAAAAAAACAACAGCATTTTTGCCTTAATTCATGAACATTTAGACATTTTTTAAGCAAAATTCTGACACAAATTCAGCAGCATTTCAACATCAAACTGCTAAATACAGGTCCTATCGGTCCCTTCGAACCTGAGGCAGAAGTTATGCTATCTTCTTCGCCTTTCTTTTTCTGAAATTTATGTCACAGAAAAACCAACACATTGAGGATTCCTATACTAATTGCACCTATAGCCTGTTTGGTTGTTGCCTGGCTCCATCTGCCTGGGCCAGGCAACGAATCTTAGCCCCAGGCACTCTGAGGGTCTGTTTGCTTGTTGCCTGGGGGCCAGCTGCCTGGCAGGCAAACAAATCTCAGCCCCAGACACATAAAATCGTGCGCCTAGGAGCGCTGTCTGGTGGAGGAGCTGCCTGGGAGGGCTCCAAGCAAACAGACCCTCAAAAATGAGCGCCTGGGATGGCTGCCTGGGAGGCAGCTGCCTGGCAGGACCTCAAGCAAACAGGCACCTAGTGTGTGGTCAGTAAGCTATGCCCCATACAAAACCCGCTGTGTTTGAACGAGCAGCCCATAGTTCCTCAACAATTGTGATGTACTCCTGCATGGCTTCTTCTGTAGGCATAGCACCCAACTTATTCCAAGCATTCCTGACATGTTACAATCACACAAGGATAAATCTTAACTGAATTGACTTTTCCAAATCAACAACCACAGCCAGAGAGCAAAAGATAACAAGGGCAGTACGGTGCTAATATAAGTCAGCCGCAAATAGAGAAATCTAATTTTTAGTGTTATGTTTGGGAATGGAAAATTTTAGTTTATTGCACTACTTCAAGAACGGTTTCAGTTTGTGCCTGTGCTCCCTAACAAGATGCCCTTGGCTCCCAAAAGTTGATGATGATAAACAATAAACCAAAATGGCTTTTACAGATTGACAAGCACAGTCAGAGCACAGTTAACACTAGTAATACGCTGCTAATATAAGCTGGCTGCAAACAGCCAAGGTCAGATCTCAAGTGCTAAAATACAGAGCTGGAGGACATGTTTGACAGGAAAAATCTAAGCAGTGCACAGCCATGCAGCACAATCAGAGGAACTCATTATACCGCTCCATTGTTGCTGGCCGGCCTCCTCTGCTCCTCCCCAAAAAAGTGCAAGCAGTGGCGCCCCCGGTCTCTTTCTCCAACTCCAAGCCGCGGCACCCCCACCCGCAACCAGCGGCTGCTGTGCGCGCCCCTCCCGGACGCGCCGCCCCCAAGCCCCTTCTTCCTCCCAGCCGCGACTCCCCGGGCCCCTTCCTCCCAACCGCGCCGCCCTCCTCCAAGCCGCGCCGCGCCCCCAGCTGGCCCTACAAACCGTCGAGCCGCGTCGTCCCGGATCTCCTCACCCAATCCGCTACCCAGGGCAAGCCTCGTCCATGCCGCCTAGATTTAGGGTTAGCACCATGGGAGAGAGCAGAGAGAGAGGAGAGAACAGAGGAGTTACGGGAAAGAGTAAGGCCGCTCGGTATCGAATGGGTACGGGAGAGAAGAGTCAAGGGCAGTTCGGTCCTTCTCTATTTTCCAAATCGTTTTCCTCTTTTTTTTAATCCGAATTTCGGGCTGGGTTGACGCATTGCAAAAAGAGGGGTAAACGGAGACTTCGTTTTTGAAAATGAGGGGCAAAATCGCAATCTGGGAAAAAAGGGGTAAAATCACCATTAGCTTTCAAACGAGGGGTAAAAACATCAAATCCCTAAAAATCATTCATTCGTCAATCGATAGAGAAAAACGGTAGTGCGCAATTTTCATATGGGCCTAGGACTATCGTCCTCGATTGGCTCGGTCCAGTATCAAGGCGGCCCAGTATTCGAAAAGCCCGAGCCACCCACACTCCTCCCTCTGAACGGCCCAGTCTCCGCCTTCTCCCGCGCACGAACCGTACCTACCCGCCAAAACAAGCAACTTCTCTCATCCGCCGTCGTCGGCCCGTCGCCGGTCGCCACCGTACCTCCCCTTGGCCACACCGGCGGAAGCCATTGGGGAGACCAAAAAAAAAAAAAAGCTCATCACGAAGCCATTGGGAAGGAGGACGAAGCGGCTGCGGAAGCCTGCTCTGCTCGGAATTAGGAACCCAGGTGTGATATGTCCCAGGATCACCGGCGACCATGAACAGGACGTGTCGCGCAGTCGTCGGCGCAAAAGCCGGGCGCGTGCTAATTCTGCCGCGTTCTGCTTGCCGAAACAGTTATGCTCAATGTTCTCGAAGAAAAATTAGTTATGCTCAAGCGTGCCACGACTGCCAGATGATCGAGTTCTCCTACTACTAGTTCTTGACCTCAACAGTTATGCTCAAGCGTTCCACGACTGCCAGAGCTCTTGTGAGTTCATCTCCTTCAATAATCTGCCTATTGGTTCATCCACGAACCATCTCATCACGTGGCTCTGCAAGTGCCAGCACTTTTTTGTTTTGTTTTGTTTTGGAAATGAAGTGCCAAACACTTTGCTTCTTCTGGTCGCGCAGCTGCGACGCGAACGCGCATTGTTGATCAAAGCCCTTGTTTCTCTACAGATACAAGACTGAAGTGGAGACCATGCATATGAGAGGCATCGGTCGTCGTCCTCCTGGCTCCTGCAGTTACTCCGATCCCGTGCATGTGGCGTCTCTCCGACTGATGCACGTTCAGTTTGGTTCGAATGTGCGATCCGAGCGTTGGGGCTTGATTGCGGGCATGGGTCAGGAGTAAGGAAACGTGCTGAACTGACAAGTTTGTTGCGGAAGGTATCAGGTTGTGATCTTGGACGCTGACACGACAAGCCATGAGATGGCCAGGAAGCGAAGCGATCGAGCAGGGGGTCGCGCTCGCGCACCGACGGCATCGTCGCTTCCTCAATACGTGAGGTGATGTACCTTCTTCAATGTCGCGTTCTAAACTCCGCTTAGGGTGTGTTTGGTTGGGCTGTGTCTGTCAAAAAAGCTGTTGTGGGCTGTGAGCTGTGAAAAAAATTGCTGTGGGATTTAAGCTGTGAGAAAGTTAAAAGCTGTTTGGTGAAACAGCTGTGGCTTTTTGGAAACTAAGTACATGTCATGTATATATATGTATATACACACACATATATAACAAATTCATATGTATATAAATGTACACACTTGTATATAATATTTATATATACATACATAATGTATATGTATGTTTTATAAATATTATATATACATATACATATATGTATATATTATAAATATTTTATGTCTATATAAATATTATAAATAAATATGTACATTTTTATATAATATTTATACCTACATATGTAAATGTATATGTATGTTTTACAAATACTATATGTACATACACATATATATGTTAATATTATAAATATTTTATATATATATAAATATTATAAATATTTTATGCATATTATAAAGGAAGAAGTCCATTTTATTACCCTCAAATATCCATGTAGTTCACTTAACCCTCTAAATTAATTTTTGGTCCATTTTACTCCCTCCAACTATTTAGATTGGTTCAATTCACTCCCTCTTGAAATTTTTCTTTTTTGTATCTCTAGCTACGCATCATGTTTAAGCGTAAACTTTTGTAAGATTATAGGTTAAAACATACCTTATGTTAGAAAAATGTTTAAAGTATTGTTTTCAAATTTTTTGTATGTGGAAAGTGTGCAATATAAATTCGACATTTAAGATAGAATAATGCAAGAAAATATTTTTGAAAAAATCTGAAATAATTTTTCTAGCATAGAGGATAGTGTCATCTACCATCTTACAAAATTTGAGCTTCAAATATAACCCATACTAAGAGAAACAAAAAACGAAAAAGTTCATGAGAGGGTGAATTGAACCAATCTAGATAGTTCGGGGAAGTAAATCAGACTAAAAATTAGTTTAGGGGTCAAGTGAATAACATGGATACTTGAGGGTAGTAAAATAGACTTCTTCTTATTATAAATATTCATATGTATATATGTACATATGCATATATGTATGTATGTATGTATGTATGTATGTATGTATGTATGTATGTATGTATGTATGTATACATATGGGTAATTTCTTCATACTTGTGAAAGCCAAAGTCCAAAAAAGCACCTTCCTACCTGCTTTCAGAAATGAACTAGACAAAAGCTGTTTTTGGCTGTGACTTTTTTTGACAGCCAACCCGTTTGGTTGGGCTTTTGGCTTTTTTGAAAGCCAAAGCTAAAAAAAACCCAACCAAACACATCTAGTTCCGACCGAAGGAACGGAAGAGGCATGTTGTGTTATAATCAAACTGAAACAAACATGAAAAAATCTATAGTCAATAGATTCTGAATATTCGTGTATGTTTGGTGGTACGGCATGGCTGGTAAGACAGATAAACTTGATTACGCCAGGCGGTACTATATGCTAATGTAACCGTGTTAAACTATGCAACCAAACTAGTGCCTTTCCACGCAGCTGTCAAAATCAGGTTGTTAACAAGTGTTTTCTGCGTGACGACGTTGGTTAAAAAATGCAGTTGGCCATGATAGAGTCTTCAAGTCGATTCCCTTGGACAGTGGAGCTACCGCCGCTAGGATTAGGAACATCTGCTCCAACCGATGACCGCTCGTTGATGCTGAACAAAAGCAGGAGGTTAACGTGGTGTGTGTTGATCAACGAAGAATGTCGTGCCATCTGGACCAACTGCTGACGCTCGCATCCATGTTGTATAGTACTGTAAGAATTTCCTTGTCTGTTGATGCCGTAGGATTCAAAGATGAAAGAAAGGCATCGATAGTTAAAATTAAATCGTCTTTCTTCATCACTCGGCTTAGAATTTCGAATGACTCCGGTTCTTACGTCTGTGGTGTACACCAGCCTCCATACAAAAAGAGTGTTAAAGTGAGTGAATTAGTTTGTGAGGCAATTCCTTAGGTGCCATTGTAAAAAAATTGTAATCCCGTATATGCCACTGGTCTCTCAGTGACAGGTGGGGCCCACCTGTGTCACTGACAGTGGCATATTCGGGATTGTGCAAATTTGCAATGACACCTAAGAATTTTTCCCTTAGTTTGTGCATACGCTCGATTTGGTACCAAGGTCAGAGGTTTTGAATTCAGATCTATATAAACATAACTTGTTAACACTTCGCAAAAAAAAACATAACTTGTTAATATGGGTTGCAATAGACTCCTATTTCACATATGGTAGATGCATACTCAATTTTATATCAGAAGTTTCGAGTCAAATCTTGAGTATATACTTTCTATCGTAACAAATTGCATCCAATTTCTATTTCACATTTGCAATATGAATGAACCAGTCCTATGTTACGGAGCTTCCTCCATTAATTTAGATTTGTGAGCTAACTAGGTGCACAATAGCTCAATACTGTGAAGTATTTAACCTCTTTGCCGTTAGACCGTGTGCCATACTTATGTCTTATCTGGACCATAAGATCTCACTCGATTCCTTACACAAAACAAATCACAATGTTGGTTATATATATTTTTTAAAATATAAGCTATTCATCCGCAAAAACATAATCCATGCATTGATGCCCCCCCCCCCCCCCCCCCCCCCCCCTCCCCCCTCCTTTGATTAAGCAAAATACATGAGTCTTGCATGAAACCACTTTTTTCGAACATTGTGCATGAAACCACTACGTTTCTCATCCTATAGCCTTGTTAAACTAGTTTGGACTTGAAGATTGTGTTATGTTTGATCGTGCGTATAAAATTGCTGGAGATATTTTAGGGTAGTTTTACGGAACCAACAGGACCGTAAGAAACAGAACCTTAATGGAGCCACTAGTATACCTTATCATGATCTTAAGTGTGAAATAAAGAAGAAGATAGAGTACACTATTTTGGTACAGTAGTATATCGTTCCCATCCGTTGCCGAAGCCGACATATTTAGACACATAAATTATTCGAATATTAAAATGAGAGAAACCGAACCAAACCATTCCCGGACGCAAAGCACACGCACTGGAACAAGGTTAGCACTACCGATGGAACCGAGGAAACCGGCCGACGCCGAGAACCCCGGTTTGACCGATTTTCGCGGTAACCGGTCGAAAATCGACGGAAAATTCAAATTTGAATTTTCGAATTGGAAACCGACGAAACCGGTCGGTTTTGACCGGTTACCGACCGGTTTGTGTCGGTAACCGGTCGGTTTCCTCGATTTTTAACGCAGAATTGAAAATCAACAAAAAATGGCTTAAAATGTTGGATTTTTTTGCATGATTTTTGGTGACATATTATAAAAATGATTAGCCACACATTGAGAACATATTATATCATCGACGAAACCGCGCCGGTCGCGTCGGTTACCGACTCCAAATCGTCGGTAACCGGTCGGTTCCACCGGTTACCGACGCCGCCGCCACCGCGCCGCCTCGGCCCGCGGCTGGGGAGCCGCCGCAGCAGTCGGTAACCGACGCGAAGCCTTCGGTTTCCTGGCAAATCGACCGATTACGGCTCGCCGGCGACGGTTCGACGGCGGCGACCGGCGGATCGAGCGCGGCGGCGTGCGTCCGCGTCGGGAACTCTGCGGGTGAGGGAAGATGAGGCAGTGGGGGAAGAATAATGGAGTAGGGAGTGGATAAGGTGACTTTTTATTTTTTTTTTTCATTTTTCTCGCCCAGAACACTTCGGCGATTTTTTTGCCCAACCAAATGAACGATTCTTTGAGATTGGTTTCCACCAATATTCTCCAAATTCCTTCTAGTTTTTTTACATATTTTTTGTTTCAAATTTTTTCAAATTTTCAAAAAAATTCAAATTCGAAATTAAAAAACCGGTGAACCGGACTTACCGGACCGGACCGGTAAGTCCGGTTTTCGCGAAAACCGCCCGGTTTCTGGCGGTTTTGTAAACCTTGCACTGGAAACAACATAAACAAAACCCAGGCCCGGATAAAAAGATCAAAAGAGCAGGCCAAAAAATATCCTAAAAGCCTCCCCCGAAATTCCTCGCACCGCCGACCGCGACGACGACGGCGTCGAGCACGGGTCCCCTCCACCGCCTCCGCCTCCGCCTCGCCGCGTGCGTGCGCGCCCCACCCACGTCGTCCCCGCCGACCTCCCCCTCCCCTCCCGACGCGGCGCCGCCCGCCCTCCGCCGCCGCCGGCCCCGCGGCGGCCTCCCCTGGAAGCTCACCTCCTCCCGCGCGCCGCACCCGATGGACCCCCCGCCGTCGCAGCAGCAGCAGCCCCAGCCGCCGCGGCCCCCGTCCCCGCCGCCCCCGCCTCAGCCGCCCGCGCCGTCGAGGAGGTACGGTGTGCACTTCTCCGCCTCCAGCTTCATCCAGGCGCCGCTCTCCGCGCTGCTCGAGTACTCCGGCATCCTCCGCCCCGATCCCGGCGGCGGGGCGCACCAGGCGGGGGCCGGGGCGGGCGAGGTGTCGATCCGAATTGTCGGGTCCGGCGATGCGGGCGCGTCGTCTGAGAGGGCTGAGGAGGTGATCGTCGAGGAGGAAGAGGAGGGACACGCGACGAGGGCGCAACCCGCCGAGCCAGCGCCGGCCGCAAGCGGCGGGGAGGGCGCGCGGGAGTCCTCGTCGTCTTATCAGAGGTACGACATACAGCAGGTCGCGAGGTGGGTGGAGCAGATACTGCCCTTCTCCCTGCTCCTGCTCGTCGTCTTCATCAGGCAGCACTTGCAAGGTAGAGCTAACTCATTTCCCCTTTCAACAGTGCAAAATTGATCGCACCATACGTTTGATGCTATATTTTTATTTGTGAGTTTTAAGGAATTTAGATGAAATGTTAATGCTGATCAAGTTTGTTTTGGATTGTACTGCACAGGTTTCTTTGTGACGATCTGGATTGCCGCAGTGATGTTCAAGTCCAATGATATCCTGCGCAAGCAGACTGCTTTGAAGGTTCGTACTTCTTTGTTGGATTTTTGTTGTAATTTTACTACATTTATGTGTGATGAGTACCAAGTTGAAAAAGTTTCATTAATCAATATCTTGGGTGGCATTATACTTTGCTAGTTAACTCGGTGCCATTAAAGGAATCTGGTTTCATTGATTGCCAGCCCTCTGCCTAGAATTAAATTTGGCTATGTGAAACATGGAAGTATTTAAGTGCTGCTAGTCTGCAAATAAATGCAGTGGTGAAGATTTATGTATTTGGCCACATTTCCATTCTCCCGATGTTTGGATGCATTCTTTTTCATTGCTAAGCCATTCCAATACTGCCCATGCTTGTAAGCAATCATGAGGTCTATGCTGTGCTTTCACTGCTTTGCACTTGTGCTATACTCAAGGGTGAAATTAGGTGCATTTCTTGGATGGCTGACTAGCATAGTCCAACGCCCAAAGTGGCAAGGATTGCGTGCACATCAGTAAACAATAGCAGTCTCTTGTTCTGACTTGATCTTTTCTGTTGCAATTAAACAATTTCTGAAATTGATTGGAAGTTCTTTTTTTGCATATGGAGCTTTGCTGTGTAACTCCAACATGTTACAAATGCTTGCAAACTTAGTTGCTTTTGATCCTTTTATGATAATGCTCTATGTTATTGGCATATGGTGCTTCTTGGTGTTCCTTTTACCATACCATTTGATTAATTTTGACCATTTTTGTCCTACATAATGCAGAGGGAGAGAAAAATTCCAGTCCTTGTCGGGATTACAATATTATTTGTTGTTCACGTATTTGGATTTTATTGGTGTTACAAGAATGGGGACCTTATAAGACCTCTCCTGATGGTTCCTCCAAAAGAAATACCACCATTTTGGCATGCGATATTCATCATCTTGGTGAATGGTATTTTCTCTTCTCTTGTGGTGCTCAAACATATTTAGTTATTGTCTATTCCATGGTAATGTGGTACTGCTAGCACCAGTTAAAGTCATATTACCTGAACAAATTTAGTTTGTTCTTCCTTTTTTCTTTTCTGTGCTGGAGTCTCGTTATTTTGTCTACTGGGCTCAGATGTTTGCTTGGTTTTACTTGCCTTCCACAAATAAGTTAGGTGGTTTTCTAGGTAGTGGACTAGTGGGTAACATGTCCCCTATATTTCGAGGTCATGGTCCTTATATGTTCACTCATCCATCAATACTGTCTTAAAGGTGATACTTGTATTGCTGTTGATCGTGGATGTTCCTTATAATCATGTGCAGATACAATGGTGCGCCAAACTGCTATGGTCGTCAAATGCATTCTTCTGATGTACTACAAAAACAGCAGAGGCCGTAGCTATCGTAGACAGGTAAGCCACTCTAAATTTGTTACCTAGATTTTCCAAGTCAGATATCATTGCGATTCCCCTTGATATAGCTTCCCCAATTCATCTGTTTGAATTGTCTATTCCTGATTCATATTTCTTCATAATCATATTGACTACTAACCAATTCATCCATTTTTTTTTCAGGGTCAAATGTTGACAATTGTGGAATATTTCTTACTCTTATACCGAGCATTATTGCCTACTCCTGTGTGGTACCGCTTTTTCCTGAACAAGGAGTATGGAAGCCTTTTTTCTTCTCTAACCACTGGCTTGTATCTCACTTTCAAGTTGACATCTGTTGTAGAAAAGGTGTTATACTTTTGCTTATTTCATTTTCAGAAATTGTATTGAGTGGATGCTTTTTTAGCACATTTGACATTTGTTCCTTTGTCAGGTTCAATCATTTTTGACAGCACTGAGAGCATTATCACTTAAAGACTTCCATTATGGTTCATACGCAACGAGTGAGCAGGTAGCTAATATACTTTTAGATCTTCCATTATGAAATGTTTTGATGTACAGTGAATCCCCATTCGATACATGTTTACTGTGCTTAGTTACATTTATGTTGTGTTTATGTGTTTAGGTTCTTGCCGCTGGAGATATGTGTGCGATATGCCAAGAGAAGATGCATGCTCCCATTCTTTTGCGCTGCAAGCATATCTTCTGTGAAGACTGTGTTTCTGAATGGTGAGTCATATGTGTTCCCCTGCTCCCACAGACTAGCTCCATATGACCTCTGCTTACTAATTTCATGCATCTTCCAGAATATTTTATAAATAGAATAACATCAGAGCTAGACTAGTACCTTGCATTCCTTCTGAACTTTTTGAATGTGAGGGATTACTCTGATAATGTTTCTGTCCAAATTATAATTGAATTAAACAAACTTGAGTCCAATTCCGCCATGCCCTAAGATCATTCATTGGTTCAGTCCGTCTGTCTTCGTTACATGTTAACACTCTTTGTATGGCGGCAGGTTTGAGAGGGAGCGGACATGTCCGCTGTGCAGGGCATTGGTGAAGCCAGCCGACCTCCGGTCGTTCGGTGACGGTTCAACGAGCCTCTTCTTCCAGCTGTTCTAGAGAAGCAACTTAAAAGAGCTGCAAGTTCCTGTGCTCTACCCTGTGCAGATGTTAGTGGTGTGTGCGTGTGTTGCTGCTTGCGCCAGCGAGCAGGGCGGCCCGGCCCGGTGCTGAAGGAGTTCGTTCTACACATGGTTTCCAGATGAAGGAACGGAGTACATGAGTTGTGTCCGAGTGTGCATATTGTCTTGGGAATCCCCTGTATAGGCTCTCGCGGGATGCTAGAGCACCTGAGAATGTTAACTGTGACCTTTATACAAATTATTACCGCATAAATAGAAATGGTGAGTACATACATCGGGAGCCTTCCTGTGATATTAGAATAACCTGCGCTAGCTGAGGAAGAGCAGCGATCAGTGGTTCTGTGCTCCACTCTCCTCTGGCTGTTACTCCATTAAACACAATCATTTGCTGTATGCTTGTAAATGAAACGTAACTGTCCTAATATGTAGTCTGAGATCGCAAGGCATTGCGGTTTATATATTACGTGGAAAAGTGAGAAATGTATGGAACTTCCCTTTCGAATTCCGTTGCGATGCTTGCAGCGTGCGTAACGTGCCTGTCGCGGTGAGCCGCTTCAACAGAAGAGTGACGTGAAAGGAACACCACAGAGAACAGATAAAACGGCAGTAAACGGGCACGAATGTTCTGGAGTACCTGGACAGGACGGCGACCCGGCGGTGATGGTTTTACAACTGGCAACTAGAGACAATACGTATCCGGGAGGAATCGTGCAATTGGACGGGAATCAATCTGCGATTCAGATCCCCTTCAGTCCATGACAGGTGGGCCCCACATAAGCTTGGCCTCACACAGGCCTAGCCCGCAAGCGCCCCTGATGACAACAGCTGAACAGACGAGGTCTCTCCGTAACGACGATTTCGCGGCCGGATTAGCACGGAAGGAAGGGAAGGGAACGGGAGGTTAATTGCGGGAGCACGCATCCGGCCGGGCGTCCGGCGGAGAACACACCACCGCCTTTGCTTCCCGTCTTCCTCCGCCTTCCTCATCATCGCTTGCCGACCCTGTCCTCCCGCATCCGCGACCAAGGTAACGTCCGTTCTCTTCCTCCCCCGTGCCCTAGCCTTCCTTAATCCCGTGGGGATCCGTGTCGTCTCAAACCTTCCGCCGCGATCGACCGCCGGCCGGTTCCCCTCCTGCCCGCCGCGCGGCCTCCGCCCAGATCCGCCGCCGCCGCCGTGCCTCCCTCCCATCTCCCGTAGGCGTATCCTCGTCCGCCCCGCTGCACTATTGTCGAGACCGGAGGTAAATCGGGAGGCGCGAATTGTTTTTTCCTCACGTTCGCGAGGAAACCTTGGCGCGCAAACCCGAACCTCTTCTTCGTCTCCAGTCATCGCCGCTGATTTTTGTTTGGTGCGTGGCGGAGTACTGTTAGAAATTCTCTTGATAATTGAGGGGATCAACCGAACCCCGTGCCCCCACGTTAATGCCCAACCACAAGCTAGGCAGGTGATGCCATCGAGCTTAATTCGTCAGCTTTCCTGCCAAAGTTTGAATTTTGAGTACCAGAGCTACGATTTTTAGGTTCAATAGTCCGGTGATTGTCGGCATTGTATTCATAGTTTGATGCTTGATTAGATGATGAGCTGACTAAACTCGATGCAATGTTGTTTTTGATTTTTAACTAATTCTGCAATTGATTGATGTTTTCTATTTGCTGCAGGATCCCCAAAACATCATTCAGCAATAACAGCATTTGGTGTTCCTGAGCTAATTGTGTCCGGAGTTTGTTGGCTTAATCGCGCTCCTCATGAGCTCACAAGTCTCCACATCCCGGGGTTTACATCCCCCGGGCAAGCTTGGCACATTTGAGTCGCCTCACACCTGGCCGCTGTCAGCACCTACAAACCAGACTGAAGCGGGTCGCGATGACGACCATGATGTCAGGCTGTTGTCAGTGGCTTGGAATCAGGACTGTGGTTGCTTCGCTGCTGGAACCAGCAATGGGTTCAGGATCTTCAACTGCGACCCTTTTAAGGAGACATTCAGGAGGGATCTGAAGAGTGGTGGGTTCGGGATTGTTGAGATGCTGTTCCGTTGCAACATCCTCGCCCTTGTAGGCGGTGGCTCCAATGTGCAGTATCCGCCGAACAAGGTGATGATCTGGGATGATCACCAGAGCCGATGCATTGGAGAGTTTGCCTTTCGCTCTGATGTTCGGGCTGTGAAATTGGGGAGGGAATATATCGTGATTGTTCTTGAGAGAAAGATATATGTCTACAACTTCACGGATTTGAAGCTGCTTCATCAGATTGACACCATTTCAAACCCAAAAGGACTGTGCTGCCTCTCTCATCATTCCAATACCTCGGTGCTGGCCTGTCCTGGGGTGCATCAGGGGCATGTTCGCGTAGAGCATTTTGGGCTGAAGGTGACAAAGATGATTACAGCTCATGACTCACACATTTCTTGCATGGCCTTAACTATGGATGGTCTCCTATTGGCAACAGCCAGCATGAAGGGCACTTTAATTAGAATATTCAACACAATGGACGGCAGTCGCTTGCAAGAGGTGAGCAATATTTCCTGTTCTCTCTACGATCATATCTCTTCAGCGATTCTATGTTTGTGAATAAAAGGGCAGTTTGCTACCAGAGTTGATCTATTATTTGTCTAAAATCTAAATGACATGTAGGTTCGCAGAGGGCTGGACAAAGCAGAAATATATAGCATCGCGCTATCACCAAATGTGCAGTGGTTAGCAGTGTCCAGTGACAAAGGAACTGTTCATATTTTCTCTCTGAGAGTCAGAGTTGCTGGGGAGGATGCCAGCAGCAATGAGCAACGAACTCTTGAAGGTCCACGGATGGATCACCAGAACTCTTCAGCTTCTATCGATCCTCTTATTCAAACAAACACTGGAGCCAATGCGAGTTCATCATTATCTTTCATGAGAGGTAATTCTTGTTTGCATTTGTTCTTAGTTTTTGTTCCAAAACACGTTACTGGATATTGGCCCCTTATAAGAATTTACAATCAGTGTGTTGGGTTCTCAGTCGGTACATTTTTTCAATTTAAGAAAAATCATATTTATCTTCAATCACATAGATTTTTATGGCCTAATTTGTATGAATGTCTATACCTCATGTTATTTGCTCATGTCATTACAGAATTTACATGAATGCCCTCGTGTTATCTGTGATCTCAGTACATTGCCCTCTGTTGTATTTATTCAGGGATTCTGCCAAAGTATTTCAGTTCAGAGTGGTCCTTTGCTCAGTTCCATTTGCCAGAAGTTACACGCTACATAGTAGCCTTTGGCGCTCAGAATACTGTAATGATGGTTGGCCTTGATGGCAGGTACTGGCCTGTGTATGAATTTAAATTTATTCTCAAGATTGTCATTTCAGCAAATGCTACAGTCAGTGCTGCTCATTATTGCCAAATCCTACTTTCCATCTGAGGCCAATCTTCCAAAATGAATACATAAATTAAATTTAAACCTAGGAACCTTATATTCTATGGACCCAGTCACTTATGGCCTTGTTACATTGCATCTCCTGTTTGTGGAATTTGCATGTTAAACTGAGCCACTGAGGTAGAAGTACTGCTCTTGTTATTCAGTGAACCTTTGCAAAATAGTCCTGTGCATTTCTCATTTCAGGATGTCATAGCAACTGGCTCATATTTAGCAATGAAAAAATATTTCAGCCAATTGAAAAAAAAAACAGTTTATTTTGCACAACAGTTTCAGTCGGCAGTGTGTTTGGTCTTTCAGATGTAAACTCGTATAATTGTTTCAGCTGGTAACCTGGTACCATAATCTATCTATTGGTTTTTTTTTTTTTGGGCGACCACCATAATGGCATAATCTATCTGTTAGATTTAGTTCCTCTCACACTCACTGTCTTAGCAGCTCCTCCATCTAAAGAAAGTATGGCTGATTTCACTAACGGTGTAAAATTTGCCATCTTCAGCTTCTACAGATGCATCTTTGACCAAGTCAATGGTGGGCAGATGACACAGAAGGAATATTTCCGATTTCTGAAGGCCGACAACAGCCCACCCTTCAGGACTTCGGCCACCTGAAAACTGCGTGATGATTTATCACCCTGTAAATATTGAAGGTTGTGCTCAGTCCACTGTACATATCATCTTCTCGCCGGCCAAGTTATAGGCAGCCGGAATAAGGAGAGCGGGCCATTGATTGCAACCTACTTCCTTTCCCGTTCCTGATGCACTTGTTCTGGCATCGAAATTGCACTTGTTCTGGCATCGAAATTGCAATATTGTCGATTGATGCTTTTCTTTCAACGAGACAAGAACAGCTCTTGATATATTTATAAACTACTAAAGCTCTAAAATGAATACAAGTATGTAAGCTTGTACGTCTACAAGGCCGTAGCGAATCTTGGACTTGCATGTTAATCTGACCGCACCCATTGGATTCTAAAATGTTGTGATGTTGCTTGGCTGGCAGGTCACTGATTCTTATGTTTGTGGTGTTCGATTAGGATTGTAATTAATACTCGCTGCTCAAGAGCTGACCTTGATCTAGATATACGTTCCTTATTGCTGTTTCTCATGTCAGTGATCGATAAAATTATCTTGTCATATGTAACAAGAAACCTTTTTCATGTTGCAACGAGTAGCACGATTGAGGCCAGTCCCCAGTCTTCAAGAGGTGCGGACACTCTTCAGGACAGCTGATACTGCTACTTGAAAACAACATCTCACCTGTTGCTCCAGTTTGCCCTTGTTTGATACGTAAACGTCCACGGTCATCCCGTTCGTGCCATGTTCATTTCCACTGGTTGCGTGTTAATTTCCTGTGGCGACCACTCTTGCAATGTGCTAATTGCATGAGCTTGGAGATCACACGTTAGATCAAGGCCCCAAAACTCGCTAGCACGATTGAAATGGGAACGAACAACATCACCATATTATATTTTTCAGGATGACACGTCACACGTCCCTCTTCCTGAACCAACTACAGATAGCCATCGGTTACCGTTACGAAATCAACGGGGACAGTGACTTGTAGATGCAACTTCTCATCACCGGAAGATGGGGCAAGAACCAAGGGAAGATTATCAAACAAGCAAGCAAAGTACACACCTGTAGAATCCGAAGCTTCTGCAGTTCTGTCTGGAAATGTCCGCCGGCTACAGCGCTGCATCACGAGGCACACTTGACACTTGTTTAGCGACTTGCTGATCTGCTCACATGAAGCAACAGCCATGGTGGAAACGAGAGATAAATATCTCATCCAGTGCCATATTAAACCTAATCCAGTACGCTGTGCACATGCTATAATCAAAGTACCTTAAGACTCCTATAATAATTAAAAAAAAAAGTCAAAGTACGTTGTGCGCACAGCCATTGGAACCAAGATCTATGGCATAAACTTCTACTAGAAATTCAGGTGAGACTGAGGGAGATTTCACCCAATTTTTCGTTACATCAATGTTACTTTAAAAGTCCACCGAGAATGCAATTGTAATTTTTTTTCATATAGACTACTAGTAACTCTATTACAAACCAATTGTAGTTATTATAAATTTTGCATATGGTAGGCTAGTAGCGCAGAAAGAATTCAAGTGAGAAGAGATGCTGCACTACTCGATTTTGAGGAGCCTAATCATCAGACATAAATCTTAGTGCAAATTCAACAGACAAAAAAATCGGATGTGATCACTCCTTGCTTTGCCCGGGTAAAATATAGCTAGGTCGTAAAGCTAACTGAAACACTCATGAGTGATTTTTTTTTATTACACAATACAACTCAGACACTCACAACGCACGCATACTCACCCCGGTAAATCCTCCACATTGACGAAGTCACACTAACGCCTCGCTGTCGACGGCCATATCGCCTACCGCTGAAAGCACAAATACCGTTAAATCCTAAAAAAATCGCTTCCACCGGGAGTCGAACCCAGGACCTCAAAGATACTACTCGGATGGTTTAACCACTAGGCCAAGACCCCTTTCACACTCATGAGTGATTTAGTAATTCCCGGTTCATATCATAATGTGTTTATACAACCGTAGTTGAAATGGAAAAAGCAATCTAAATTACTCTGTTTTTTAACATGGTTGGATTATTATCTTAAAAATTATCGGAAGTCAAAGTTTAATTGGTGTGGCGGCATGCCGCTTGGGAGCACCTGTCAGTACTTCGTGGCTGAGCAATGGAAAGGCTAACTAATTGATTAATCGGTTAATTAATCGCCGTGTTTGAGGGTTACGACTTGCGACTTACCACCCACCGAAGAGTGCGCCAAATGCTCACGTCGTGCCTACCGCCGCACGCGGCCGCTCGTCGCACCCCTCGATTTCTTCTTCCCACTACAAAGCCCGATGCCCAGTTTCGCATAAAAAACTTTTTTTTTCTTTTTTGAGAAGGAAAGCTTGCCGATTTCTTTCGCATAAACTCCCTCGCCGCCCACGCGATTACGCGAATCAGGCGCCCGCCCGCCCACCGCTGCTGCTTCCGGTGGTAGTAGCAGTGGTGAGTACGAGTTGGGAGGGCGGTTGGTGGGGGAGAGGCCGCCGGCCGGCCGAGCGGGATGGTGGCGGTCGGCGGAGGGGGCGGGACGCGGCGGCGGCGGGCGTGGCGATGGGCCATGCGGGCGGCGGCCAGCGCGGTTGTGTGGACGGCGGTGGTGCAGCTAGCGTCCATCGCCGGGCTGTTCCGGCCGCGAGTCCTCGCGGACTGCGGCGGCGGAGGTGGCGCCGCCGCAGGGCTCGCCGCGCTTGCCGGCGAGGACAGCGTCGCGGTGCGGCTCTCGCCGCCGGCGCTCGTGCCGAAAAGTGAGTGCTTCGTTCTTGCTTATCCTCTCCTCGCCTTCCTTCCTTCTTAACGGTATCCTCTCCTCGCCTTCCTTCCTTCTTAACGGTGATCTGGGGGAGCTCGGAGCTTCGGATTTGGGCGGAGCGCGCGTCAAATGCGGCAGTTCCATGGTCAAAGCAGGCGCATTCCCCGGCGATTCGGCTCGATCATGGGCTCCAATGGGCGGTTTTGGGGCGAATTTGGTCTTCTTTTGGGGATCTCTGTTTGACTTGCGCCGCAAACGTTCTGAACTTAGTGTGTGATATGTCATGGCATAGTGCAACTGATCCTTTGGTGGCTCAAAGTAGCCGTCTGATAACCGAATTCAAATGCTATATATAGTGGTTACTTCTGCAATTTAGGATAGGACACTGCAATTGGTACTCTCGAAATGTGGAACGATCTGGGGACATCCTTGCTTTGAACCCTAAATGCATTTCCTTAAGGCATGAAGCGATCAGGCAGCTTGCATCTAGAGAAGGCATCTAGCCTGTCTTGTTGTCATGACAGCGTTGCTATTGCCACTAGAGCTGATTAAGACCTTGTCACTTTCTGCAGGAATTTATAGAAGCAATGGCTATCTACTAGTGACTTGCAATGGAGGCCTCAATCAAATGCGAGCTGGGGTTTGTACCCTTTTTTTTGGCTTCCGTTTGGTTTATCACCTTGTTTCGTGCCTCGAGATGACACTAACATTCATTCTTTGTTCGCCTATAAATTTTTATGAAATGGAATGCCGCAGATATGTGATATGGTGACAATAGCACGCCATCTAAACCTAACACTAGTGGTCCCTGAACTGGATAAAAGATCTTTCTGGGCTGATCCCAGGTATGATTGTCCTTATTGCATTGTGTCAAAGAGATCAATATTCGACATGTTTGATGAGCTATTTAACCGAAGTTAGAAATACCTTAAACACAATGTATCATCTTGTGCTGTTGTGTTATCAGGCTTTTGTGAACCACATCATCTACATATTTCAAAATAAAGTTAAACTTGAATTTGTGTTTGTGAAATGTTTGGATCGGCAGTAGATGGGTAGCTATTTCATTTGTTTTATATTGCTAATTGGTTTGCTATTTTCATTTTTCAGTGATTTTGGGGATATTTTTGATGTGCGTCACTTTATTAATTCCTTGAGAGATGAGCTGATGATTGTTAAAGAGCTTCCTTTAAAACTCCAGTTAAGAACTAAGAAAAGGCTTTACTCCATGCCTCCAGTCAGCTGGTCAAATGAAACATACTACCTAAAGAGGGTAATGCTTTCTTTCATATTGGAGGCTGCAACTAGTCTAACAAGTTATAAAAAAAATGCTTTCTCTTTCATATTGGAGGCTGCTACTAGTCTAAGAAGTTAGAAAAGGTGATTTGAAAGCTCTTCTCCTGCAGATATTACCTCTTGCAAGGAAGCACAAAGTAATCCATTTCGATAAATCAGATGCCCGCCTTGCAAACAATGGCCTTCCCATTCAGCTCCAGAGGCTGCGTTGCCGTGTCAACTTTGAGGCTCTGAGATTCACCCCACAGATTGAGGCCCTAGGCAAAAAGCTTATCTCCACCCTCCAGAGAAGTGGGCAATTTGTGGTGCTTCACTTGCGCTATGAAATGGATATGCTTGCTTTTTCAGGCTGCACACATGGCTGTTCTAGTGAAGAAACTGACGAGCTCACTAGAATGAGGTATATATTTTGCATTATTATCTTGTGCTGCATAGATACTTCATTAGATAGGAACTTACCACGTTTCTGTTGTAGATACGCTTATCCATGGTGGAAAGAAAAGGAGATCGATTCTGTAGTGAAGAGGCTTCAAGGGCTTTGTCCTCTTACACCAGAGGAAATTACTTTAGTGTTAAAAGCTCTAGGATTCACCAAGGACACACTGATATATATTGCTTCTGGTGAAATCTATGGGGGTGAACGACGCTTGGCTGCTTTGAAGGCTGCATATCCTAGACTAGTGAGAACTTTTCTATCATTCGCAGGTTCCAGAGATCTTTTACTGGGTACTAATATGCTCAATTTATGTTATATATTAGGTAAGAAAGGAGAAACTTTTATCTCCTGATGAATTGCGGCCATTCCAGAATCATTCTACCCAGATGGCAGCGCTGGATTACATGGTTTCACTAGCAAGCGAAGTTTTCATTCCCAGTTATGATGGGAATATGGCAAGGGTGGTTGAGGGCCACCGCAGGTCAGCTTCTTCATAATCTGATGAAAAATTTACCCTTCTGTCTTTATGGTACATTAATAATAATAAAATGGATCATGTCAACTTTGATTCTATGGCATTCACAATTTCAAAACAACTGCCACTGTGGTTACAAACATATTTTCTGATCCATCTTAGGTATAAAGGCTTTCGCAAGACCATTTTATTGGACAGAAAGAAGCTTGTTGAACTCTTGGACCTTTTCCAAGGAGGTGCACTGTCCTGGGATGAATTCTCAGCTGCCGTGAAGGACGCACACCAGAACCGAATGGGGCAACCTACAGAAAGAAAGATGATCCCTGGCCAACCAAAGGAAGAGGATTATTTCTATGCCAATCCTCAAGAATGCCTTGGTTCCTACGGTGGATTAAAGGATGTCTCCTGACATTGTTCTTCTTGGAAAAGCAACTGAACCTGACGGCACCAGATAGCATATGGTGTTTGATCGCGTCACCATCACCATTGTATAGCTGACTAAAAGTCCTTTCTGCTTGCGGAGCATTTTGTTCAGGTACATCAGTACATGCAGGTTCACAAGTCATTTGCTTTACGACCAGATTCCCTAACAGAATAAAGCAGAAAGAAGGTCAAAACTTCTGGTCCCTAAAGAAGAGATGCCATCAGAGCATCCAGTCTGCTCTTTTGTCCACCATCTGTTATAGTTGTTGTAGTCATTTGTTAACCAATCAGTTTTTTCATTACATTTGTCCGGTTCTCTCTTGCTGCTGCTTTTTGTTTTTTTAGATTTTTAGGGGCAGTAGCTCTGATCATGTTTGTAGAAGTTCAGTTCCCTGAAAGTTTCTTGTACTAGATAGTTGCCAAAACCATTGACAATTTTCAGCTGATACAGAAAATTTCTGACAAAAAAAAAGAAAAAAACTATGGAAGGACCGAATCATGGCAATGGAGCAATGTTTATTTTCGAGCACCTGATCCATCGGTTTTATGCTTTTTCTTTTTTGTTGAACAAGATGGCGTACTGAATACGTCCATATTTTTTGCTGTTGCCTTGTACTGTATGCATGGACGTCCGTCCTCGGACAGAACAGCTGATTCGGATCGGATTTGCTTGCACGCCCGGCCTCAACCAAACTTTGCAGTTTTGTACCTAGCAGAAAAGAATATGCTTGCAAACTTGCAATCTCTTACAGCTCCAAATCTGATGAGAGCATGACAATCTTTCCTCCACGCCTCCTCAGCTTGTTTATAATTTTGTGAATCATAGGATGAGTAATGTACGATGCATATTGTTGTCAACGCAAGTTTTCAGCACATTTTAATCTGTGCTGCCGCTTTGAAATATGGGAAAAATATTTAGTGGGAACTACTTGTTTGGCGAAATCGTGAAAACCTTTTTAAAAAACATGTTTAGAAGTTTTGCAAAATCGTAAAAACTTACAGATATAAATGAGGCTGTGAGGACATGCATACAAAATTTCAAGTGCCAACTCAATTGCATTTGAAAGAAACAAAAGGAGAAATCTTGGAGCAAAGTGATCAAAATACCGCAAAGTAACTTAGTTTGCATTTTTCTTCCCACTTCCTTCGCCAGATGTAAAGTGACAATGGGTGATGGAAAGCTGTAAACTTTCGTTTTTCCTAAAAAATTAAAAAAAGGTAAAAAAATCATGAAAGAAACAAAAGGAGAAATCTTGGAGCAAAGTGATCAAAATACCGCAAAGTAACTTAGTTTGCATTTTTCTTCCCACTTCCTTCGCCAGATGTAAAGTGACAATGGGTGATGGAAAGCTGTAAACTTTCGTTTTTCCTAAAAAATTAAAAAAAGGTAAAAAAATGATAAGGGCCCAACCGGGTTCGAACCGGTGACCTATTGATCTGCAGTCAATTGCTCTACCACTGAGCTATGGACCCTTGGATGCTGTTATTAGTTTTTTCTGGATAATACTCATGTACACATAGTAGTACTCTAATGCATTAAGCTCCGAATCTTGCTAGAATAAGAAGGTGCAATTCTGGAAAATAAAATTTCATCCTCGCACCCTCAATCAAAGCAACAAAATGACTTCTCAGTTGGATAGAATACACACAGAGGCGCAAGCTCTGCCGAAAACACATGAAAAATCTAAGAACTCGATTTCATGGTTTGCATCTAAGGCTGCAAGAGGAAGTCTAGGAGGATGCGGTTGAAGAGCTTGGAGTCCTCCTGCTGCGGCAGGTGCCCCGTGTTCGGGATCACTTTCACCGTCGCCTTCTCCCCGAGCTTCCTGCAACGCGTGCAAAAGCTTTCGATATCAGCAAATGCATCAACTTTGAAATGTTATAGTGGCACGTCATGACTGTAAGATCGATTGCTTGTAAGTTGTGCTGAAGAAATAAAAGTTCATAGGGAGAACTGACTGGCTGACTGACCACTGAAGAAAAAGAAATGAACTGAATGTGATCGAGTAGGAAGGAACAAGTGTGCTTACTCTTTCATTTTGTGCGCTTTCTCCACCGGGAAGATCTGGTCGAACTCTCCCCAGATGATCAACACGTCCTGCGATTGAGATTGGTCGATCGTGTGAATGCTGGTGTTTAATTTAGTGACCAATTGAGCTGACAGTCCAGTTACTCTGAAACCGATGTACAGAGCTTCAGCTTCAGTTGTTCAGAGATCAGACCTGAGGAAGAGGAGCGAGCTCGAAGCCTTCCCCGGTGGCGATCCCTTTGATGAGCGCTATCTTGTCCTCTCTTCGGTGCGCGAAATACTTCTGAATGTAGCACAAATGCAAGCTTGCTTTAGTTTATTTTTGAGCAACCTGAAAATTAACATTACCGGAGGCGGAGTGCTACATGACGTGAAATTAATCAAACGCGTTACGCATGACGTGACGCTTGTGTCATGATGGCGATCGAGAACCAATTAATGAACAATGCTTTACGCGACATATAGCACATAATTAGGTAGTCGGTGGTCACAGGATGTGATTTGCCGCCAAATCTTTGCTATGCAGTTAGTTCAAAAAGCTGCTTAATTAACCGAATCCGCTCTGAACCACCTCATCATCACCAGACTGTACTGTGGCGGCCATGAACCTATCTACGATCATGAATCATGATGGCTCTCCCACTTTTGATGGCCTCGACGCAAAGCGAATAATGCCACGTAATGGGATATGCCCGATACGTTACATCAAGTGCAGCCGCGTTTACGTACGTATCGGTGCGTTGCATACTTGCATGTACGGTACACAGAGGTGTTCTTGTACGTACGTACCCGGAGCATGTCGCGGAGGAGGCACTCGGGGATGTACTTGGGCGGGCGGTGCACGCAGAGCGCCATGAGGCAGCGCAGCGCCCTGGTGTCGGCCGGCGCCATCAGCTCCGTCACCTCCGCCACGCCGCCCTTCGCCGCCAGCGCGCGGTCGTCGGCGGCGCCCTTGCCCGCGTCCGACGAGCACAGCGCCACCTTCCCCTGCAGATGACCGTGCAGCTCCCGCGCCAGGTGGTACGCCACCAGCCCGCCGTAGCTGGTGCCCACCACGTGCACCGTCCGCCGCTGGTCGCCGGCGGAGAGGCCCGGGAGGTGTTCGCCGCCGGTGAGGAGCGCGGCGAGGGCGGCGGCCTGGAACGCGTCGGACCGCGCCGGGGCGCGCGTGTCGGAGGCGCCGAAGAAGAGCAGCGTGGGGACCACCAGGTCGAAGTGGCGGGACAGCGGGCCCACCTGCGAGGCCCACTGCCACGTCGGGTCCGGCCCGAAGCCGTGGATCAGCACCACCACCGGACGCTGCTGCTTCTGCTTCTGCTCCGGCTCTGAGGAGGAGGAGAGGAGGGAGGGGTGGGCCCAGAAGTGGATGGTGGTGTCGGCGTCGACGGCGGCCGAGCAGGGGCGCAGGCCAGCAGAGACGAACATGCGCCGGAACACCGAGTTGAGCACCGACACCACGCCGAACCCCATGGCTGCTCTGTCTCGACCTCTTTCGACCTCCCTGTCAATGCCTCAATGGTGGGGATTGAGCTGCTTCACCTCTGCTTACTCCTGCTTGGCCTGACGAGCTGGTGTGATGTCGTGGCGATATGGCTGTATATATACGGACTCAAATATTTGGGCTTGATTTGTAGTTTCTGAATGAATCCTGAACTGTAGCAGAGGTTGGTTGGTGGGTCTTCCTATCACACTACGACAGTTTCAGGATTCAGTAGGTGGCCTGAACTGAATGTCAGTTGAATGTTGGTTGTGAACGTTGAGAAAAGTATTACTCCTAGTAGTTCTCAAAGTGCATGGAAATGTAAACTTGCAAACTTGCAAATTAATGGATTTTGAAGGAACGTGTGCCTACTAGTATATTGCAAGGCATGGTGCATGCACTTTCATAAAACAAACTGCAGCAGTTTATTTTCTATCCTTTGTTATCATCATCATTATTTCACCTCAATCTCTGAGTGTGTGCATCCTTAACGACAACAGTTCCGTTGGCAAAACAGCACTGCCTTGGTTTTGCAACAAACGCCAGAGCAAGAGCACTCTGCTTTCACTCATGCTTCATACAGAGTATACTAGTATTTCCTTTGCCGGATCAGCTGGTGCGCGTTTCCTCTTTTCCTGGAAACCATTATTGTGCTCCTTCTGATGATTAATACCAACCTAAAAGGAAGCTGCATATTTCGTACAAACTTTGACTAAATCATAAACACTTTTTTTTTTTGAAGGAACTGGAGGGGCAAGCCCTACAAATTATAATATATTAATTGAAAGATAAAACAAGAGGTTCTTACATGCAAAAACAAAAACAAGAGAAGTACAACGAAAAGATAAAAATGAAATGAGACTAAAACTAAGGAAGCTAGAAAGTTTGCAATTGAATCCATTCTTTCAGCCTGTCAAGGTGCTTTCCCTTTGCTCGAAGGGTAACTAAATTCATTTCCTTTATGAACTTCCTTCGGCAATTTTCCACCGTAAGGTCCATATTGTTGAATGTTGGTTGTGAACGCACTATTCATCGGCATTGTCTGTGCCGGACTGCAACATTCAAACTTTCAGGATCACATGAATCATGAAAAGCGCAGAAAGTTCAAGTTTCTAGAAGGTCTATTTCTTGTACTAGGTCCGATGTGGCGCGTGCGCAGATTGCTGTAGCGCCACTGCATTTCTAGAAGGTCTGTCAGCTGTGAGTTGTGACGTCGATTGCATGGCGAGTCAAATCAAAGTGGACTGCTGGAGTGTCTTCCACTTCTATGGTCGCCACTCGCCACCAACGGAAAGCTACAGCCAGCACTCATGCTGTGGTAATCGAGCTTAACTTGCGTGTTGATTCACCCTTTGTTCAATGATCTACCACGATTACCAGCTGATACTGATGAATCTACGGCATATACCGTCGTTGCGTTTTGCGATTCCTCGATCATGGCCGAGCAGAGACCAACGATAAAATCAGTACTGTTTGGGCCAATATTCTCGAAGAAATCCAGCCGAATCACTTGCCCAATAACAATACAGGACGAGCATGATCTTTCGGGAAAAAAAAACAAGATAGGAATATCTCCAACTTGGCCCATTCTGCCTGGACCGATAATTTAGGTCCAATAAAAAGGCCTAGCAAACTGCTCGGGCCGTGTTCGGTTGAACGTGAATGGCTGGGCTGGAGGCTGGTGCCGGCTGGTTCTACAGTGAAATCGTGAGTAACGGTCACCAGCTCCAGCCGGCCAGCCCAGCCGATCCAGCCGTGCCGAACAGGCTGTCGATCTGGGAAAATGAAAATTCAGCCCAATCAACAACGCATCTCCAACTCTACTGATTCGGCCTTAGAGCATCTCCAACCGATCCTCTATTTTTCATCCTCTATATCCCTAGATAGAGGATACTATAGGAGTGTTTGGATCACCATGACTAAAACTAGTCATGCTAGATTTAATCACTTTTAGGAACTAAAGTTCCAAACAGGCGGGACTAGAAAGAGACTAAAACTAGTCACCTGACTAAAACTCTCTAGTAGAGGAGGGGGTAGCTAAAAGGTATTTTAATCCCCTCTCTCTTTAGTAAGGCAGAATCTTTAATGGGCTTTAATCACTTTTAGTCTGACTAGTTTTAGTCATGGGACTAAAAGGTATCCAAACACCCTATATATCCAGTTTTCATTCTCTATTTTTCAGCCTACTTCAACCGGTCCTCCAAAATAACATCTCTATATTCATTCACCATTTTTTTACTAATATTCTGTAACTAACATTAATTCCTAGTTGGTCATGACCTGTGAATCAACTTCAAGAAAATCAAATGAAGCACCTTTGACAACATCACGGTAGAAGTAATAGTCATTATGAAACAGAGTACAAATTAGACATTACATACGAGCATGACGGTTGGAGGGGGATTTTTACTCATATCCTGTAAAATGAAAGATAGAGAAGGGGAAAGAGGGTCCGTTGGAGATGCTCTTACCTGAGTATCGATGAGACGATGACGTACAACCCGACACATCGGGAAGCTTTATTGAAAGTTTTGTCTTATAAAAGTAAAAGACGAGACAACCATCTATCCATAGGTCTGATCCGATCCCTGCTGCGATCTTAACGAAGAACTACAAATTAACTAACCGGTAAAAGACAGAAAGGAGTAGGTTAGACTAGGGGCAGTAGTAAATCAAAGTGCACGGGCACCATGACCCTGTTTGTTTATAAACTAGTTCACAATGCTAGATTATAAACTAGTTCATAATGCTAGATCAAATAAGCTATGAATTATTGGCTTGTAAAGCTAAAGACTCCAATACCCTTATAACTTTTTCTTTTGAGAGGAGTGGCAATGGTGGTTAATTTTCACCAGAGTCTAAAGGTACTAAGGTAAATGAGCGAAAATCTGGTCCAGTAAGCTAGAATTAGTTCTCTTGGGCAGTTTATGGATTATTACGATCTAGAGGTCCAAATTGTATGGGGTACCTCAATAATGGCATGTTTTCAGCTTGATGCAACATAGTGTTATCTAGAGGTCCAAATTGTATGGGAGTAGAATGGATTTTCCCTATAATCAAATATATTAAGTGTACAAGGTACTTATCGTCGCTAGTCTTGGTCATAAGTCATTATTAGCCTGCATGCAATGAAGTAAGTGCACAAGAAAGTCCAGATTAGTAGGTAAGCATGGGCATGCAGACCTGGTTAAGATTTGTTTTTCTCTTGTTTGTTAATGACCACCTGGGCTGCTGCCAGCACTTCAACTTTACAAATCAACTAACCATTCGGCTGCACCTGGACAGACGGCTAGCTTGTCTAGGCTAGGCTAGGCTGGACCAATCTGAAATCGATCTGCTTCTGTAAAGCATGGGTATAATTCTGAACAGAAAACGTTAACTCTGCTGTCGCAGGCTAAAACCGCTCTCGTGCTGCATGTGCGCCATATTCTTTTCATTCTGCAGCTGCCATCAGCCATGCCACTATTATTGGTCGCGTCGCGTCGCGCCGACGATGACCAGCGAATATCCGGGGGGCAACGCATGCTTTCGATGTCAGAAGCGCTAGTTCCAGGACGACCGTTCGTCAAGACATCGACGGTTTATATTTTAAGAGTGCTCTCTGTTGGCCCAGTGTACCAACGAGGATTAGTTAGGGCACACAACTAACCTGTGGATTGCAGCGCCTCAAACACCCATATGCCGAAGAGCATTCGACTAAAATACATGATCCCTCTGGATTGAGAGCAATACATGGCGTCTCGGTTCCTCTCTGTACTTAGTCATAGAACTTGAAGTACTACTGTGAGTATAACGAGACAACGTTCAACACTGTGCCCCAGCTCTCATGAGCGCATTGAAAGTTCAAAGATGGATTGCTTAAAAAAAGTTCAAAGCTGGACAATTCATTTATACTTCCACATAATTGTTATCAACAATGGTACTCTTTGGTCTAGGACCTGAATGTTCATTTTTATATAATTGCATTGTGAGGTGGTTTGAAACATCCCTTTTTTTAGATGAAAGAAGAATTGTATTAATCTGTAGCTGAGTACATCCTCAAGTAAACAATAAGATTACAACTAAGAGCACTCAGCTTATAGCTCCAAAACTCAATCTCAAACCTGTATGAAGATTCATATAGATGACTACACAGGCAAACACTCAGCAAATAAACTGAGACAAGTGCCCAATGAATGGCAGCCAACATTCCTGTAGGCGGAATTGAGTATAGTCTTCTTTCTTATGTTCCCCTTCTTCCTTCTGCCACCGAAGAAGAAGATGAAAAACTAATCTCGAACATCTCCCTAGCCCTCCATCGTGATCGGATCTAATCACGATGAAACGGAGAAGGGGCTGGAGAAATTTATTTCATGGCGGCGGCATCAACCACTAGAAAAAATCATGGTTCCTTATCAGCCACTAAAAATTTTGAGTTTCCTTATTAGTCATTGATATTAACTTTTGTTCCCATGCTACGCTGCCCTCTGCGTACGTCGCCATGGCACTAGGCTTTGGAGCGGGGCTGGTTTCGAGGTTGGGAGGGAGTATTTTGGCTAAGAGGTTTGGTCTGTTTCAGTTTGGTCAGATCAAAAAGAGGAAGGCCAGCGTGGTCAAGCAAAAAAGAAATACATTGCGGAAGGTAACAGTAGTGACAAATAGAGAACATAAGTTAACATTGATGGCTAATAAGGAAACTCAAATTTTTTAGTGTCTAATAAGGAACCTCAATTTTTTTTTCAGCGGCTGATAAAGACTTTTGCCGTTTCTTTTCTAGTCCTGTAGCCACCCACGATGGCAGGGCTACCTAAGGGTCAGTTTGGTTCTTTTGCTGGCCTAACTTGCCTCCACTTGCTCGGCAAAGCTAGCTTTGCCAGGGACGGAGAGCAGTTCTGGCTAGCTCTATCTGGCAAGCAAAATGCTTGACGTCGCAAGCTCCAAGGTAACAGGCAAAACAACCAAATGCCTGATTTCTTGCCCAGCTCGGCAAAGCAAGCAGTGGCAAAAGAACCAAACTGACCCTAAGTGTATCTTTCTCTAGCTTTATTCAGTGGCATTGGCATACAAATTATCGCAGAATTTACTTTAAAAAACTTGGGGAAACTTCGTTACATTTTGTCTGAGATAGTGAAGAGCAGATACATAGAAATCTCAATAGAATTGCAAATCAGCTTTGAATTGTACATCAGTCGCCTTCCAATGTATATATGTAGATCCACTTTCAAATGTATTCCGAATGATATTCTTGTATCTGTCAGCCGATTGCAAGAAGTTCAATCGAAGAGAGAGTGGTTCATTCCACCATGACTCCAGATATAAGCAGAGAATAGTTTTATCAATGAATTTAACTGAACAAACAATTGGTTGACAAACGTACGCGTGTGTAGCTAGGTACATACAAACAACAAAACAAAACTTAATTAACTCTCACAGACAACACCATGCTAAGCGATCAATTAAGCGAAACCATCGAATTTGTCGAGTACAGTTCACTCTCCCATGCGTCCATGACCCCAGGCACATCCATGAGCAGATCAACCGGGTAATCGAGCTCATCGAACTCGAGGAAATTGTGGATCATGTTACTGTGGCCGGCGGCGAAGTGGGCGTCGTCGCCGACGCTCGCCTCGCTCTCCTCCGAGCCGCTGTTCTGCTGCGTAGTAGTAGTCGACACGGCGGCGCCGCCGCCGTCACTGCCGCTGCCGTCGAGCAGCTGGCACGTGAACACCGGGAACCGCGCTGGGATAGGCAACGGCGATGCCGCGGTGGCCGCATTGTCGGTCGAGTCTTCCTCCTCTCCGGCGGCAGCAGGCGCTGCTGGCTCCTCGGCACTGTCATCGGCGCGACTGGCTTTCGCGGCGGCGTTCAGCCGCTTCCTGATGCGCGAGTTCCAGTAGTTCTTGATCTCGTTGTCCGTCCTGCCCGGCATCCTCGACGCGATCGTGGACCACCTGCACCATGCGCCGGATGAATTACTTAGTAAGCCATTAATTACTAAGATTAGTAGTACAAATAAGAGGAGTAACATAATTTGCATGGTACTGTACCTGTTGCCCAGCGACTGCTGCAAGGAGATGATGAACTCCTCCTCTCGCTTGGAGATGGGTTCCTTCTTGAGGTCCGGCCGCAGGTAGTTCATCCACCGCAGCCTGCAGCTCTTGCCGCTCCTCCTCAACCCTGCGTTAATGTCATTCAAGAACAAATAATTAATCAACTGAATATTCCAATGGAAACGACAACAAACATTAGTAATAATTCCTCGAAAGAATCAATGAATCATGCCTGCAAGCTGCGCAACGGAGCTCCAGGTGGAGACGCCGTGGCGGGTGATCTGGGTGAAGAGCCGCTCGTCCTCCTCCGGCGACCACAGCCCCTTCCTCTCCTTACTCTCGCCGGTGCCGGCGTCGGCATGGCTCGGTTTCCGCACCATTGCAGGCTTGCAGCTGGTGGCTTACCACCTCTTGAGACTCGTGCTGTATACTGGCAAGTAGTACTCCAGATGTTAGCTGGTGCTTCTTGCCTTGAATTCTGTGTGACTGCATATATAATACGCGTGCTTAGACAGGAAGTATATTCTCCTCTGCGCATTGCCCTACCTGCAGGAGCAAGTAGGCTGCACGCGACAACATTTTTATGTGTATACAAACCAATCTTCTTTTGGCGTGGTCCTCTTCATCGGTCTCGGTCTTTTACTACTCTAGATGCACGTAGTTTGGGTGTAGGTCTCCATGCATTATTACAGTGTGCGAGCATGTGTTTTGTGTCTAATTAAGTGGAATAATCTCACACAATGCATTTGGGTTGTAACTTGTAAACATGTATTTTTTGTTTTTGCGAGGAATACAGTTACATGTACATAGAAAAACAATAGTAGTTGTCTCCATCCATAACAATTAATGAAGGATAGACAGGGCCAACCTAAAACGCCGTAATTATAGATAACACACCCCACATGGGGAACGTGGGCAAAGCGAATGGTTCAACTTAGAAAGAAGCTCACAAAAGACCAAAGTTGGCAGCATCTTTGTAAGATGTCTGTGTAATGTAATTAAGGAGTCGAAACATGATAAAGTCGCACGTCTCTACGAGCAACATGCTCCCAAACAAAATGAAGGCCAGTCTCGACGGGTTTGTTCTAAAGTTGTCACAGTAGATGCATGGAACCTCAACATTAGAGGGTGCATGAGACGTGATGCCACCGTTTTGTAGACCAGGAGACAAGGTTGTTGCCATGGAACACCTTATAATCAAAGGCGGATTTGCAGTGTCAGAGCAAAACCTGTCCAGTTAGCACCGGAGTAGATGATAATGTCTGTCGGTGGCGCCCGGTGAAGTTGGAGCCCACGTTCAAGGCAGCAAAGATGTTGGACTTGGAGGACCTGCTTGATAGCAGTGAGGTGATGCTCTATATATGGGCTAGAAGATGATGTAATATACAGGCTGGTGAAGTTGAGATATTGAAAATCACCGGTAAACTATGGCAGTGAGCCACCGACTTGGATCATCATTTGCGCTAGCATATACTAGTATCGATCTATAGGTTACTTGCTTAGAGGTCAGAGGATAATTCAGTGTTAGATCACCATGCTAATTATCATTAGCTGCCTAGCCATGATGGAGCGCGGCAGAACTGAGATTGCTAGCTAGTGAAGTCTTGATGAGCTAGATCACCATGAGTCCATGAGTGTTTTACACAGATAACTGGCTGGTAGTACGTACATAGAGTATGGATGGCGAGGATTTAAGCATGAGACGTAGTATAGATAATTAATATACGATGCACATGGTTATCGTTCCTGATAATGACACAATTTGTTATAACAAAACATCTGGCACTAGTATACGTACTCTCCTGAGTCAGGACCAGCAAACCAGGAATTTTTGACACTTTCTCGGATTTTGGTTTGCGTGTTGTTTCATAAACTAAACGATTACACGAGCGTCTGCACGCTAATTATTGTTATGTGCTTTGTTCTTTTGCGTTTTGTACCTGTGCAGGAAATGGAGCAGGAGGGTCCAGGGGTAGGTGTTATAGCTTGCAAGAAGAACTTACCCCATGTAACCATCACGACTTGATGTGTGCCTAGTACCATCTGATGTATTCGATAAATTGTAAATGGTCTAGGAAAATATCGCGTGGTTGTTTCCACTACCAGATATGGTTAGTATTTTTTATCCTTTAACATTAAACATGTACCAATAATGGATTAATCATAGAATAATTCCACTATATATTTATGGTAGGCTGTCATCATTCTTTGTTTAGTTGATTTCCTTTTGACAGTATACAAGCGTTGCTGGTCAAAACAACAGTACCATGCATGCACAAAATGTTTGTTTTATCGAAGGAATTGGATCTAGGCCCTAGCCGCGGGAATTATCCAATCGGTGATCCTCGTCACATACCTTTTGTCAACCACTCCTTTGGTGACGATGAAAGCGTTTAATTGTGCACTGTACCATTTGTCCCTAACTATAATTGCGTGATGAAAGCGTTTATGAATTTGACTCTTTGGCCCTATTCACATGCCACGCTGCAGGAAGCTGGAGACAAAAAAGGCACAACCTGAGAGCCAAGTTACTTTTGGCAGGATGTTCAGAGCAAGATAATGCACGAGGCTCTAATCAGTTTAGTGTTAACACCCATTTATAAGCTACCTAGCCATGGCCGTGACGTATGCATAGGGATTGGGGACAAAACAACTGATTATTACCAAGCATATGGTGTGGCAAAGCTGCATGCATTACCATGAATGTTACATCTACCTTTTTTTTTTTCGAGAACATGCATGAACACATTTTTCATTAAGATTAACATTTAGGTATGTGGTGCTACACGTTACGTGGAGCAGATTGAGGGTGGCTGGAGTGGATATACAATAAATATATGAGACACAATATAAACACATGGTTATTACTGTTTCGATAAGAAGGATTCAATGACATTTTCAGGTTTCTGCATGTGTATGTAGTTTTAGAAACAAAACGATTATATCAGAATCAGCACTTACGCTAATGTTACTAGTTGAATGCTCCGCGCGTTGCTGCGGAACTTAAGAGAACTTTAGCGAATGATATATGAAGAAAAAATGATAGATGATACATTTCATAATAAATTATAGCTCAAATTGGTATAAAAAAACACATGTACTCTATGTTTGTTTAAGAAGTATATAATTATGTAAGATAAAATGATTAGATGATATATACATGTACGCTATCTTGGGAGGTTTTACATTTGATGGACTGTACAGAAAAGCAATAACAGCAGGGACGGCGCATAGCTCTTGGGTTGCTTTAATCAGGTAACTGGCAGCCAGGAATGGTGCAGATCGTGTCACCAAGGAGATTGACGCTACCGAGGATTAAATCCATATTTAGCTTTGTGGAGAGGCTGCTAGCAGGCGAGTCTGTTCATTTGCCTGTGATTGATTCCATGATGGGGCCGTTCAACATGAATGCAATGTTTGTATTGGGGTGATGGGCTGAATGGATTTGGACGTTCAGGATGCAAAGAACACTAACATCGGACGGACAGATTATTTCAGATGATGTGGCTGCTTGAGGTTTAAGCTTTATAGTGATCAATGATACTTAGTGGGTTGCGTCTATATAAGATAGGAAAAAGTCCATTTTACTCCCTTGAACAATTCACTTTGTCTGTTTCACCCCCTAAACAAAATAATGGCTCACACTTTACTCCCTCAAACAATTTCATTCGGTGCAATGTACACCCTACTGAAGTTTTTTTTTTGTTTCTCATTCTACAAGTAGAATTTGAAGATCCAATTGTGCATGATGTTAGCTGCCACAATAATCTATGTCAAAATATTTTTAAATTATTTTTTTGACATCATATTTATGCATATTACGTTAATTTCTATTGAACTATGTAAATAATATCAAAATAATATGTCATAATTTTTTAATATAGGTTTTTGTGTGAATTACCATCATGCAAAATTTGAGGTTCAAATTCCACTTATAGGGTGAGATACAAAAAAAACAAACTATAAAAAGGTGTACATTGCACCAAATAGAATTGTTTGGGGGGTAAAGTGAGCCATTATTTTGTTTAGGGGGTAAAATAGACAAAGTGAATTGTTTGGGGAAATAAAATTGTTTGGGGGTAAAGTGAGCCATTATAGATGTGCTTTGTTGTTTTGTACCTGTGCATGAAACGTACGAGGGTCCAGGGGCAGGTCATAGCTGCTGGTCGAGGAGAAGAGCAAACTTATATTATATGTACATCGGATAGAGATGGCCTGGTAATTTTATCCTGCAGAATGAAACGTATCCAGTCATGTATGAATCATATATTTTTAGATAATAGAACGATTATATTTATCCAAGCCTTGGATCTCAAGGAAGCTAGTATCTAATTGCGTTTATTTTGTTCTTTTTGACCAAATAGCTTCTGGTCAAAGCTACAGTAACACGCATGCATGTACCAGATAGCTGTTTTGTTGAAAGAACACTCACGTTATATCATATAGGACTCCTACCCGAGGGAATTATCCAATGAATGATCATCTTCACAGAGACATATAAGACCAAGACCTTTTGCCGGCGAACTACTACTTGAATTTGGTGATGAAAGTTCTGACCAAGTTCATTTCACAACGCACTGGACCACTGCGGCCCTCAAATATGTAGCCAACTGTGTACATGATTCCACCATACTATATTATTCTCATGCCCAGCTTCAGGAAGAGACAAAAAGCACACATCCTGATAGTCAAATTGCTTTCGGCACCTTCACTTTTAAGACCACATGGATGGATGTATAAAAGGCCATCATCAGGTAAACTTATAGCTTCATACTACATTCGCGCCACAAGCTAGAGCTTGTTCAAAATCTTGCTTGCTTGCTATTACAGAGTAGTACGTAAACTCAACAGAAGGACTTCAGGCGACTGCTTATTGCTTAAGGCTAGTTAAATGGATAAACTTAGAGGGGAGTACATCATACATAGATGCACTACAATATAGCTCACAATCCCAAGTGTTTTAATTCCTAATGACCATTAATTTAATACATTAGTTTGGTCTATACTGTTTTGGGAACTAAAAGTTCAGTTGGGAAATATCGGTCTGTAATATGTTTGTTTCTAATTTGTTTTCACTCTAAAAATGTTAGATATTCCTTTCAAAAGGATGTTAGATATCTTGTAGTGAAGTTATATTGAGTTATCTGGATGTTAGAATTTGAATCATATATTTCTATTCTCTTCTTAAATGAAAGAGCAGTTCTCCTGCTCACTGGTTCTAAAAAATAATAAGAAGAATTTGACAATTCTCTAGTTTTATGTCGCCCTTTGCAGACGAGAATCAAATATGCAATGCATAAAGTACAGGTTGTCGCGGAGTATACTGTATAAGACATACCGTTTTGCAGGTGAAATGACAGTTTGAGTCTTATGACTTCAACAATGATGATATTCTACCAAATTTATGTACTAATAGGAATTACAGAATAGATCTTTCTATATCGGAATTTACTGAGTTTAACTCTCCATGAAGCGTATATATGCTCAGTCAATTAATTAAGGCAAACAATTGAGCGAGAGGGAGGAACACTAGTCCTATATGTTTCTTATGTTCTGAGAAATCCCATCTGGCTTTTGGATGAGGTGTGGCGGCAGGACAGTTGCAAGTTGTATTCAAGGTGAGGGGTCTCTTTCCAGAAGAATAAAATATTCCCTGCATTATCAAAGGTACGTAGGAATTCTAATCACACTGTTTGCTAGCTAGATATATTCCTCTGATCTATGTTCCTCAATGACCTGCGCCTGCATTATGCATGTGTATGTGAAGATAGGGTTTGTATATACGACAAAGTTGTGGCGGTCTCTGTTTGTATATGCAATAATTTAAGAAAACCGCACAGTTCCTTTTGTTTAGGTGCACGCTTGGGAGATACTACTCCAAGTGCACAAGAGCTAGACCATAGTTCGCCAGCCAGAATGAAAACAAAAATTATCAATTGAATATTGTAAATGCGATGCATGAACACGAATAAGTGACGATTGCGGTGCTGGATCTGTGCTTTTAGGAGCCTGTGATTAACAGATGGGAATAATACCTAATCTCTGGCAGACACAGATTAGCAAGTGTTTTAGATGCTCAACATGGCCACTAGCAGCTGGACAGCAAATGGCTGCTGACTTACGCGTCCTTTTAATTTGTCTTATGCTGCCGCATGAAACTATTGCGGATGTTGTAGACATAAGAAAAATAGAAGGTCGGGTGGGGTTTTGGAGCAGAGTGATTTATAAGTTATATCTGCATCATGGGCCTAATGATGCCTGCAACTAGTCATTTTCCTAAAACTTAGCCAACTATTTGCGGACACTGCTTTTTTGACAAAATGAGTCATATTTCTGTTGTGAGCTGCAACATTTAATTGCTAGCTGCGGGATTTGGATTCTGGGTGCTCTCATTTTGGTGGCTCGATTTTTTGTGGCTTCTTCAATCATTCAACATGTTACATGTAGTTTCTTCTGTGTTTATATCATAATGTAATATTTTTTCTCAGGTTGGTTCTGTATGACAATAGTGGTTGGTAGCGAGCTGTCCTTCAAAATGATATGATACAATACACAGTTTGTATACACATTATACAGAAAAAATAAAACAACTGTTTTTGATGGAAATACACCGTACCTATCAACTCACAAAATAGCCATATGCATTATTGTACTAAAACATATTGCTGGTACTTGGCTGTACACATTCACCTTTTATCAACAGATCATGCGTCAATAGATTCCTTGCATTGATCATACAACTTTTTCTTCCATTCATCTTATTAATTGTCCCATCTCTATTCAGGGTGAGCTTAAATTATATTAGAGCAGTAATTAACCAGCAAGTTGCAGCCCTTGAATATAGGATACATTTCTTTTTGCAAAGAGGTGTGGGACAATTAATTTAATCTAATAATGCATGGTAGTAGGTAAACACGAATCAACTTGATCTGAGTTGCCATTAGCTTGACAGAAAATATTGAGTAGCTATGATGGATGAAATGTACTCACATCTGATGGATCAAATTCTGGAATTTCAATTCACAGATAAACCAACCCCTCAAAGTCCATAATGATATGTGCAGTAAAAAAATTGAATCAAACTGTAGCTTACTAACAACACAATTAACATGGTGCCACTGACTAGCCATGCCACACCGAATACTAATCATCCCTTTCGGTATCATGCATATGGATTTCAACTTAATATAACAGTATCCAAATTTTCATGGACATGTTTGTTTGTTTCAGGTCAATTAATTATTAATATCAGACGGAGTACATCTCACGAGAAAGAGTCGTGGATGCATATGCCTGTCCTCTTATATATGTGTGCATACTTGGAATCATGCTTATTTAACTCCAACATGGCACTTTGGCACGTGAATATGAGGTAGATTGCAAGTACCTATCAATGCATGCTTTAAGAAAAGATAGGGAAAATTATCAAAGGATTCACACATAAAAGAAAACCATGTTATGTCAATTTCAGTGTCATGCATCATGGAGACAGCCGCCAACATATTGTTGGATTATGGTGCCCTAATTTGATAACTGATTGAAGAGTCTGATCGATCAAACACATTTATTAATCTGCCAGTATTTCTTACCATTGAATGTCTAGTCAAGAGTCAAGGCAAGTACCTTATTATGTCATTGATATCTTAGCACAAGAAATGAATTTGCAATCTTCTCTACCTCAAGAATACCCAACCTTTTTGAAACATTGCCTGCAAAGTGCAAATAAATGATTTATGTTTTTGTTGGGGCGCAACATTTATTAGATAGATTTTTTTTGTATGTGCTCCATTCTCGCATTATCGCTCTTCTTTTTAATTTCTTCAAACCCTTAAATTACAGTGATTTGTCTTTACATTGGTAGATTTGCAAAGCAACGGTTGTAAACTAATTAATTTTTTGTTCCCTCTTTGCTTCCAAACGAAATCATGCACCGATCATGCGTATTGTCGATGGAAGTATCTGTTCTTTTGGCCACAGACTTGCATCTCAACTCAAGCCCACAATGCACATGCACGCACCCTTTTTGGATCATTGAATGAATATGCGCGCGACTGCATCCTCCAGCATCGTTGTGTGCACATGTGAGTACTGCAAATTATCCCAAACAAAGCTTCAACACACATACCAAGTGATGCGTCGGATTCCTTGCAATGATCATATTTCCATCGCTTTTAGGAGGGTGGGTGAATACATACTGGAGTACTAAAATTCCAAATACAGGTTGCAGGATATGGAATATGAAAATTGATCAATCTATAACGCATGGCAGTATAATAGGTAATCGCTGCACAAATCAGCTTGGTCTCTATTTCCATTAGGCTACACCCTTAAAACACAAGGAATCGAAACCATAGCAGCTAAACCTTGCAGCCACGTCAGATTCATCACTCATGTGTACAACCAGCTCGAGCTTAAATTGGCCATCTACAGATACTCATGCTTTTCTTTTTTGGGGTTCGTGCTCAATTATCGTATAATGAAGCACCTAAATCTCACGCAGAAAGTGTCATGAACGCATATGCGTGCCATCCTCTTGGTGTATTGTGCTTGGAAGTACAGCATGTTTCTTTTTTCTTTAACTCCCACATGGCACATCAGCACGTGAAAATATGGTAGAGCGTTCCTTTCAAAGGATAGCTTTTAAATACCCGCTTTCATAGTTGGCAGCTCAAGCATATGCCTTGAAATTTTCCTGGCCGGCTTCGTCGTACACCGGGCTGCCGCCAGCATGTTGTTTGGATCCTGATCAGATTCTGTAACTTTGTTAGTTGGAGTCATATCGAAATCGGCAGATCCAGCACGCATATTTCTAGTCGCTAATGCTTGTGTTAATAATTTCTGACTACTGTATTGTATGGCTAGTGTGACAAGTGCCTTAGGCTCCGTTGGCGATGTCCAATCACTTTATAGATCAGGGTCTCAAGGTCCAACAGATTACAAGTTACCACTCACACAGCTAGATCACGACGATCCACTGGGAATTAATAATTAAAGCTCTCTCCATCGATCCCACATGCATCATATATTTACATCATGCATGCAAGCTAGCTACTCTATCATATCTTTTGATTTGCAAGGGTGAATTTGAATATTACTTAATGATCATGATTCAAATTTACTCCCTTGAACTCTGCGATACACCACCTTTTATCTATTTTACATGAATATGTCAAAATGATACTAAGGTCATCAAATTACTAACATGCATCTGAGTATGTGATTTTTTTCGCTTTAATTTAATTAATGTAATAATTAGAAGAGGCAAGGGTCAAATACAAGAGAATGGTCTTTCATCAAGTCCAAGAACAAAGAACAGACAACTAAAGGAGTGATATGTAAGAATACCGGGCCGTTGCTTTCCCGTAATTCAAGTGGATGATATCGTCACGAGCCAAAAGTATAGGCCAGTGATGTTTTCACATCGGCCTTTATGCATGCATGCACAACAAAGGTCGTTTCATGTCACGATGTGATAGATAGTGTTAGGTAATAACGGCCCTACACATATATAACCCTTCATATATTTCCAAAGTCTTACAGGTTCTGCACAAGAGACAAGAGTTTCTAGTAATTCCTATCATCAGCATGCATGAACGAACCAGGCATGCATGAAGCAAGTCTTAAATTAATTAATGCAGCATCTATCACTAAAACATGAATTAATCTAGTAAGGAATGGCTGTAAGATACATCCAGCACTAACCAAAAACCCCACTACCTGCAACCTAATTTTATTATATCTAGTTATAAAAGGATCCAGAGCCATACTACCTGCAGCCCAAATAGGTAGGTTAGAAACTTTCTTTTATTTGCATAATTAGATCACTTCCACAGCAATAGGAAGATATTTGGTGTGATGGCTAGCTTCAGTCAGGAAAACAGGAAAAACCATGAGAAATATACTATATGTCTACCGTCAGCCATAGCTGGACTGGATTTAATTTATAAGAATTAAAGTGATCAATCAAACAGTAGCCTGTCTGCAATTAAATTAGGGAAAATACACTGCGTCGTGATCCATGTCGATAGCTCATCAAGGGTCATTATTAGAAGAGACGCGGCTAGAGAGACGACATAAGAATGCCTGCTTTTGCGATGGCAGCAAGTGCAGATGCACGTTGAACTAAATACCCGGCAGCATGCTGAATCCTGATTGATCATGGGCACTTTACAGCCATTACCTCCTCATTACATAAGACTCCTGCATATAGTAGTATGCATGGGGCCGTATAATATAAATAAATGTATGAAGGATATGCAGCAGTGTGTCCCCAGTTTGGCCATTTCTTATCCACGTTACCTACAATAGACAGATTGGCACCAGCCATCGAACTCACTACTTAATTCGGTGACCAAGACTTTCTTTTGCATGTCACTGTGAGAGCTATAGCCAGCAGATCGGAATCAAGAACACGGTTTCTAGCTTAGGTGCGTACATAGCAGTCTAGCAGATGGGGAGAGGGAACCCTTGCTGCTCGGAGGAGAAGAAGCTGAGGAAGGGGCTGTGGTCGCCGGAGGAGGATGAGAGGCTCGCCTCTCACATCGCCCGCTTCGGTGTCAGCTGCTGGAGCTCCATCCCAGAACTCGCAGGTGATGCATTGGTGATAGATGGTGTTACTTCTCACTTTTCTGCATAAGCTTTTACTCACTGATGAATCTGGTCTTGGTTACTCATAAATATACATTCTTGATAATTTGCAGGCTTGCAGAGGTGCGGCAAGAGCTGCCGGCTGCGGTGGATGAACTACCTGCGGCCAGACCTCAAACGGGGCCGCTTCTCCCAACAGGAAGAGGAACTCATCATTGCTCTCCACAAAGCACTCGGCAACAGGTGACCGAGCCGAGACGAACATCTATGATTTACAGGGTCATTGTTTCGTAATTTGAGTAACCGGACCAACTGACGTGTGTTGGTTCATCATTTCTTGCAGCTGGTCCCAGATCGCGGCACGGCTCCCTGGGAGGTCGGACAACGAGATCAAGAACTTCTGGAACGCTCGGCTGCGCAAGAAGCTACGCCAGAAGGAGGCGTCCACGGCGGCGAGCAAAGAATCCGCCGCGAGCCGCAGCCGTCGCCGCGGCGAGAACGACCGTAAGCAGCAGCCGCCGCCGGCCGTGTTCAACCCCACTTGCTCTGCTGCTGTAAGCAGCAGCTTCGGCGACTCGTCCGCTGCTAGCAGCGCCGTCGTTGATGCCACTCAGGCGACGAGTCCGCTGCCAGCAGCGCCGTCGGCATCGAGCACGGAGGCGGCGCGACGTTGCGAGGACGACTTCTTGAGAGCGATGGTCGACGACGCCAGCTACCTGCTTGGAGACTTCTATCTCGACGGCTCCCAGGATGGACTGATCAGCTTCTGGGAAGGCCATTCGTTCAGTTAATTAATTCTTATTTTGCTACTTTGGTTTTTTTTTTTTGGGGGGCAATGATCCGTTCCATTTGTTCGGGGCAAAACAAGTCCTAACTCTTGGTACAGCGTGTGTCAAGTCAAGTGTGCAAAAATCAAATGGAATAAAGGATGAATATCTGTACTAGCTTGTTCGCTTTGTTTCCATTATTAAATATCAGTTAAATACTGTAATTTGTTTCTGGTCTGAATCGGAGAAACAAGACAACCAATGTCAATGAACACGGTATCAAATTCATACAGATGCCGTTGTACATGATATCAGTCTGCGGCAAAGCAAATGAATAGAGGTTGCTACAGTTGTCAAATTGTTTTCTTCCCCCAACGAGCTGATGGATTTGTTAGTCCAGATACACAGCACTGACGTCATCGGTGGTTGGCGCATAATTTCAAATTCCAACTAGCTGGGCGAGCACTTCATCTGTTCACGACCAGGTTCTCGATCTCGAATCAGTAATTGACCAGCAATCTGTAGAGTCAAGCGGGTCTTTTCTTTTCCAGAGGATATAATTGAACAAGCATAATTAACAAGAGGGTTCTAATATCTATGGAAAATTGCAAAAACCCACTTGCAAGTCAGGGGGTTTTCATATACCCACCTACAAAAAAATTTGTGTCAGTCTCCCACCTGCAAGTGTCCATATGTTTTCATATTCCCCCCTGATAGTTTTGACCGGATGGCATAGCTCGTGTATGTTCTCCGATGCGGCTCCGGGTGATCTATCATACCTCTATACTATTTGATGTTGTGTAAATACATAGATATAAAAAATGACAGGTTCAATTTTCTATATTTTATTCATAGTATCGTGGCTAAGTTGAACGTCATTTATGATAGCATGATAAATTTTTACTCTGTAACATATGATTAGATGATAACTAAACTATAGTGGAGCTATAGTGAAGCCTTAAAAGTAATCATAGAGGCTACAAAAAAGACATATCATCCGGTCAAAGCTATTAGGGGGACTATAAAAACAATCGAACATTTGCAAGGGGAAGACTGACACAAAATTTCTTGTAGTTGGGTATATGAAAACCCCCCAGACATGTAGGTGGGTTTTTGCAATTTTCCCTAATATCTAACACCAAATCGGGCAGCCCACGCTGGCCCAAGATAGTGCATCATCAACTAGGTGCAGTTTAGTGGAGTTGAAATTTGTGATTCTTTTCTTTCTCCTTTTCATACTTGCCATCAATTCACTTTTGCATATAATTATGACGTTGCGCCTTTTCCACCTGTTCAACAATTGAAAAGTCTAGTTAAAACAATATGAGTTATCATAATTTGTTGAAACAAATGCGCCTTTCATGTGCAATTGACATTTTTAAAACCTATTTCAATGATTCATAAAACCTTATTCCAACATTATTGATCCCAAGCCTATGTCAACATATACGTGTGATTTTTTTATATAATATATCAAAAGTGTTCATATTTTTCAAAGAAAATAAGAACAAAATGTTAGATCCATGTCTACGGTCTATTGTGTGTCCTGTATCCTTGGATCATAACTAAAATGCAACAGAATAATACCTAAGACATACTTTAAATAAAATAATTAATTATGTGAGGCAAGAGGGCCTCAATGCAAATGTTTATGGAAACAAATTACCTAGGACCCGGGTCCTTGACAAAATAAAAAAGACCCCTCTCCCCTTGCACCACGTGTATTGTTTGATCTCAAAGAAACCAACCGCTGGCCCCCACTCCGAAACTACGTCATGGCATGCGAATGCTGCAGATTGAGATCTCGCCGGCAGCGTAATGACCAGCGAATGTGATATTTGTGCCAACTGACAAACGAACATCTAGAAAAATTAATTCTTAATTCATGCGATTTCCCTATGGATTAGAATCAGATAGCACCATTAGTTTACTGCTGCTGCCGGCCGAGCGCCGCCGTCCTGCGTGAGCAATCGAGAAGCCGAGCGATCGGGGACCTGATTGTTCCCCCTGGCCTTTTCCCTGGTGATTTGTTCGTGCGTCTCGCACCAGCGATCGGGAGGAAGACGAGAGTTACAGAGCGGGGTGAGCCTGAGCGGATCTGTTGCTTTGAGATCCAAATAATACACGTGGCGCCAGGGGAGCGGGGTCTTTTTGATTTTGTGAAGGACCCGGGTCCTATATAATTTGCTTCCAATGTTTATAGCCAAGTAGAGCAAGAAAATGACAACGGTGCTATGTTGAGGGCTTTAAGCCCAAGCGGACGGATCGCTGCTGGTACACCGCTTCCTTCCTCACGTAGGCCTCTCTAACGTGCGATAACCCCCACTTGTATTGTGTCTATTATGCTATTATATATGTTTTCTTTTCATTTTGTTGGTCTTAATTTTTTTCCTTTATGCATAGGTTTGGACCTTTCTTGAGTACTTATGTGCAGCTCCGTGCCGGTGGTAGAGAAACTTATGTACCATTTCGGTTGCTTCACCAATCACCAATGCTTACATTCAAGAACCCAGTAAGGTTTCTAATGTCTTTTTTTTTTTGTTGAGATTATAAGGTTTCTAATGTCTATACTTGTGTTAGAACCGTGCTACACTTTCCAATGTCTATTTAGATATATGCTATGTTTTTATTACCTCATTCTCTTATGTGTCACAACATAAAACAAATAAAATTTGAAAATCATGAAAAAAGCACAAAGATATGTATTTTGCTTTTCTCTCGTAAGGTTTGGATTATTGTTACTATGTGCATGTGTGTTTTACGCCAGTACATTATCGTCAACCTATTTTTTTATATGTAATCGGTTGATTTATATCCTAGCACATTATCAACTAAACTTTTGTATTATTAAAAAAGTTATTAAATACTTACGGTGAAAAGAGTTGATCGAAAGAAAACCAATACAACTCAAATAAGAAATGATACGAGTTCTGAAAATCAGGAGTTCCATGCGGTTGGATAGGATTCACATTTAGATGAATTTAAGGACAGGAATCGGTTCAAATGGACTGACGGGTAACATAATTATATTTGGAATGCTGATTGTCAAAAATTGAAAATTGAAATATTTCATAGGCTTTGTTGTGTCTGGATTTTTTTGGGTCGCAGGGCTGCTGTTGGAGTTTGGGAATGCTGCGAAGTGCGAACGTTCACTACTTGTTCCATGACCCAACAGAAAAAATGCGGGTGATTTGGGCTGGAACGAGGACACGGGTTTAACACATGGGCTCCAATTGAAATAGTCCATGACATCTGACGCGTGGGCTATCGTGGGGAGGAAGAGAAGGAAGAGAAGGAACGCAGGAGCTAGGGATGGCAATTCGGGGACGGGTACCCGTACCCGACCCGATGGGGCCGGGTATGGGGCTCGTTCTCTACCCGTGGGTGTCATCCGTACCCGCCCCGACATGTGTCGGGTACGGGGCGCGGGGATTTATCCCTACCCATAGATTACCCGGTGGGTATCCGAAATTTGAATTAAGTTCTAAATTTGACTTATTTTATGTGACATGTGGGTTGTTTTATGTTAATATGTGTTGTACATAGGCTGTCTAGCAGCAGTTTTAGTCAATTTTTTCAATATGTTGTTGTTTGTTGTGTGAGAGGTTACAAAATTATGAAAAATTATCGAATTATGAGGTTGACATGTGTTTATAGAGTTCCACCCGTGGATACCCGATACCCGTCCCAATACTCGACGGGTAAGGGTTCGGGTAGGATCGCCCACGGGGACGGGGGTGGGTGGGGATTTTTACCCGCTACACCTGTCGGGGCGGGTATGGATTTGCTCTACCCGCCACAAACCCGCCCCATTGCCATCCCTAGCAGGAGCAGGTCGTCCTCGCCTATTCTCTGCCGCCACCGGTCTGCCATGGCCGAGCTCGAGCTTGTCATACCCCATTTTTAGAGTATGATGTGCATCTTGTATCAGTCCCTGGATCAGTAGCTGATGCGCATAAGAACACAGATATGATAGCCAAAGCATACTTCGGATATAGGAAGTATATTACCTGCTATAGAGCCTTAGCGGCGGTACGACAAGGATTCGGACAATCCATGTCCATCCGTCCAACTAACGGCGAAGCAAACAGCGGAAAACCACGGACCAAGCCACAAGCAGACTTGAGAAGCAGAGCCGAAAACCAACACGTTGCCGCTTCCTACGAAGCCTTCACTTCACTAAAAACAACAGGCGCAAACGCGTGAGTACATAAGGTACTCAGCAAACCCTAACACAAGGGGGAAAGCATATGCAAGGGTTTATCAAGGTAAAGGCTGAGGGTTCCTGGTGTTGGCGGAAAGCCAATTTTATGCAAGGGTTGCTTTGCAAACAAAACAAGTTCACAAACTACAGTCAAGATTGTTATCATATAGTGGGGTTGGTCGGCCCTGGGGGAGATAATGGTTCAATCCCGCCAGTTCCTCACTTTTAATGCTGGCCGGAAACCAGCGCACGGCTCCACGCCGGTGTATTCCAAAAACACGCCAAGGATAACTCACACCGGAAGTCTAATCATAGTGTGGCCATTGCTTTCGCGTTGTCCAACACCGTGGAACACGGCTATCCTGATAGATTCTTAACCTCGGCCGAGGGTGCACAACTTTCCCCACAAGGTAGTCCAGTCCTCCCCGGGGTCCCGGTTTGGACTGTCCTACTAAAGGTCCCGTACCTACTTGGTACCACCACGGCATCCCCCACGGACATCACCAGGGGCTTCATAATCAATAATATGGCCAGATTCACAAATGCCGGATCTCGAACACTCACCAACGAACGAGTCTTCTCCTGGGATTCCGTTGCAATCTCCTACCTCCGGGGGGTACCGGGTGAGTACTAGTAGGGTGTGGTTCCAATTCCATGCCCATTCATAGCTTGTGGCTGCGCGTATGGTGCAAGGCAAGGCGGCACAAGAACCGGTCCTTATGTGACCGAACCAGGCATCTTCAATAGCCAATCCTCACGAGGAAAGGCGTCCCAGAGATAGCCTCCCCACTGAGGACTACCTCGCCTGGTCCCGTCAAAACATCCCCCACTATGGGTTGCACTTTATCACCAAACCCACCCATTTTCACATTTACACACACCACCAAGACTCACGCATTTTAACACAAAAGCATGTGAGCAAGATTAATTAAACATATGGTGATAGTCCTAAGCGGCAAAGCAATCCAACATATCATTAAGTAATTTAATGATGTTGGTTCCTAGGGGCAACAAGGAATCAGGATAATCAGGATCAAGGCATGGCAATCAAATAATACTTAGGATCTTCTAGCATTTAAATCACCTTTAAATACCATGCATGTTTATTTAAAAATCAGGCTCTAGTTAGGATTATTTTACAATCATGGGATCAACATGATCAAAGGGAGTTAGGGCTTGCCTTCAAAATCGCTTTTCTAATCTTCAAGTTCTTTCTTCAAGCTTGTATCTTCTGATTTGTCCTCGAATTTGGATTCTTTAACAATTCCTTGTATTCTTCTGGCTCTTCCTCGAAGCTCACGCAATCTAGCGTTTTAGAAACAACACGGATAAACAAACTACCGCAAAAGAAATAAAGGGCGAAAGGAGCCAAAAAGAACCAATTAACTCCAAAAACAAAACGAGAGGAAAACCAAAGAAGGACATAAGACTCAAATGATGCATGATGCATCCAGTTTTATCTTAGGGAGATTTTATTATCTTTAGGCTAATAGGGCGATGCATTGAACACTAGGACTTTTGTTGTCAATGAAGGATGCTAAACACCAAGAGGGTTGCATGAGTGTATGAGAAGGTGGGAAACGGCGGGTGCACGTGTTTGTTGTACAATTATGGCACTAAGTCTTTATATAGGTTGTAATCTATATAAAGGCTTATGCAACACATATACAACGTGCAAGTGTGTCACTTTAATTATCTATTATGGTACTACCTAATGATCATTAGCTTATTATCTAATAAGATTATTTGTCATGCGAAGAGCGCATGACGGTGGTCTGTGTGCGTGCTCATGTGAGATATGAATGCACGAAAGCAGAGAAAAAAACACAACTTGAATAAAATATCTCTTAAAAAGAGAGGGAGAGATTGATGAATCAAAAAGGCTAGATGAAGGCTGATGGGTACATTACAAGAGATTTGGTTAGGTGCAGTGCAGGAGTTTGAACAAGTGTGGACGACGTGCGGGGTTACGATTATAGGATTTATCGCGATGGAGTTTTATCAAAAAGAATAGGAATTTAAAGGGTTGATGGTTCAAGGAAATATTCCAGGGCTTCAAAATTAGTACCAAAAGGTACTACACATTCTTAGAGCGCGTGAGCGCAAGAATCGCTCAAAACGAAGTTAGGATGAAGAAATTATGAAGGTTCGAAGGTCTAAGGGCTTTTCTGTAATTACAGAGGGCTTATCCGGAATTACAGAAGAGATTCTAGGGACCTTTTTGTAATTTGGGAAAGCTTAGGGGTCTTGGTGCAAAATGTTAGGGGCAAAAAGGTACTTACACAAAAAGTGGAGGGGTTTTCTGTAAAAAGGCAGGACCAAAACATAAATACAGAAAAGCCTGAGGGCTTATTTGCAAAAAGACAGGGTCTGGGAATTTCCGGGGATTTCTGGAATTATTTTTCAATGGGAAAAGGGTGTGGACTGGGTCCACGGACTCGTGGACCGGGGATGGACGGCGGTCCACGGTGGACCGGGAGCGAGGCGCGCGGCGGCGGCTTGCCGGAGTGCTCACCGGCGTCGCGTAGGGTGGACGAGGAGCCGTGGGACCTCATCGCGGAGGACGAGAGGGCGAGGGCGGAGCCGTGGGTGGCGCGTGTCGCCGACGGAGAGCGGTGGAGTGGTCGCGGTGGCTCGCCGGAGATGGGCGGCGTGCCGGGGTTCGGTGGAAGGGGGTGCGCGTGCGGAAAAGAGGGGAAAGAGAGGGCGCGGAAGAGAGAGGGTGGAGCTAACCTCGAGCTGAGGGGAGGTCGGGGCAAAGCGGGAAGGCGGCCGGAGTCAGAGGGGAGGACGGCGACGAGGAGCTCGTCGTGGATCTCCTCGTACGGGGTGCGGCTGCGAGAGCCGAGGGCATCCCGGTGTGGCACTCGGCTTGGAGGAGCTTGAGTGAGAGGGAGGAGGAGGGTCGCGTTTCTACTCCGGTGGGCGAGGTCGCCGGAGGGCTCGACGGGGAGAGGAGAGAGGAGAGGATGAAGGGGGAGCTCGCGGGCGCGGAGGTGAAGGGGCTCGGCCCGTTTTTTTTAATGGCGCGGAGCCGTGGCGGCCACGGCGGCGGTGGAGTAGCGGCCACGGAAGCTCCGACAACCGGGGATGGGCGGCGCGGGTTTCACGCGGCGGCGTCGCGTCGGACGGGACGAGTCGGAGGAGGACGAAGGAGACGCTGACAGCGCGGCCCCATGCGTTAGAGAGAGAGAAGGGAGAAGCCGGGCTGGTGGGCGAGCTGGGCCGAGTGGCTGGGCCGGCAGAGGAGAAATGAGGAAAGGCGGCCCGGAAAGAAAGAAAAGGTTTAAACGTTTTCTGGAATTCGAATTTGAAGGGATTTCAAATTCAAACAAAAACAACAATCAAGCAAACACTGGAAATAAAGCCAATAAAATCCGGAAATGCATATGATGAGATTTTGATGCAGGTTTAAATTCAAAATTTTGAAAATCAATTTGGGATTTAATCCTACTTTAATTTTATTTTGTAGGAAAAATCAAAAGGTTCAAATTTTAGTAGATTTTTAAATGAAAGCAAACACTTGAGCCTGAGTTTTTATATTTTGGAAATTTCAAATTCAACTAAGTTTGATTTATTTAGTGAATTTTGTTTTGAAAAAAATCATGTCAAGGTAAGAGTTTGGACAAAAATTTAAATTTAGAGTGATTTTTATTCCCTTTTGATTTTCTTTTCTGTTTTTCTTTTTGCTCCAAAAGTAGGGGTGTTACAGAGCTGATGACCTTGAGGCTCGGCTCGTCTGCATAGAGTACACTGGGACAGAGAGTAAGGAGGTCGTGGCGACGGCGGCTCGAGATGGCCAAGGCGACGACGAAGAAGATAGGAGGCAGGCGGGCTCGTTGGTCTTGGTGGGCTGGCAATTGGTGGTAGTGAGTTGGGCTGAAAGGGGAAGTGGAGATAGATTCGACCCACTATAGATTCAGGAAAAGGACAAGGTTGAACAAGAAGTTGGGCTTGGCCCAAAAGCATAAGGCTGGGGTTTTGGTCGATGAGGTTTTGATTACCAGAAATGTTTATACACTGTTAGGAATTTAGGGAAGGTTTGTGTCAACACATAAACAGCTTGCTGCGGAATTTTTGGTGGGGTAGCAAGGAGGGTAAGAGGAAGACTTGCTGGGTCGCTTGGGATGATATGGTAAAACCAAAGTTTTTTGGTGGCCTAGGTTTCAGAGACATAGAGCTATTTAATTTGGCTATGCTTGCAAAACAAGCTTGGCGGATCTTGCTGGATGGTGGCTCGCTTAGTGCTCGCATCTTGAAAGCTGTCTATTTTCCAACAGGAGAGTTTCTTGATGCACAGCTCGGGACACGACCGTCACGTATCTGGAGAGCTATCCTGGAAGGCAGGGACGTGCTCCAGCAGGGTCTGATCCGGCGTATAGGCACCGGATAATCAACAGATATATGGCATATGAATTGGCTCCCCAAAGAGGGGTCCATGAGACCGGTCAGAACTATGCGTACTTTGACTCCTCAACGGGTTTGCGAGTTGATCGATGCGACTAGTGCAACATGGGACAGACATAAGCTAGAATCTTTTTTATACCGGTTGATATTGAAGTCATTTTAAATATTCCCTTATGCACCAGGAGGCAAGACGATTTTTGGGCTTGGCACTTTGACGAGAAAGGAATGTTCTCGGTGAGGTCGGCTTATAGGATGTTGGTGATTAACAGGGAGAGAGCTACTGCATATTTTGAGAATATTGCAGGCAGATCTGACATTAAAGCAGAGGAGAAGGAATGGCTTGCTCTATGGAAAATAAATTTCCCTTCTAAGATTCGAGTGTTTCTGTGGAGGCTAGCTTGACACTCATTGCCCTCAGGGGATGTCCTCCATCATAGGAATATGGCAAAACAGAGCGCATGTGGGATCTGCGGTGCTCAGGATTCGTGGAAACACTCGCTGCTTGACTGCAATCTTGCTAGGTGTGTTTGGGCACTGGAATGTGCAGAGCTGACTGAACATTTGTGTAATATCCAGGTTTCAGATGCTCGAGCATGGTTGTCTGAAGCAATGGAGACCCTGTCGAATGAAGAACTAACCAGAGTTGCAGTAACCTTGTGAGCGATATGGTACGTGCGGAGGAAGGCGATTCATGATAACTCGTTCCAAAGTCTGTTATCCACGCATTGTTTCATTGACAGGTATATTGCCGATCTCGATCTCGTTAAGCCAGAGCAGAAGGCTGCGGGGGTCCCCCAGGTAAAGGAGCGGAGGTGGATACCGCCACCAGTGGGGATAGCGAAGATCAATGTGGACGCTGCTCTTTCCAAGAGCACGGTTAAGGCAACTGCTGCGGCTATTGCACGGGATTTCACACGTCTTTTTATGGGTGCATCAATGCTTGTCATTGATGGGATAACAGACCCGGAGACAATGGAAGAGAGGGACTCGCCCTGGCTAGTGATCTCATGTTGAGCAGGGCTCGCCTAGCCTGTGACAGTGCTAATGTGGTGAGAAGCATTAAAGAAGATGGCAAGGGCTCCTACGGCCATATTGTTCAGGAGATACAGGCGAGGGCGAGAGATTTTGTGTCTTTTGACTTTGTTCACGAAGGCAGAGCATCGAACATGGATGCTCACACTCTAGCTAGAAGTTCAGTTTATTTTGAGATAGGTAGGCAGATCTGGCTGCTATCACCCCCATATTTTATTTATAACTCTGTTCCTCAAGTTGATTAATAAAGGGTGATGTTCCTAAAAAAAAAAGGAATTTAGGGAAGGTGTGTCTAAAAAAAAAGGAATTTAGGGAAGGTCAAGTATGAACCCGGAAGTAAAACAAACAAAATCCAAATAAAATCAAAGTCTCAATCATGCATCTTTTTTTTTTGTGATTACACAGTACAACTCAGACACTCACAACGCACGCACACTCATCCCTATGAACGCACATACGCAAACCCTACCCCTATGAGCATCTTCGAAGACTGAACCAGCAAATCTTCGAGCTTGACGAAGTCACCACTGGCGCCTCAGTGTCGACGGACACGTCGCCTACCGCTGAAAGCACAAAGCCGTTAAATCCTAGAAAATTCATTCCCACGGGAAGTCGAACCCAGCACCTCAAAGGTGCTACTCGGGTGTCTTAACCACCAGGCCAAGACCCATTTCACCTCAATCATGCATCATGGTGAACTAATGCAAGTTTGAAGTCTCTTCTAACATTCCATTTTTGAACAAATCATCACTTGCGTTTAAGTTAATAACGGTTCAAAAGATCCCTATATAAGCTGTCCTATTTTTTGCGGCACATGGATCAGAGTTCTTAAGTGGGAAAACGAACATTTCACGTATAATTGCAATGGACGTACTCTTTGGGTCTTTAAAACAGCATAAACCTATCTTGTTACTTCAAGATATGGAACTATTTGACTAGCATACACATTACATTGGTCACAAAAAACTCTTGGCTATCGATTTGGTGATCTAAAGTATATTTGTTATATGGGGCAATTGCAAAACAACCATCGTTTCGGACTCCAATTGCGTTTTCACCATTGATTTTCAGATTTTGCGATTTTACCATCACTTTTTGAATACGAAGATCACATGTACCACAAGTCCGTGAAAGGGTTTTAACGGTGTTAACTTGGTTGTACAATGACATAATTGCTCATTTACGATTTTGTCATAGTTTGATGTTTACATTATGATTCCACGACAATTTGGACATGAGACATTGCAGTATTTTAAAATTTCAAAATCTGGACAGAGTTTGGTAAGAAAAAAAAAGAAATTCGAACAAAATTTCATCAAAATTCAAATTCTGGACAAAAATTCGATTCCCTTTCCCTTCCCTTCCTTTCCCTTCCGCCTTAGATCTGAGCAGCGCTGCACCTACTCTGCCCATGAGAGCAGCCGCAACGCTGCGTCGAACCGAACGGTGAGAGTTCGGTTCGCTTCTGCTCGGTTCGATCTCCGCAACGTGTGTGGGACCTACAAATGACCCTACCAATGATTAAAGTATGTTTTCCTTTCTCTTTTCGTTGCTACTCGTGCGATGGATGCGGAGGTTTGTGTCAGAATTAATAGTATTCTATGCGGTATAGTGCTGCATGGTGCGAACCGAGTTTAGAGTTCGATTTTCGTTCTGACACGCATGGTTCGGTTCGAACAACGTATGTTGTTCGCTTTCCATCGAACATTGTTCGCTTGCAACCCAACGTTGCTGATGCCTTGAGCGTCTTGCTGCATATTATGCTTTGTCTGCTGCCCGTGGACACGTGCCCTTGAGAATCAAAAAAAAAAAAAAAAGAACAACACGTGCCCTTGAGCACATTGAGGGCGGGGCTTCATCAATTATCCATGGGTGCAAGGACAGCACCGCTTGCCCATCCCATACGGATTCAAGGAGAAGAGGAAGATGAGCGTCAGTTGAAGCAAGCAAACGAGCCAACAAATTAAAGAGCAGAGAAAATGAGAAAATCGACAATGGCACGGGAAGAGCGGGAGAAAGCAAACCAGGAACGGGCTCCGAGTCGAGCCGGCGGCGGCGGGAGCAGAGCCGGAGTGGATTCCTCCACGACAAGACAAAGGAGACTACTCTGGTATCTTACTATTATGCTACATTTACTATCATAGTTTTATAGTAATAATAATCAATTATTTAAATCGCTGATGGAATATGCAACAGGTAAAGTCCATACAACAATGTATCGATTATGCGGTTGAGAAGGGCCTGCTATCGCTTGATGAGCCCATCAACATTAATAGCTGGAACGATCATATGTACACTGACATACCACAACAAGTGGACAGGTATATACATTCATATGCTTTTATAAAGGTTACATTTCCTACACATGACTAGTGACACATTTCTTGAATGCATTGCAACAGTTCATGCAGTGTGTATGTAGTCAAATACATGCAGCTGTGGAATGGTGTTTTTATGCGTGAGACCTTCACATAGGTAGGTGAAATACCATTATTAACTTACCTTGCACATTTCAATATTTAATATTATTTCTCTTGCTCTATTTAGGAACAAATAAACATTTTTCGAAAGAAAATATGTTCAAGGCTACTGCATTCTAAATCCAACCAAATTCGAAGGGCGTCGTACAGGACACCTATCACGGTTAATGTTATTAGGCTACCTAATATATCATCATACCGATTTAGTTTGCTTCCTAACTGATAGCTTAAACCCGTCATTTTCTATTTTTCAGAAGGAAGAATGCAAGTCCGATAAAGTAAAAGACGATGAGGGCCAAGAAAATTAAAAGATTCAGATGGCGTTATCAAAATAGTAAGCTAGGGTGATGAGACAAGTCAAGGTATCAAGGACACCTTATCAGGAAAGAAGCGAGGGCGTCCAAAGAAAAGTGGACACAACACTAAGGCTGCCCCACCTGAAGCTAGCCCGGAAACTCAAAAAACAGTAGCTCAACGTGTGCAAGGCCCACATCGCAGGGTGTGTAATCGAAGCATTTACCAACAAAGTTCTTATCAGCAGCACTAAACAGTTGTGAATTAGTGAAATAATTTGATATTCTAATGGTTAATTAGTTAAGTGTGTAAAACTTTTGGTTACCACATTTTACATCAGTTGCTACTAGCATGTACAGATGCATTTTGATCTATGTCCTGGTCTGAATGTCAGTCATATTTCAATCTGATTTTATTTTTAGAGTAACTCAAACAACAAAAGTTGGATGTTTGATTCAGAAGCTATTTTCGACAAGTCAATGAGATATCTCTTGGGATCGAACCATCATTGAAGCGACGCCCAACAATGGCAAAACCAGATATCCTTGTCAGTTAGCCAAAGTATTATGTACCTACCTTGTGTGTTAGTGTAAACTAGCTAGGACCACAAAAGATTAAGAATCAAAACTCACAGGCCCCAACCAACTGTCCTACGTAAGTGCACTTAATGGAACACAAAATAGGACGGGTTGACCATTTCCTTCTCACAACGGGAATGAGCCACACGCATATCAAAGCAACAAGCAAATCTAGACGCAGTTCAAGGAATCATTCGAATTCCCAACCAAGTAGTAGTAATCAGGAGAGCACGAAAAAGTGTCACTTAATTCCATTATTGGAGTAGCAAATAATCTACCAACTACTCCACGGCCGCCGTCTCTACATCTACACGTTATGCCATGATGCAATGAAGGATCAAGGTGTGTTTGGTTGGGTTTTTTTTTGGCTTTGGTTTTCTGAAAAAGCCAAAAGCCCAACCAAACGGGTTGGCTGTCAAAAAAAGTCACAGCCAAAAGCAGCTTTTGGCTAGTTCATTTCTGAAAGCAGGTAGGAAGGTGTTTTTTTGGGCTTTGGCTTTCACAAGTTTGAAGAAATTACTTATATACATACATAAATACATAGATATACATATATACACATATATTGTATATATACATATGAATATTTATAAATATGCATAAAATATTTATAATATTCATATACATAAAATATTTATATGCATATGAATATGTCATATAAATGTACACACTTCTATATAATATTTATATGTACATATTAATATACTTGTATATATATATTTCACGTACACATTTTGGTTAATAATTATATATTTATATGTACATATAAATATTATATATAAGTGTGTACATTTATATACATATGAATATGTTATATATGTGTGTGTATACATACATACAATATATATATGTACATATATACATATATATACATGACATGTAGGGTCCGCTAGTCAGTTTTAAAAAATCCACAGCTGTTTCACCAAACGGCTTTTAGTTTTTTCACAGCTCACAGCCCACAACAGTTTTTTTCAGAGCTCACAGCCCACAGCTACTTTTTTCACAGCCACAGCCACAACCCAACCAAACACACCCTCAGTAACAAAGAGTGAAGGTGGGATATTAGCAAAATATTTCCACTTTGTTATTTTACTATACAGTCATAGAGTAAAGGCCTAACTGAGTTCATATACGAAAAGGTTGGTCTGCTCTTGCTGGTGTAGATTAAGTGATAACTTACTGATGCCTTAAATATTCTCTTCAATAGAAAAGGAATGCTTTATGCATGCATTAATTAAGTGTTGGGCCAAAGAATTCATGAACATAGTTTACAATAATTTCTAGAGTTGGTTGAATTACTGGAGATCAAGAAGTCATTACAGAACTCTTCCAGAAGGTTATAGGAATTTTCCCAATAGGAAATATTTGCAAAGATTCGATAACTAGAGAACAAAGTTAAATTATTTTAGGGACCATATGAAGTCATCTGACCTTGAAACTTATACAGAAGGTTGTCTAGAATGATTGTAACATTCTGCCAAGTTTTCAGGATTTTTAGACTCCGGAAGCAGCAAAAAGGGATCAAACCTTATTTCACATACCTACAATTTCCCCCTGAACAGAAAAGCTATTTGGTCAGGTTTAGGATTTTTACTAGACAGTGCAGGCAACACTGAAGCCAACAGCAATGGGTTTGACATCTTTCTGAGTTGTAAACATTTCTGAGTGATTTTTTGAAAGTTCCCAGCAGATTTGAACAAGGATGCACAACAATGCTAACTGGCTTTGTTCTGCTTTTTACTGTAGCGGCAACTGAAATGGACGCATAGCAGCGGACAGCAGCTCAACGAGCATCAGACTGAAGCTAGACAAGGGCGTACGCACAAGAAGCCTGAAGCTGCACTGCAACTTACCATGGAAGAGCTCGGCCAATGGCGGGAAAACAACGGCGGCAGGGATTTCGATTGACTTCAGCTTGGCTGCAAATCCGTGATGGAAGGGACTCAGGATAGTCTTCGCCCTCCCGCTCCTCTCCCTCCTCCTCCACCACCGCCCGGCTCCGCACCCACGCCCACACACAGCCTGCCGCGGCGGCGTCGCACCGCGACAAGGAGGCGAAGGTGAAGAGGAGCGTCGCGGCGAGGCCGTGGTCGGAGAAGCGCGCATTGCCCCCGCTGTGGCCCTGCTGCCCGCCGACTCCGGCGCCGGCAATCGGGTTGGCAGCGCCGCCAGCTGCGCCCGGGGGCAGGCATCCAGCACTGCCTACCTACTGACACGAAGAAAGACTAATTTACCCTTTATCAATTTAAAAAAAAGAAAAATAATTAGTACCGGGCCCACGTTATTTGGTACCGGTCCACAACTTATGGTTCCTTTCACTAGGTTTCTCCTTATTTGTAACCGTTAGATCTGGCTAAATGAACTGTTACTATTAATTCCAAGCACCATAGAATTCCTCTTTAGATAAAGGAGAGATGCAGCTAGCTAGCGTCTAGATTTAGAGAAGTAATTAAGACTAATGATGACAGACTGACAGTCAGCTCATCATGGCTGTTGATTAACAGCACACGCATGAAATGAAAGTGAGTGAAACGGAAGGAAATGAAATCTTTTGCAGATCATGCTTGGCTCATCGCACATGAGGTGGGTGCCAGCGCCCGTCGTGCGCGCGGCGGCGTAATTTTGCCTGAAACATAACGATTCTTCTCTTACTACGGGAAACCCCTTATTTGCCGAGTGCCTCTGGCACTCGGCAAAACTCGTATTACGTAACATTCAGCAAAGACCGGACGACAAACAGCTCTCGGTAAAGACGGATTTGCCGAGTGTTTTTTGTCGGGCACTGCCATCATTCTGATCTACTCCAACCAACCTCTAGTAGTGCCCTTGTTTCCTGGGTCATGGTGAAATGATTGTTACCAGGCACATTATCCCCTAATCCCTGGAGTACTACTGCTTGTACTAGCAAGCAAACTAGTTACAAAAAGGCGAGGCGTTAGGCAGGTTCCCATGATTGGTTTATTGGGGGGAGGTGGTGGAAGCAAGCAAGTGTGCTCGTCGTAGTAGTAGTACTGTGCAAGTAGCGGTGGCTGCTGGCGACGGAATGGCCTTCCCTTTCCGGCCGCTGTGTCTGTCTGTCTCTCCACCCCACACTCCACTCCACTCGGCGCCGAAATCCGTCTCAGCCGATGTGATATCGATCGATGTTGCCGCCGGCGGCCGGCTGCAACTTTAGACTGCCCGGCCGTCCGTGTACCTGCTGACACGTACTCCTAACTGGTAAGAAGTACCACACCTGGGGACTGGGTCAATGATCATCGCAAGTTGTTTCGGTGATGACACGTTGGCTCAGCTAGCGCACAATGATTAAAAGCATTTCGCAAGTTGATGCATGCATCTCTGATCGATGCTGTGTGTGTTGATGGTGGACGAAGAATCGACAGCTTCACGATGGAACACAAGTGCATTCGGTGAACTTTCTTGGTCAGACAGAGGAAGCCAGGGAACATGCAGATTCCTTGGGTAAGCGGTGAGACGCGACGTTACGTGATGGGCACAATACCCCGCCCGAGGCACTCGACAAATAGCCTGTTTGCCGAGTGCCCGACATAATGCACTTGACAAAATATCTGGCGCTCGGCAAAAAACGGGTTTTCCGTAATTTCTCTGAGATATCTTCCCGTGCCCTAGCCTATAAATACACACAGCAACGACGCTAGCTGCAGGCTTCCCTCAGCTCGCAGTACGGCATATTCTCCATTAATAAAGGGTTCGTCAGGTAGCCGGCCAGAGATAAATGTGGAGCATCTCTGCTGCTAGGCCATCGATCTCTCCTGATGGTCATCCTGCTACTTGTCCTCAACTCCAAATTTCTCGAAGGCTCGCACATCCTCTGGTCTCTCTACTACTCCATTTTATTACCATAATCCATGGATATCTTGTCTCTCTCTATATGTGCATATACTAGTGTGTGTATGTGTGTCTGTGATTCTAGAAAAAAGGGTTGTTGTTGTTGTGTGTGGTGTGTGGTGGGTGGGGGTGGGGGGGCTAGGTGCTCATACGTATACGCACAGCTCTCCGACTATACCGTGTTTCAATAAAATGATTTGGTTGCTAAAAATATACTAATAGTCAGTATTTAAGTGACCAACATATGCAACTTTTTCTGGTCTTGTAGTGACCTTTGGGTGTAGCAAACAAGGAGCAATCAAGATCGATTGGAGATGAGGAAATACCAACGGTGACCAATATTATTGTTGTAATGAATATGCATGGCCGCTACTTTATATGGATTTGTCGTTTTAAGGTTGTAACATTACCTAGGAACAATTGTAAAACAAACTTTCTACATTGGCATTTACGGCTCCATTTTTAAAATCACCGAGACGCTGGTGATAGTTCTAAATAAGAACCGCTTAGTGATGGTTCATAAACTAGCCCTGGTGAGCAACCCGTTGACAACGCATGCACGCACGACAACATACACGGTTCATGCACGTAGTTTCCGACGTGCTTAGCAGCCTGTAATGGCGACAAGTCGAATCTCCACACTTGTCTAGTACCTCGATGCATCGGATCGGAGTACGTGTACTCTCCACTCTCTAGACTGTCGGGGAGATCGAAACCACGCCGGCGGCCGTGCCGAAGACTGGTGCATGCATGGTGCGATGCTCCACTGATGCTTAATGGTGAAGAAAGCGAGCAGATAATTCATGGCTGTGACAGGTTCAGTGTCCCGTCCCCCTGCGGCGCCTATAAATATCAGTAGAAGGCAAGCGAATCCTTAACTCCCAGCTAGCTTAATCTATAAGCTCGCCAGCTGGGTTCCAAGTATATATATTGGCAGTGTGCGAGATTAGTTCTTCCACTAAACTGATCAGATATATAGTTAGATAGTGCCAATGTGGGGCGCCTCTGCAAGAAAATCGTCTCTGCTGATGGTTGTCTTTCTGCTTGTCCTCGGTTCGTCTCTGAATTCCGCAGAGGCTGGAGCAACACCAGGTCATGATTAGCACCTGTCTAATTTTAATTTTTAGAGAATTCTTAGCATTCTTCTGGTTACATCATGATTAGCACCTGTCTAATTTTAATTTTTCGGTTGACGTTAGTTCAGTTAACTGAGCAAGCTGTCTAAGCAATTAATTACTGGAGCTTAGTTCTATGTGTCTGCTATTTATATATGCAGATGATGTCGCCGGCGTGCTGTCACGCGGGACACGGAAGCTTCTGGGCCGCTACACGCCTCCTCCACCGGCGCCGTCATCGGGCCCCCCGTTCAGCGCCTCCGTCGTCCAACCACCGCCGCCGCCGGCCTCGTCGCTGAAGTGACGAGACCGCGCCCTTTCATGCATATATATATGCGACATGGCCGCGCGGCTGTACAGCTCTGTAGTTTCTGTGCTAGTGTACGTCGATCTATCATTCGTAATAAAATTCTTGTACTATACACTACAGCACGAAACATGATTTAAAGGCGTTTCTTAGAGGCAGTTTTAAAAATGCCTTCTATTTGCATTGTTTGGAGGCAATATTTTTAAAGAGCCTACAAAAGCATACTTTTTCAGGCGTTTTTCAGGAATGCATTGGATAAATCAAGAATATAAGGCGATTTTCAGAGAATGCCTAAAATTAAACCAGTTTTTAAGGCAATTTTCAGAGATGCCTTGACAAAAGTTGAGTTCCTTGGCGATTCTGGAAAACGCCTTCTAAAGCTGAAGTCCTTTTCTACGAAAACCCCTTAACCTTTGGTCTGTTTCAAATTTTCCCAAAACTGAATGTGGCACTCGTAAAACAGAATTGAAGCGCCTGTTCTGCAACACAGCCGCACATCGCACGCTTGCCGCATGCCATCGCTCGCCGCCGCTCCTGCTCGCCTTCCCCGGCCGTCGCCGCTCGTCCTCGTCTTCTCCACCTCCGAACCCGCTTGACTTCCCAACGCCGCCCGAGCTCGCCGCCCCCACGAGCGCAGGAAGCTCACCGTCCCCAGGCTACCCGAGCTCGCCGACCTCATCGTCCCGCCACGGAGCTCATCATCCCCACCGTCGTCAAGCTCGACATCCCGCAGCCTAGGTCGCCCTCGACATCTCTCATGCTCCCATCCCTGCTGTGACGAGCTGTGGCAGCCGGATTTGTTGGAGCTGCTGCGGCTAGGATTTCGTGGTCGCCGTCGCCTCCCTCTCCTAGACCTCTCCGACGACTCCATTTGCTCCTGGTGAGAACCCCTTCCCTATTCCATGAATCTCATTTCGAATTTGTCTGTTGTTGGACTGTTTTGCTTCAGCACGTGTACTGCTCCTCTATTCATGCTTGGTTATTCCCTAATTATGTGATAATGTTCGGTGTTAATTGGTGCGAATCTCGTCCATTCTGCGTGCACATGGTCTATCCCAATTATTGTTTGGTTGCTTCTCCAAAAAAATTTAATGTGCTTGCAGCTTGCAGTAGACATTTTTTCTAGTGATGGACAAAGGGTGTATGAAAGCACCTAGGTATACCATAGTGTACTGCTTTTTCGATTCTAGTTCATAGTTGAACTTGTCGCTGACTATTTCCCAATTCGTCGTAGGTCCTCATATGAGTATAACAATGGTGTTAACAGGTTCATAGAATTTGCATTTTCCAATTCAGCACAACAGAATAGGATCCTTTGTCCTTGTAGAATTTGCGGAAATGCTTATTGGTTAGGAAAAGGAGAAGTCTATGATCATTTGGTTTCTAGTGGGTTCATGCTTGGATACACATCATGGATTCATCATGGAGAGGGCAGGTGGTCATCCCAACAAGGTGCAGCCTCAAGCTCGGAATGTGAAGATGGGAGTGACGACAGTGATGAGATGGGAAAGATGCTTATGGAGGGGTTTGGAATGTATGATACTCAAGCTGTTGGGGAAGATGAGGGATTAGGTGAAGACTTAGACGTCGATGCTGAAACTTATTATAAGTTAGTCAATGACAGCAACCAAGAGTTATATCCAGGCTGCAAGAAGTTATCAACTGCAGTTCCTTGTTAGACTTCTTAATATAAAGAATTTATGGGGGGTCACTGATGATTGCTTTGATGAGCTTCTTTCATTACTCAAAGATGCACTTCCAAATGGTCAAGCCATACCAAAAAACTCCTATGACGCCAAGAAATTTGTGAAGGCCATTGGTATTGCTTACGAGTGCATTGATGCCTGCAAAAATGACTGCATATCATTCAGAAAGGAATATGCAAATGCCACATCCTGTCCTGTGTGTTTTACAAGCAGATGGAAGAGTGAGAAAATTGGAATTGGCGGAAGACGCATCCATAGAGTTCCTCAAAAGGTGGTTCGTCATTTTCCCTTGAAGAAGAGACTTCAAAGGTTGTTCATGTCTTCCAAGACAGCAGCACACATGAGGTGGCATAGCGAAGGACGCACAAAAGATGGTCTGATGCGGCATCCTGCTGATTCACCTGCATGGAAAAACTTTGATGACACACACAAGTTCAATTCAGAAATTCGTAATCGTAATGTTAGGCTGGGTTTGGCAACAGATAGTTTCAACCCTTTTGGAAACATGAACCTCTCACATAGTATATGGCCAATAATCTTGATTCCCTACAACCTTCCTCCATGGATGTGCATGAAACAATCAAACTTTATTCTCTCCGTGCTCGTTCCAGGCAAGAAATCACCAGGGAAGGACATGGATGTCTACATGCAGTTAACAATATGGTTCGTACTCGAAGCCATCCAGAAGGAGCCATAGCAGAAGGGTATCTTTTTGCTGAAAGTCTGACATTCTGCTCACAATATCTGCATGATTGTGAGACCAAATTCTCTAGAACTGCCCGTCATAATGATAACATCAATCCTAGTGCCGCATCTAATCAATTTCCATACTTGAGAAAAGTTGGTCGCCCTTTGTCGGGTTCATGTGCTATGGAATTGGACCACACATCGTGGGTTCAAGCACAACGATATGTGCTAATTAATTATCCTCATATTACATCATATGTTGAGTAAGTTTCCATCCTCTTGATTTGTGTTTTTCTTTTCACTTTTTGCTAGAACATCTAATTAAGACCCTCTTTCATTCCTGTAGAATGCACCTCCAAATCCTATCTGCAGATAGTCGTCTAAGCAAACGTTCAATTGAACAGTCCCATCACAAGAATTTTCACCACTGGTTTTCAGATTATGTAAGTGCTATGATATGTTTTCACCAATTGTGAAGAAAAATTGTGGCTAACTGTTCAGGTATATGACTAATGATATATGGAGTGTTATGCTAGTTTATCTCATCATTGTCAGTGGAGCTTTTAATGCTCATTTGGCCTTACTGTAGAGCTTCTTTAATGTCGATGAATCTTTAATGCCTTACTGTAGAGTATATACTATATATTCCGCACCTTTCAAAGAAAAAGATGCGTGAATGATTGTAAGTCTTTATTTCTGAAATACTGAACGCCTCAATGGAGAAACCTATCCACTGATATAAGCATGACCTGAAATGCATATGACCTTCTTCCCTGCTCTGCTTGGTGTGATATATGCAATAAGACGCACATGCGCACGTGAATGAACAAACATGACTTATTAACAACATGCACATATCTATCTGCATGCTGATAGAGAGTAATGGTTAATTAAATTTGAAGGAGAACAAATGCAAGTAGGGGGTTAACAAAATTATTATGGTCTATCCACAAAATCGTCAAACCTGAGAAACCCAATTGTCTCATAGCATAAAAAATCAACGAATCAAAGAAACAGCAACCACCGAAGTTAGAATTTCAGCTTAGCACCAAACTTCCTTATTATATTATATATGATCCATCACTTATAATCCAAATTACTCCCCTCAAGTATAGTGAAAGTCTACATAACCCATAAACTATTTTTTGGTTCATTTCACCTCATAAACTATGTCATTTGGTTTAATTTATCCCCTAATACAATTTGTATTTTTTATTTCTCCATGCATATAAGTGTGACCTTAGGTTCAAATTTTGCGAGATGATAGTAGACATCGTAACACATATTATAAAAATATAAATAATTTTTTATCATTATTTTGATGGGCTGAGATATTTCATAATTAAGTAATCTTTCGGACACAATATTATATTGAACAATGATGACGAAAAAATCATGATATATTATTCTGACATACATTGTGATATTCAATATATCCGTGCAAAATTTTAAATTAAAATTCAATTTTTACATGGAGAAATAAAAAAGAAAAATTGTATTGAGGGATGAACTGAACCAAGTGACATAGTTTAGGGGGTAAAATGAACCAAAAGATAGTTTAGGGGGTTATGTGGACTTTGGTTATACTTGAGGGGAGTAATATGGACTTTTCCCTTTATATATACTAACACAATTACTAAGTAATAAAAAACTGGCTTTAACCCACCACAACAAACAAGAAAATTAAAAAGACACCAGCCAAATAATATGTTGTGACTCCGATAATTTGAGTCGATTGCATCCATGTTGGATGCTCTGATGTGAAGGCAAGGTTGACAAATGATCATGGTGACATGCAAAGATTAACAACATCGACCATCATTGCGCTGTAGAATCTCAGGACATTTCGACTAGAATAAACGTAAGTGCCACTCTATTCTAGTAGGGAAAATTAAAAATCCACTTACATCTTAAGGGGTTTTTATATACCAACATGTAAGGCTGCAAGAACATTTGGTGCGTCTAACACCAAATTTTTTTACTTAGTTTTCATACAACCCCTGAAAGCTTTGATAACATGATATTTGTATAGCTAGATTACAGGTGGATGACATGATGGCGGTAGACACATAACAGAAAAATCATGGTATAGAAATACTAATTAAGAGAATGAAAATACTTGTTCAGATATTTAGAACTATGGTTTTTTTTCAGCGATAAGCCATATACCCATGAACAGCCAGTAGGGGCGAAGCCTTGGCGCAAGGTCACTGGGGTCAACACAAATAGCCAACGGGGTCAGTACACTTTGTGAACAACGATTAGCATTGATTCCTCACTGGTTTTGCAGAAAACCATCGGTGACACTGATGGCCTCACGTAGCCTCGCCCCTGATCGTGAGGCGTCTGTGATGAGAGACTTCATCAGTCTCTCAAGACGTGCGAGCTTAGTCTAGACGCATTTATAGTGTAGAGTTTGTGTGCAAGCACAGTTGTTTATTTGTGAGTATTCGCATTGTATTTTGTTTAGAAGAGAAAATAAAAAGAAAATCAGTTAGTTTAGGCCAGTCTCAATGGGCCTTTCATTGACATTTATTAAGATGCCATATCAGCTAAAAGGATGACATGGCAAGAATTTTAAGAAGAGAGAGAAGCTATTCCTTTCATTCTAATGAAAGGAACCCGGCACCCTTTCGTAGACAATGAAAGTGAAATGAAAGTCCATTGAGCATATTTTCTTTCATTCTCCACCATTTGATCCAATCATACGCATCCATTTAATGTTCTAGCTATCCTATGAAACCGTGAAAATGAAAGTGTGCACTGAGAGATGTAATTTCATTTCACAAAATACAATTATAAAGCTGACGTGTCATGTTTGAAAAGTGTGAAATGAAAGCCTCTATTGAGACTGGCCTTATATCCGTGGAATTTAATACCACAGAAAGAAAAATCATTTCCAATAATTCAAGGAACAAACAAAGTGAGAATGGAAATTGGAACATGTATATTTACCAAAAACAGATGAGCGCCCATCTGCAATTAGTTCGTCTTCCCCAATATATCTGGTGCTGGCATATGCTGCGACAAGTGGAATCTTAGCCACAAATCACATGGCGATGTAAGTACCTCCCCCAACTCTTGCCTGGTGGCACGAATCTCAAAGACGAGGCACCAATGGCTGAGTACTAGGCAGCTAGCTCGAGCTCCAAAGACTCGCCATGCATGCGTGGGCTCACATGGTGAACCTCGGCCAGAACGAAAGTTGCAAGCGGACGATCAAAGCATCACTAAATTAAAGGGCAATTTTAAATCAACTACACTTTTGTAGTCTAATTGTGAAACAACCATCTATTTTTAGATTTTGCGATTTTACCACTGATTTTCAAAAAGCGATGGTGATCTTACAAAATAGTATTGCGATTTTACCATTGATTTTCAAGAAACCAGTAGTGATCTTGCAAAATCTAAAAGCAATCTATGGTTTTCTTGCAAAATCTGAAAATCAATGGTTATTTCACAATTAGATTTAAAAATTGTGGTCAAAACGCCATTGTCCCCTAAATTAAACTCCCTGGCTTTCCTATATAAAGCATGGCACTGTACCTTGAGCTTCCACATCCTTTCATCCATCTAATCAGATCGTCGGCCATTGTTAGAGTATATTTAGTAGGTTAGATTATGTATCTAGGATTGCTATATGTGTTCGGGAGATGCTTTGCCCTTCAAGTCATGTACTCTCATATATACCGGCCGATAGGCTCAATGCAATACAATCCATCCATTATACACAATCTATTTCTTTTACATGGTATCACGAGAGGATTATAATCCTGTGACCTACCCCCAAGGTCGGGTGGTTTTCTGGTCCTCTGCAGGTACTTGTGGATTCAAAAGCTCAAGAAAAGCATCACCCTATGCTGGTCAAAGAACATCAGTAGATGCTATTCGTACAGTGGGTTTGCAACGAGCAGAAGTTATGATAAAAGGGGCTGGTAGCGGAAGAGATGCCGCATTACGAGCCATTGCTAAACCCTAGCCGCCGTTTGCTCGCACCGCGTGCCCCCGGGAAGATTGAACTTCATGATCTTTGCCCGGGACAGCGCACTTGGTTCGCGTCGGATCGCTTGATCCGTCACCTTCGTCGCTCTGTCGCGTCGCATCATGGATGGATTGAATCCCTCCTGGAGGCCGTCACCGTGAAGAGCGCCTGGCTGTCACGCCCTCGCGCCCCCACGGTTCCCTCCTCATGCATATGCTTGCCCTCGTCCTCGGGAAGCCCCTTCACCACCGAACCCGCGTCGCCCACGTCGTCTGACATCAGGATCGTGCGTTGGGCGTCGTTGTCATGGGCAGGGTGAGGCACCGAGCGCATGATGCATGATGCAGCGTGTTGTCACCTGCTACCTCTCTCTTCGTGATTCTCCTTGCCGTTAACCACAGCACGAGGTGAAAGAGAAACGGCATACGGTGCTATACGTACTCAAGGCCTACATGAGGACTCCTCCATCCTGCTGCAATTTGTTTTACCAATCAGAGATCGGGATTTGCGTCGCCCACCGCCGTCGAGCACGCGTGCCTGTACTCCGACATCGGCATCGACAACACCGGCATGCACTTTGTCTCCAACAGCCGGATGCTTGGCGCTCAAGAGACACCTCCATACGTCGCTCACCGGCTACCTCGACTGTACGTCTACACGCCGGTTCATTGTCGCCGCCACCGTTGGGCTACCTCGATATCGCCGCCACCACGTCTTCAACTGTGCGGCATCGTCGTGATCCCTCACGCACGTCGGTTTGGTATGCCGGCTTTGCGCGGTGTCGTCGAGGCCGTGTACCATGCCACCAAGCTTCGGGCTGCCGCTGTGTCACCTCCTCGGACCGCAGCGCGCCGCCTGTGGTCGCCACTGACTTCAGAAGTGCCCTCCACAGCACGACTCCATTTACTATGGCACTCGTCGTTGCATCTTCATCGCCGTCCCCGCGCACCAGCGACCACTAGATCGTCTGCGCGCATGGTCTTCGTCACGCTTCTTTGCCTACTTCGAGCACCGCCGCCGCGCGTCTTCAGGCTACTTGCGTCGCCTCTTCTGACCGTCGGTTTAGCCACGTCTTCAGTCTTTTTCCACCACGACCACGTCGCCAGATTTGTCGTCTATTCCTCGACTACTTCGTCAACTCCGACAACTGCGGCTGCGCAGGCACTCTCCTCCTCGCCGCTCTACGCGCCGCAACCGTCTTGGAGGCCTTCTCTGCTGGTCCCCTCCGACACTGGCGATTGATCATGGATGGTCCCTCTCTTCGTGCGCTTGGTATTGGCAACACCGGTGCGTGCCTTCATCCCCGACGCGTTCCCAGACCTGGCAAACCTGAGGCATGCCTCGCCTATGGCGGTCTCGACAGCATTGATTTCGGCATTGACCCTCCTCCTCATGGTGTCCCGATCGCGTCGCCGTCTTCTTCCAGGTGCATCCTTGCGCACCCTCACATTGGCACCTCCCTACGCCCGCGGCATCATGTGCGGCTACCTCGACATCGACAACCTCTACTTCGGCTTCGTCGACCACGGCTACCTCAAGCACGACCTCCTCGACCACGGCTACAAGCGCACGCTTTTGGTTATCTCGACACTCGGCACAAAGGGCTATCATCCACATGAGCTACTCGCCGGTTCTCTCCAGTCGCAGCATTCACACCACAACAACGCTACAACTGCGGGGGGATGTCAGTCCGTCGGCTTCTACCTTCGGCTTCTTCTCCAGTCTCACCGTCTGCGGTGCTCCCGCTGTGACTGCGGAGGGATGTTAGAGTATATATGGTAGGTTAGATTATGTATCTAGAACTGTCATATGCATCCCGGGAGGTACCATGCCCTCCAAGTCATGTACTCTCATATATACCGGCCGATAGGCTCAATGCAATACAATCCTTCCATCATGCAATCCTACCCTTCTTACAGCCATAATAAACGACTACTGGAGATGGTTTCTCCTGCTAGGCCGTCGTCGTCATTTTCTTAAAAAAAAAAGGCTGTCGTCGCCATCAACCCTGCTTGCACGCGTCCTAGCTCTCTGCTCCTCCTGGCCTCATCCCCGAACTGTCTTGAAGCCTATGGCGTCCAACAGGGTAAATAATATTAACGGCTAATGGATAGTTTAGCAGTTATGTTTCTGTTGAACCATAAGTGAATTGCCCATGTCTCTCCATCAGCTTAGGTTTTGGGTGAACTGGTTGGTGCATGCAACTCTAACATGGTATGAGAGCTAGAGGTTTTGAGTTCAAGTTCTGGTGACTGCATATTCCGCTGCGCCGCTCCTATTTCCCCGTTTGCGCCCACATGAGCTGCACGTGAGAGGGAGTGTTGAACCATAAGTGAATTGCCCACCTCTTTCCATCAGCTTAGGTTTTTGGGTGAACTGGTTGGTGCATGCAACTCTAACAGTTTCTGATGTTGTTCTCGTGACTAATTAGCTATGTTCTGATTGAAGGATCAGAAGGGGGAGCTGCCATTGCTCGCTACTGCCGGAGGCTCCTGCAGGAAGTCGAGGAGAGGCACGGAGTACCGTCTCCTCCGGCTCCGGCAAGCGGACCGCCGATCGGTCCTGCTCCCATCATCCGCCCGCCGCCGCCGCCGCTTTCTTCGCCGGGGATGTGACGGCCGCCACTGTTGATCCAAGCAGAAAGCAACTATATAATAAACTCATCGTCTACGTATGAGCCAGCTCAAGCCTCAACGGTACGTGCGCGCCAGCGTCCGTGCGTCGATCTGAGAGCGGTGGGCGAGGATAGCACTGGAATTTAAACCCTGTATTAATCACATTGTACGGATGCAAGTAATAAGTTGCGCGTAAACTTGAGTTGATGTAAGTCGTACACTCAGGTTGGGAATCCTTATACTCCCTCTATCGATGTCGTTTCAAAAAAGTGAGTTGTAGCTTGTGCAAATTAATTTGATGGCCTAAATGTCATTAATTCTAGAATGGAGGGAGCACGTACGTGTTTTTGCACGCAAGGCCGGCTCTATGATTTGAAAGGCCCTGGGGCAAACTCAACATGATGGGCCTTAACTTCTGTTACTATGTAAACATATGACTTCATTTTAATATTCAGTAAATCATTCATGCTACAGAAAATGTAAGAAAAATAGAAAATTAATTAATACTGAATTATCTCTAATGGTCCTGAGTGCAAGCATATATTGAGCTGCTAATATTGTACATGTATGTATATGTACACATGGTCGGGGCCCTGCTTGCATGGGCTGGGCCCTAGGCCATCGCCCCGGCCTAGTGCCCTACCCCCTAAGACGCGGCCCTCACTACCAGAAATTGCTTTTTTCCCGAGTGTCCCACCCTTTGCCAAGTATAATTTTTCGGGCACTCGGCAAAGGGTCTCTTTCCCAAGTGTCTGACTGGGGACACTCGGGAAAAGGTTGACACTCGGCAAAATCCACTCGGCAAAGGTGGAGCCCGGGCCCCACGCACACGAACAACCGTTAGTGTTGACGGCGGCAGGGGGCTTTGCCGAGTGTCCCCTTGGGTGACACTCGGAAAACCCCCCTTTTGCCTAGTGTCCCCCATAGACACTCGGCAAATCATTTTTTTTTCACATTTTGCCAACCAATTTTTTTCCCTGACCCATATACACTTCATTGTACTTCATGTTGAAATTTTGTTAATTTCATGATCCATTTACTAAATTTAGTTATTTATTTTCATTAATTTAATTTTTTGGTGATAAGTCAAAATTGAACTGCAAGTGACTCAAATAATGGAATCGAGGTAATGAAAAAAGGATATTCATGTAACTGAGTTGAACGTGACGCCGTATCCAGGAAATGAAATGAAATTTCACGAATTTTGTTCATGAAAATATGATTACAAGCGTGTGACCGATTTGTTTTAAAATTCTATAAAATTCAAGTATTGTCAGAAAATGCTGAGATTTGTTAAGATGTCACGATATCATTCGGGGATGTTGTGATAAATAGTAGAGAAGATTTTATGCAAGTTGTCACGTACGTTGTTCACACAACGGAGAATCTTCGAAGAGGAGACATAGAGTTTAGAATAGGTCATTAAGATTTGAAGACAAATGGTGTGTTGATTTTGAATTTGACTTCAAACCTAATTTTTATTGACACAAGATCATATAAAAATTGTCATGTAAAAGTTTGGATAATTTTTGAAATCGTTTACTATTTTTGAATTTTTTTAAGGTGCTCATGAATCAGTTTTGCCGAGTTTATAGGGGGGCCACTCGGCAAAAGGCCTTTTGCCGAGTTCCCATGGGACTTACACTCGGCAAAATTCAATTTGTTTTTCTTGTGTAAAAAGAAAAGTCTTGGAAAAAGTTTTACACTCGGTAACTGCACATGACGCGGGGAGAGAAATTTGCCTAAGTCCTAGCCCCCCCTTTCCCGAGTGCCAAGATCCAGGACACTCGGCAAAGGTGGGGGGGGGGGGGGGTGATTTGCCGAGTGTCCCAAATATGGACACTCGGCAAAGGAGGCTGGGTCTTATCCAAATCAACCGCGCGCGTCTCAGTCCTCCTCCTTTCTCTTTCGCCGCGTCGTCTGCAGCCCTCACCCGCCGCGCACGCCGCCCTCACCGTCGCCGCCGTCCTCCCCGCGCGCCGCCATCACCCGCCGCGCACACCGCCCTCCGCTGCCTCCCCCGCCGCACCCGCCTCCCCCACTGCCCCAACCCGGCGAGCCGATGCGCCACGACGACGCCACGCACGCCCTCCCCCGCCCGGCCCCGCCTCCCCTGTCGCCGCGCCCGACTCCCTCCCCCGCCTCCCTCGTCGCGGCGACCCCCGGTGCCGGCCCGGGCTTGACGTCCCGCGCCGCCTCTTCCCCACACCCGACGTATCCCCGGCGACCCCGCCACCCCGCGACGACTCCGGCGACCCCCGGACCCGGCCTTCCCCGTCGCCTCTCCCCGCGACGACCCCTGGCGCCGCCCCGGACCCGGCCATCCCCGGCGTCTCGGCCCTCCACCTGCGCCCCACCCTCGCCCCGGCCCTCCCACGCGCCTTGCTCTGGCGTCCCGGCCCTCACCGGCGTCGCCCCTGCCCCCGCTGCCCCTCTGTGTCGCTGTCCGGCTGCTGCAGGTGAGTTTCTTCTCTCTTTTTTTAGTTTTTGTCATGTGCAGTGAAAGAGAAAATGAATTGCTTGTTTCTATGTGAAATTTTTGCAAATGGATTGCTTGTATGATTGTATCTTGTGAAATATTTGGCAAATGAGGAATAGGGTTAAAATTGATCGGCAATTGTGAAATGAATTTCTTTAGAAACGAGGAATTCAAAATTAGAAATTGTGAATGTCATTGTGAAATGGATGTCCATTACGATTGAGGATTGTGGTTCTCATTGTGTATGTCATTGTGAATTGAGGAATTCGAATGTAGTTGTCATTGTGATATGATTTGTGGTTGTCAGCCATCATGCCGTTGTTTTGTTGAAGGTTTTGGAAACCTCTCCGTGTAGGGGAGGTGCTGCTGAAATTTACCAAATTGACACTATTATGTTTTTTTTATTCAGGGAGAGTCGGTTGCATCGTCCTTGAGTGGCACTTTGCAGGATAGCAAGGTGAGACATAAAAGACCTCCCTTTTCCGTTCATGTTTGTAGGTCACGCGAAACCTAGTTAGGCATCTCCCGTTCGAAAGAGATACGGTTGGAAATATGCAATTCCTTGCATATGTATAGCCGTATCTGTTTCGAATTGTTCACGTTTTTTGGACAGCCCGAGGATGTGTAGATGGGTTAGTTTTCGTGCTCTATTCCGAGTGCCAGAGCGCAGGACACTCGGCAAAGGTACCCCCTTTGCCGAGTGCCAGAGCGCAGGACACTTGGGAAAGCTTTGCCGAGTGTCCGTTTTGACACTCGGGAAAGCTTATCGCCGTCAGGTCGCTATCCGTCAAGTTTTGTTTCCCGAGGGCCGTTCCAGACACTCGGGAAAGCTTTTGTCGAGTGCTCGACAAAAGACACTCAACAAAAGATTTGCCGAGTGTTTTGGGGCCTTTGTGGAGTACCCCAGACACTCGGGAAAACAAGGGATTCTGGGAGTGCCTGTTTGCACGCATGACGCATGCATGTAGCTACTTAAGAGTTGCATGCGTGTATGCGAGTTAAGTTTTGTATGAATCGGTCCATCGGTACGTAAATCTAGTATGTGTGATATGGTGGTACATCTATAGCAGAGGAGGTGATACATATTGTGTTGCGTTGTGCGGTTAGTTTCCGACTCAGCATTCATTTTCTCGTATTTAAGTTAGTTATTCCTTTCAGTGGCAGATGACTTGTATGTGGACAGAAAATGTCTGTTGTGACTTGGTCAAAAACTCAAGATGTGCCATATCTAGTCTCTCGTACAAATGTGTGTACTAAGATGGCACCATGTAACTGACTAAGTTTATGGCTTTATACATCCGCACTTGCTATGTGTTCATCCAGTGAGTCCAGTGAGGTAGATCATCAAAACTTCATTCAACGACCCCTGTTCTTTTCTTCTTGCTCTACTTCTTATTCGTTCCACAGAAGTTCATACTCACTATGCATCATTCTTCACCTAGATCCACACCTGGGCTTCTCCCATGCACTCCCTTCTCTATTGTCTCAGCGTCCCTCTACTAAATCTGCCACCGTCATTCATCCATTCTAACACGCGTTCTTGAGCTCACCCACTGCTACACAACACCGACCATCTTCCACCCTTGTCGCCACCACCACCACTATTGCCTTGCAACACCATGAAGCTGTATTGTAGCCCACTTCCGATGCAGTCGCCGTCCCAAGCTTCCCTCTATGTGTTGGGGGCCTCTGAAATTAAAACCCAGAATATACTCAACTACTTACTCCGTTCATCTTTATATACGACGTCGAGAGAAACATAAAAATTGCAGAGGGAGTAATTAACATCTTCCGAACTGAGACTTTGTTCGTTTCTTAGTAACGAAAAGTAAAGTATTATTAAAACCAACAATGTCATTAACATTTACATAGAAAAAATCAATTTTGTTGCAAATAAAGCATGAAGGGAAATCCGTAATGGATTCAACTTGCCAAAAGAGGAAGGTTCTGGAGACAATAGGAGAACACATAAAAATAAGGTGTGGTACAGTACAAGAAACACAAAAACACTTTTACAAGTCGGCAGTCTGACAACCCCCTTTCTTATCATGGTGGAAAGGATTCCAGATAAAAAGGAAGAGGATCTGCCAGCAGAGATTTCATTTTGCATCAGCTATATGTGAGTTTTTTTAGAGCTCCTTTTGTAGGGTTTTTTCAATGGCTTCTTCTACGGTTTCACATGATACCCAACCAAAGGGGGTGCTCCTTTCTCCTTAAAAAATTGTAGAAAACCACACTAATAAAAGAGGTGAAACAGGGACCACGAAAGGCTTCCTTTTCCTCCCTACGCCTCCTCTTTACATATTCATCTTTTAAAATAAAGAGAAGCTATAAAAGAAGCTATTTTGCCAAACGTTTTTTTGACACACCCACAACCAGTACAACTTTTTTTTCTAAAGAAGACAGACTCACAACCGGAGCCAGCACAGCTATAACCCTACCAAACAGGTCCTTAATTCCTCCTTTACTCTTTGTCGTCTTCTTCCTTAAAAATTGACGGATAGCACCTGTACTAGATAAGTGTTTTTTTTTTTACGAGGGAAAAACGAGGTTTCATTAGCTCAGAACAGGGTTACAATCGGCATCACATAGATGCAATACAATAGGAGGGATATGTCTTAACCAGACAACACATAAACCCTCAGCACAAGCATAAGAAGCTAAGTTATGAGCAACCCTAAAGAAGCTAAGCTATGAGCAACCTTATTTTGATCTCTAACACAGTGTTTAACCTCGATTTCCTTGAGCTCATCGACGAGAGACTTGACTTCCGCCAAAAGCAGGGAGAGTCGGGAACGATCTGGCTGTCGAGAGTTTAATGCATTTACCACCGACAGCCAGTCTGATTCCAAAATAATCGGCGGAACGATCCACTGCACCGCCAATCGGAGCGCTTCTAAACATGCCAGCAACTCCCCTTCTTCAGCATCACCACAATTGAACAGGACCCGACCTGATGAAAAAATCACTTGACCTATCGAGTCCCTAGCAACAATTCCCACAGCCGCCGCCCCCCGTTGCTTGATGAAATGCAGCATCAACATTTATCTTCGTCGTGCCAATTGGAGGAGGATTCCAGCGAGCGGACAACGAGCTCTAAAGTCTTGGCGAGAACCTGCACTAGATAAGTGTTGATGGCAACAGCAGGGATCATGTTTCTTCCGCCTGTAAAGGACGGGGACAAGCGCATCTGTGACACCCCGTGTCACTGAATTTCAGAATCGTGCAAACCAAACTGAAGAAAAGATGAAATCAAGCCAAACTCAAAAATTCGAAATTCAAAGTTTAAACAAGTTCAAACCCATATCTGTGAAGCAACTCAAAAATTCCTTTAACAACTTGACCCAACCAAAATTCCTGGAGATAGCCCTTGCGAAATAAGAATTTTGGAGAATTTTTGGTGATTTTTTGAAATTCATTTCGATGCTCAAATAAATCCCCAAAGTTCCAAAATGTCCAAATTTGACTAGCTGCCATTTGAATTCTATTTCGAATTGAGATGTGCATGTTATGTCACTGGAAAGAGCATTTCATGACCTTTCGAATGCAACCGGTTTTACAATTTTTGGAGTTCATTTGCTAGTTCAAATTGAGCGCCAAAGATTGGGGAAAATCAGAATTTGAATAAATCGAAAAATTCAAAAGATGCTGTCGGGCCCACTCGTCAGCCTCCTCTATCTCTCTGCGCGCGCGCGGAAGAGCGACGCCACGTCACCGACGACGTACGGCTCCGCCGCGCGGTGCCGGCCCCGCTTCCGACCGCGCCTCGTCGACAAAACGGCACTCCGCCCTGTCCGAACGCTCCCTCGCCCTCCTTCCTCTCTCCCCGTTGTCGCCTCACCCTCAAACCCTAGCGCCATTGCCGCCGCTCGAGCTCCACCTCGCTGCTTCGCCATTCCGGCGCGTCTCCGCGTGAGCCACTGCGTGAGCGCCTGCGCGGAGATGACGTGAAGCCACCCTGGTCCGCTCCTTGCTCTCTCCAGCAGCCCAAGCCAAGGAATCGAGCTCGCCTTCGCCATGGCCGGAGGTTGAGCTTCCTCGACCTCGACGCCGATTCCGGTGACCACGGTGAGCCCTAGCCCGATTCCTCGCGTGGGGGACTACCCAACTCGGCCGCGCACCCCTGTGACCTCACCTTACTCCCTCTCTCGCAGCCGCATCGCCGGATTTCGAGTTCTCCCCATCGCCGGTTTTCACTGCCGCAGGAGGCTTCCCAACGACGACCATCTTCCCGGCCTTCTCCACGTCGCGTTGTTGGACGCCGAGGATCCTGACGAGTCCGTGCAGCTCTCGAGCCAGCAGCTGCAGCTCCCCGTCGACCACCGCGAGCCCGCGACCCCGCCGGACTTCCGCCACCGCCACCTCGTGGTCACCAAGCTGCTTCCGGCCATCGCCGCCGTCTTCTGTTCGTCGAGGTGAGAACCCCGCCTCGCGTAGCCCCCTCTCGTGCCCTCCGTTGGCCGCTGGCATCACCGGAGCTTACTCCGGTGAGCGCGCCGCCGTGCGCCGGCGACAAGCCCGGCCGCAGCACGGTGGACCTCACGGACCGGATCCCGTGTGGCCACACAAGATCCCGTGCGGCCAACCTTGTAGCCCCGCGTGCGTTCTCGCACGCGAGTGGCTGGATCTGGTGCGGCCAGCTCAGATCTGGTGCGGCCCGGATTGTGTGGCCCTCTTTGTGGCCAGATCTGATTGGTCCCGCCCTTTTTAATCCTTTTCCATTTAGTTAAATCTCTAGAAATTCACAAAAACATGTAAAATCGATAGAAAAATGAATACATCTCAGAAAAATACAAGTCAAATTTTGGTAGCCTTCTTGTGCTCTGCTATGTGTAGGAAAAATATCAAATCACACAAAAGATGTTCTCTGTTTCCTGTAAAAATAATTTTTTGCAGATATTATTTAATTCATGATAAATTCTCTGTTGCCCAATAAATCCTGAACTCTTGCATGCCTGTTAAGAATATGATAACACACCTACATAGAATTGTTCACTGTCACATGTTGTCTAATTATTTTCTTATGATTTAAATCATGTTCTGCGCTGTATAAATTATTATAAATAATCTACCTTGCAATAAATCATGAAACTTCACCATAAATTACTTCCTGTGGCACTCTTCACCAGAAAAATGCCACTGGACATAAATTAACTTTAGAAATCACATTATTCATTTAACTTACCCAAGTTGATTAATGGTGAACTTAATTAAAAGTTAATGAAGGGAATACTCCAGACGAAATTAATTAACAAAGTTAATCATTTGCACTTACAGTGTAAATGACTGTCCTATCAAGTAATTAAATCATGAATTGCATCATATTCTTGCATCTACCTTTGCATTATTTTCCTTGTCATAACGTGTAGTGACAGAGACGACTCCGGAGCCGCTCGACTTCCAGCTGCCGGAGGAGCAGGCACAGGAGGTGCAGGAGGAGCAGCCGCAGCAGGACACTGACCCCGCTGACCCTGTTAGCTACGCTCCTGAGCCAGGCAAGCCCCGGTGCATGCCTCCCTATTTAGGATTTTTATTTGTGCACTTGATTGGGGCTAGTCAATGTTTGTGCATTAGGTTTATTAGGAGTTGATGTGAAACCTTAGAAATGCATTAGGATTACCCTTCCATATCCTACCTTGTGTCCTATTTTTGTAGATGTGGTCTAGGTTACGTTAGAACTTGCTAGGCTTAGTGGCTAGCGGACGGTAGAAGTCGAGTGGTAGGTCCCACTCGCGAGGTAGGTTCACCCTGGATTGTACTAGCTGGATTTAGGATTTGTTGAGACCGGACGGGGAGTTGTTTGTGTAGGATGGTGCGAGAAGGCTGGGCCTTCACGGTGGTAGCCCCGTCTGTGTCGATTGAGGACCGTTCGTTGTTGGCCCTGTTAAGCAAGTTCGAACGTACTGATCATATGCTAGTGTTTTTATGGGCCTAGTAAACTTAGTATCTTGGGTTGCCCTGGTGTGCGGCGGAAGCCTGCCCTTTCTATCATGGTATTCGGGAGAGAAATGATGCTTCCCAATCGGGGCGTACGTCTGGGACGGGGACCGTGCGGGAAGGCCTTTCTCGGGAGGGGTTGGACCCAGCCTAGCTTCAGGGGGATCCTTGCAAACAGTTGCCGCATGCGACTTTACGTGTGTGCGGCGTATGGTCAGGTTTTCTCCTGCAGGATGTACATCGATGCCGCCGCTCTCGGTCAAGAGCAACCTTGCTCACTGAGTCACCTCGTAGTGTGATATGCTTGATGATGATGATTAGTACTGTTATTTATATTTCATTACTGTATACTGCTTATATGATGTATTGTTACTTTATATCTGTTCTAGAGATATGCACACTGTTTTACTGGATAAGTACCTAACTTGAAAATAAAAACTTGAAAATAAGGATCCATTAATTAGTGCGAGTTATGCTATCGCGTCAGCCACCCCCTTGTAGCCTTTGCATAATTATGAGTCGGCTGTAGATAGCCACATTGACGGGTAAGACTTGCTGAGTATTAGTTGCTCAGGGTTTGGCTCCTTATGTTTTATTGCAGGTAGCACCTTTATCCCTGACTCTACGGGTGGAGGTGGACAGTGGGATGGCCAGCTTCCCTATGGTTGGACAGCCCACTGGGAGACTGAGGAGTGATCTCCTCTCGAGTCCGCATCTTCATGGCTTTGGATGCGGGTTCTTGTGTATCGTGAGCGCGTGCGCTTGTATTTCTTCTAGCTTTGGACTTATACTTGTACCGTTTATTTCCGTTGTGCGACTCTATGTTTTAATTGGATTAATGTAACCACTTAAAGACTTAATTTGTGCTTTTTATATGCTGTACTGTTACGTCTGTTCATCAGCGCTATACCGACTCGATCCTGCGAAAAACGGAGACGCTTCAGCATCCAGAGTTGACCAAGATATAGTACAACAATATTAAAGCAGGGTTAACGTTTAGTCGAACCTTGATACACAACATAACCCGACTAGTCGCACTGCCTGCCATGGCGACCCCACTGCTTAAATATACTAACACGCCGGGGGCGCGGATGAGACAAATAGAATCTTGTGCATTAATCATGTATTGCTTCCAAGTACATATTCCTACTGCAGCTGGCTACTCCCTCTGTCCTAAAATATAAGGGACTGAGGAAGGTTGGGTTTGTCCCAAAATATAAGGGATTGAGGGGCTAAGTGGGGTCCACGCGTAAATATTCTTTCCCTTCTCCTCTCCTCCCCGTCCGCCAAACTACTTCCCATCTCGCACCGCCGCCCACCGTCACCACCGTCGCGCGCCGCCTGCCTCAGTCGTCACAGCTGCCTGTCGCTCGCCACCGCCGTCGCAGCTCACCCGCACCTCGAAGCCCGTTGCAGCTCGTTGCATCTCGCCGCAGTTCGAGCTGAGGGGCGATTTTGGATCTCGCCGTCATGGAACTCCTTGCTGTGCCCTCCAAAGCCGCCCCATGGCGACAAGCTCATCGGTGTTGCGCGAGGCCGAGCTCGGTTGGGTGGCGCATGGCGAGCTCGGGCGAACGAGGCGCGGGGAATGCTCGGTCGGGCGGCGCGTGGTGAACTTCAGCGTACGATGCGCGTGCGAGCTCTGACGGACGGCGCGGAACGAGCTCAGGGCGGACGGCACGGCCGGGGCGAGCTCCGGCAGCTCGGATGAGCTCGGGCAGACGGCGCGGCCGGGGCGAGCTTCGGCAGCTCGAGTGAGCTCGGGCGGACGGTGCGCGAGCGAGAGAGGGGATCTCGCTCGGGCGGTGCGGGGGGAGCTCGGACCGACGGCGTGGGGCGAAGGTCGACGGGCGGTGCGATGAGGAGGCCATGAGCGTGGGAGAAGCAAGGAGGGATGGGAGAAAAGGAATAATGAGGGGGCATTTTGGTCATTGCACATGTCTGCTAGTTTTCTCAAGAGTCTCCCGATCCCTTATATATTGGGACGGAGGGAGTAGCTAGATCGAATATAATCTCAGCTGGCTCGATCTCCTACACTAGCAAGCATGCACACGCACGTGGGCGGCGAAACCTCGGCCCCGACGAAACCTTCAATTTGAAAACGATCAAGTTGATTAAAAACGTTAAATAAATTCCTTGGCTTCCCTATAAGTACAGTTACTGTAACCATCAGCCTTCCATACACGATCGATTGGTTTCTCCCTACCCGGAGTAACTGGCAGAGAGAGATGTTTGCGCCTAGGTCATCGTCTCTGCTGGCACTCCTCCTAGCTCTGGCCCTTCTCGCCTCATCCCAGTGTTCTCCGGAAGCCTATGGCTATGGCATCATAGATGGTAATTGATCAACATCATCCTAGCCATGTACTGACTATATATTTTTTTACCCGCAAAAAAATATATACTTTTTGTTCTGATTGCGTGTATGTATCTATTTCTTGCAGAAGAGGGAACATGTGTTGGTGTCCGGAGGCTCCTGCAGGAGACCGAACTGCAAGGAGCACCGCCGCCTCCGTCTCCGGCAGGCGGACCTCCAATTGGACCTCTCCCTGTCCAGTCGCCGCCACCTCCACCGCCGGGGATGTGAGGATCGGGCATATGTTCTGCACGCATGCTAGCTATCCGTACTGGCTAGAATCTGTATTAATTTGCATATCCCTTGTTCTAATGGTGTGTTTGACATGTATAAGTGCTTCTGCTATGGATTCTTGAAGAAGCTTGTCAAAGGGTTTAAAAGTTCTCTTAAAACAAAACATATTCTGCTTCTCCTTCCAAAACGCACTTCTTAATTTTGTATTAGAATCCAAAAGCCACAAAAATTATTGACCAATCAAATATTGCCACAGAGAAAATACCTCTAGTCAAAACCTGAGTATCTCAGAATTAAAGTTTCAAAAGCATAGCAGAAACAGTAAATAGACCAGGCAGTGCAATGGAATAATAAACGGACAGTAAATGTTCTATCGGCGGTCTCCTTGAAACAGCACTTGGATAGCATACGAATGCTTGTTGACTTTCCAACCCTGATGTAGCTATAGACGAGTTCTGGTGTGCACAATGAGGAAGAGTTTTGTTAAACTGCGTCACTTTTGATTACTCACGTTGAAGAATGAAGATTCTAGCTGAGTTTTTTCCTCTCGGAATGGTTTTTGGAGGGATCTATTTGTGATTTGGAAATAGGAATGCAATATTAGCTAGCCACGACTCGAGACCTGGCAGAATTAAGAAAGCAGCTAGAGAGACAGAAATGAGGCGCATGCATGGTAATCCTTCTCATGGGCGAGGTGCAAGGCTTGAACGCCTGTTGTTGAGACGATCAAGTTGTTTAAATTTCCTAACTCTATGCTGTGAACGCCTGTTGTTGAGATTGCAATATACGGAAGACCTCAATGTCACCCTAAAAATGTAAAGGAAATCAATAGATAAACACTTCACATTAGCACAAGTCCTTTAGTACACACAATGACACAAATGTGAGAGATGTATGCACTATATTTTCGAAAGGTGTCGTGGTCAAAGAAGCGTGAAAAAGCATTGTGATTGCGCTCACTGATGTGTAGGGTATACTATATATATTAGCTGATAGTACTGCAATGCTGGTTCTTGAAAGAAAGCCCGGCAAGCTATTTACACACTGAATTACTAATATTAGTAACAAGGATATCTAGAAGGGGAAATATTTAGCTGTTTATTTTCTTTAAAGAGTGTAACATCTGAATCAACCCCTGTTGTAACTTGTAAAAATTTCATGGGTTATTGGCATGAAGCACATCCTTTTTGTTTTTTCCTTTTAAAATGCAAACCATTAAAACCAAATCTGTGGAGTCTAGTAGCACAGAGCCTTAAATGAGGGTCAAATTAAAAATACAAGTTTGCTTAGGAATAAAACTAAACGAACACTTACTGAAATCAGGAGTATCATCTAAACAAATAATGTGGAGCCCTGTAACTTCGTTTTATATCCTGTCAGGAAAGAGGGAAGACCTATTATTCTAACAATGCACACCGTTTATTGATCGTGCCTCATTGATTCAGGACGAAGCCAAGCGAGACACACCATACACGAATGATGTGTTTTCTTTTTTTCTTTTAGTTTCAGCAGTAGTAAAAACTCTTTAGTCAAAGGCCCTGTTTGGATCTAAGAGGACCAACAATTAGTCTCTATTTGTTGGGGGTTTCCCTGACTAACAAAATTACTATTAGCTCTTGGTTGGCTAAACATTAATCCTTCATTAATCTCCCTATAGACTAAAATTAGTAACGAACAATTAGTCTCTTGGCTCCAAACAAGGCCTAAAAAAAGTTTCATCGTAGTAAACCTTAGACCCAATTTTCTGTATAGATGAGGAATATTTATATTAATTTTCTTTTGTTAAATTAACAAAAGATTCCTATAATGAAAAAAAATCTCATTTCTAGGGTTCCCTGTCCCAAAGTCTAAAGGTGATTACATACGAAGTTTCCCTTGAAGCACTTAGCCATATGGTGACAAGTCGAATATGTGTCATTGGTAAGATTCCTTATGTTCGAACTCCGGAGATCCCCCCGTTTCTCGAGCATTACATGCGTACGCTGCCTTGCCGCCACATGGTGAAATACTCTCGGCCACCGTGCACTTTTTGTATAGGAAGACACACTGATTGTCTGGTTCGATACTTGACACCTTGACCTAGGAGAAGCAGTAGTGTCGAGATCAGCGCAGTTGAGAAGTAGGGTTGACGATGCTCCAATAATGATGGTTAATTAATAAGTTTTAGCTGACATTGGAAGCGACCGAACTAAAGGAAAACCCTGGAACAGAGTGGAGTACATAGTTCTCCGACCATATAATTTCCCTGAAATTTATCGGTATCTCTTTATGCAGTTCACTGCCGCTAATGTTCCCCGATCGTGCCCTATAAATACACAGCAATGGCACCTATAATTCGCTTCAAGCTCGCGATCTGCCGTTAACCCACCTGACCCGTTATTAGGAGGCACTGAGCAGCAATGGCAGTCCGGGCTCGCTCCGCGGCTCCGCAATCGTCACTGCTCATGATAATACTGCTGCTTGTCCTCGTCACATCATCCTCGGAGGCTCGTGCATCTTCTGCCGGTACGTGTATTGTTTTATTGTATTTCATTTCCCTGATTTTCGTTTTATTCAATGTATGGATCCTTGCATCTCCACACAGTTAATCTGATTGTTTCATATACTGTATGTGTAGGCCTCGCTGGCATGCGGCACGGTGCACGGAAGCTTCTCGCCCCGACGACATATCCGCCGCCGCCGACAGCAGGCACTCCCATTATGCCTCAACCCTCCTACACGGTGCAGCCTCCGCCGCCGCCCGCGTCGCTGATCTGACGGCAATGCCCGTGCATGCATGCATCAGCGCTGTCTCGATCACTCTTTCTAATTCGAATAAATAAACTCAGCAAGTCAATTCAGGGGAGCGCATACGCCCAATCTTGTTTCACCATTGTTTCCGGCGGAGGTTAATTTTATTTATTGCAATCTCATGGTGGTGATCACTACTTATTGCAACTGGCTGCTGGGCACAAAATACTTCCTCTGGTTTTAAATTGTCGACCTCATTGACTTTTTAAGTTACGTTTGACCATTCATCTTATTCAAAATATTTTAAAAATTATCATAGATTAAGTTATAATTAGTTTCATCATTAAAAGAAATTAAAATATAACTTATAATTTTGCATATTTAAGCTAATACTTTAAATAAGATGAATGGTCAAATGTATCTCAAAAGGTAAGCGGTGTTAACAATTTAAAACCGGAAGGAGCATAGTATATCTTAATGGATAATACTTTGCTTTCTGCAAAGATGCATTTAATTTTTTCTGCACAAGGCGTGCGATCAACCATTCATTATTTTGAATAAAGGGCAACAAATGGCCAAAAAGAGAAAGGTCAGTCAAATAGGAATAAGATTGAAAGAAAATATCGAGAGCCAAGCCTTGTAGTAGAAATTATTTTGACCTCAATCTCTCGTGGGCCCTTATCATTCAACCCCATGCCTCCTGCTTTCGGAATATGTGACAGAATCTAGTAGGTACCTCCTAAATACCACCTTTATGTGGAAGTCAAAATTCTCTTATCAATAACAATAACATTTTTTGGTTACCCATAAGATCCACTTGCCCAAACATAAACTTGTAATTTCATCTTCTGATCAGTATTACATAACGATATTCATTAGCTATATGTGATATATTGTCTCAAAATGAATTTAGCAAAAAAAAACATGTATTGTTCTCCAAATGGATTTAGCAATATGACAATTAATAAAGATAAGTTGAATAGACTTGTAGGTATACCGAACAACATTGAGTACTACCTTGCCCGTTTTATTTCATTAGATGGCTTTTTGTTAGAATAACATATATATCTAAGCAGATATCTTAGGGAAAATTATTTTTTCAATGAAAGCTGATTAAATCTCCAAATAATTTTTTTTTACCTAGTGTGACGACCTTGATTTGTTAGATACACATAATCTCAACAATAATAGTATATATTGGTGATTTGAAAATGTCTGTTTGCTCACTTAGTTGCATCGCACCAATGCTACTTTTGCCACTCGTTCTCTAAATATACGATACATATCTTGGATTGCTTTAGAACATTGGGCCTACCATGATCATAATGAACACAACATATAAGTAAAGCATTTAGACAAGAATGTTGTTAACTATACCATAATTTATAAAACATGTTTCTTTTTTTCCATAGTTCTTTATTTTTCGCTAACCAATTCTTGAAAGATTCATAAGTTATTGACCTAATTTTAACATCTATTAAAATAGTTCTATCAAAATTTTTGATTTTTTCTAAAAGTAGCTGACACTTATGTCAATGAAAACGTTACATTAGGTTATAATTTGTTTTGAAGTATTTCAAAAAATTAAAAAATGCATTGAGAGGGGTGTTAAATTAAAGGTAAGAATTTATTAGGAGAGTACATTAATGCATCCCAAATTGAACTGTAGAATTTGTGAAGTAATAAAATAATTGTTGATTATCTTCATATATATGGAATATAACTGCCACGAGAAAAATATTTAATGACATCAACATCCCAAAATTTGAGAAAATGAGGCTAGACCAGCCAGTAACTATAGCTTTTAAAGAACAAATTAAAGAAACCAACTAGAGCTTTAAAATACTTTGAATAAAAAAATAAATCAAAGGTGGAATTCCCCTCTCGCACACTAGTCACCATAAAAAGAAGACTGTTTAAACGTGAAGTGACCAGGGCCGGTGTCAAATCTTCCTATGCGCGGCTATGGCTTTGCTGAGGTCATTTCCTTTCCGTCTTCTTGCTTACAGAAAAATAAACATCAGCGAGAAATTCTTTTACTACTAGCTTGGTTCTTTCTTGCTGGTGAAGGACGCAGCAGACAGGCTCGTCGGATCTGCTTAACTGCAAATGTGCTCGCACCGCATGCATGACGACAGGTCGAATCTATCAATAAATCATGCGCTGCATCATTTTTCAGGTCCAAACTAGAAAATAGAACAAGTCGAACCTCTAGGAACCACCACCAATAGCAGCGTACTAGGCAGCTCGCTCAAGTTCCTAGGGGCTTCGGTATGCAAGCACATCGCCAGTGAAACCTCGGCCAGAACAAACTTTGCAACTTGCAAATCAAACTATCAAGAATAACCTTGTTCCTAGGTGAAAGACGTTAAGCTTGTGAAAGACATTAAGAACTCGTTTTGTGGGGATCGACATTCAACAGACAAGGTTTAACCATGTTCCTTGGTGAGAGTGAAACATAGGTGAATGGTCCATATGTTATCACAAGTGGCCAGGCGGTAGGGATGCAGTTGCTGAGAGCACTCCAGGCGCGACTTAGCTTCCTTGAGATCTATGGCTCCTTCTCCTATCTTGTTCAGGTCCTATAAATACGTAGCTTATTTGCAGAGCATCATTGCTAGCTCTACAAAAAACGAGCACGCTTGCGCCCTACTAACATCATTAGCTATCTTGCCAAAGTAAATAATGTGGCGCGCCTCAGCTGCAAGATCTCCATGTCTGCTGATTCTGATCCTGCTACTAGTCTTCGTCTCATCGTCACCACATTCTCCAGAGGCCCGAGCATTATCAGGTCCTTTAATTAATTTGTATTGCATTTTTTGGGAGGTTCTACATATGTACTCAGAGGATGTGTAGTTATTTATGATCTATATATGTATGGTATATGCGCAGGTAATGAAGCCCTGACACGAGGTGCACCTAAGCTTAACCAAGTCACCATTCCTCCTCCTCGCCAACATCAAGCACAACCATCGGCACTCGCACTGCCGCCCAATCTCCACCACCGCCGCCGCCGGCTCCGAAGTGACCTACAGGCTACAACTGTTTGAATGCATCCATTATATCGACCATGTGTATCATAAATAGGATTTAGCTAGGATCCAAATGCTCGAGACCAATTTTTATTGGATTATTTGAGGCGGGCCTAGCACTTGGTCTACAAAGGCCATGGCCGAGTCTCGGGCCAGTTGCAACGGGTAAGTTTCTTGGTTTTTAATAGTCGCGACATCACTTTCATGGGTTAGCTTGTCATGGCTGTGGCTCGAGTCTTTTTTTTTTTTCTGCCCAGGCCTGCCTTGTCTGTTTGAATGTTTCCATGTACTAGTAAATGTCTATTGGTTCATGTGTCTCTCGCCTGAATAAAATCCTCAGGTTAAATTAATAATACTCCCTTTGGTTTTAAATATATGACTTCCTCTAAGGTTCAATATGGAAGACCCCATAACCCTAAAGATTGTCGACCAAAGAAACATGCTTATATAGTATCTTCTGAGTTGATATCAAAATAGCAAGCGTGGGTCTAGCTAGCACTCAGTACCTGTACAGGAACATAAAGCATATCAAAGATTCCATCCACCTGAACACCTCTATAAGTTCAGGCGTGGTAGCTAGCACTCAGTAATGTAGGTTGTTTAGGTAATGAGTTCCATCCACACATCAAAACACACATAGATTCCATCCACCTGAACACCCTCTATAAGTTCCAATTAATCACACATAAACACAAGATTCAAAAGGTTTTTATGTATCCAAATGTGTAGCCATAACCCCAGTTCCATCCAGCAAGCTAAACTAATTACCATGCATCCTGGACCTCGACGCAATCGGATATATACAGTCATAGCATGGATGAGTAAGTAGTATGTAAGCTAAGTGGATAAATCCGATGAGGCGAGCAGCTCCTCCAAGTAGTCGGCTCCCAGGTCCACCAGTTCCACCACGCACTGCTCCTCCTGCCGAAGCGGGAGGAACTGCTGCTTCTGCGTGTCATGTTCCTTGTTGCCGGGCAACTGATCCGCCGCCGTCTTATTGCTCTTTTGCGAGCGCCTCTTTCGGATGCAGTGGCGCCGCTTCAGTGCCTGCACGGGCAAGTCGTCGTCGCCGGCGGTTCCGAGCCCCATGGCGCGGAGAGACTCCTGCACGCGCTGGACGGGGAAGTTGAGCACGGCGGCGGCGCCGCGCACGGCGAAGGCGGCCTGGTCGTAGGCGAGCGCGGCGGCCTCGGGCGTGTTGAAGGTGCCGAGCCACACGCGGGCGCCGTTGCGCGTCGAGTCACGGATCTCCGCCGCGTACTTGCCCCACGGCCGCTTCCGCACGCCGATCATCAGCGGCGCCTCCTCGGCCGCGTCCTGGGGCTGGAGGTTGCTGACGATGCTCCTGCATTTTGTTGGCCCTTCTTTTTCTCCATCTACGACGCCGGATTGTTGTTGTTCCTGAAGCGCCATCAAGGTGGCGGTGGTGGAGGAGGTGGACATCGTGTTCGTCTTGCTTCTTCCACTGCTGCCCTCCTCCTGGCGGTAGCCGGCGTCAGTGGAGCCGCCGAAATGAAGCTTATTTGGTCCCGAAGAGCGAGGCGGGGCGGCTCATCGGTGTCGACGAGGAGCCTGATGAGTAGTAGCTCCCCTGGTCATGGTAAGGGACTAAGCTGGGAGCAGTGCCGCCGGGAAGGGTGCGGCTGTGATGGCTGGAAGATGCAGTGGCCCATAGGTGCCTGTGTGTTGCATGCGGCTCTAGCTGCGCGTTGTAGTTATCGTTAGGCTCCATTCGTATGCGCTCAAGCAAGCAAGCACATATATAGTAATTAACCAAAAGCTAGCTTCTTCAATTCTATGCTACCAATTATAAGGAATTTCATATCGACGGATCGAATAATTTAACATTGCGGCAACTAATAATTGGTTAATACTGCTCAAGCTTGTTCCATCCTGCTTGCCAGCCGGAGAAGAAAGGCTTTGACTTATCAATTGCTATATTTGAGTTTGATTAGTCGTACGTAGTACAGGAAGGAGGAGCACCCCCACATGCAGAATTGAGCTGTACACACGCCTGACGTAGGGCGGCTGGGTACGACAAACCAACCAGGTCGTCATCAGTATCCTCCTATTTTTCTCATGCTAAAGTTTTTCGCGTCGATTTAACAGGATAAAATCCTTTATTTTTTATTATAGGTGAGATATATTCTTCTTTTTTTTTGCGAAATGTATTCTTCTTTCTTTACATTAACGACTCCATAAGACAAGTAAAATCTCAACTACTTAAAAAGGCTGAAAGAGGTCGTCAGCCACAACTTTCAGCCTCAAATTTCAGATTTCAGACCACCGTTTGAATTTGTGTTGAATTTGAGTTGAATCAGAGTTCAACTCAAATCCACGTTTTCTGTTTTAGGCAAGCCGAAGTGTTTATTTTCACAAACAAATGTGTGGTCCAGTGGTGAGGACGTTCTCTTCCCCTCAACAGATCCAGGTTCGATTCCCACTCTTGTGTATTTTTATTTTTTTTCCTTTTAGAAGTTTGATGGATTTTCAAAAGGAAGTGTGAATGTCATTTGACTTGAGATTCAAGTTTTGATAATTACAGAGGTCCAGTGTTTGAGTTTAAACACCTGGCAAGGTTTTTGAAGCAAAGTAACGTAACATTTCAGAATTGGAGTTTGGTATGCAGAAATTTGAGAACATGGAATAGGTTTGAACCCAATTACTTTTAATAGTATACTATAGTATTTTGAAACTGATTTACTATAGAAAAATACAGAATAAACCATATAGTTGTACATCAACCTGATTTTATTTTAGACCTGGTCTCTAAATAATCTTATATTGAGTGTGCAAGTCACCTGATTCAACATATTTTTTTTTCTAATTTTATGTACCTCATGTGTTATCATGCTACGTCATCATGCATGATGAATTCTTTTGGCTCCCGTAGCAACGCACGGGTAAATTTCTAGTAAAATAAAACATACTTACCTCCGGTTTTGAATAATTGTCAGGTATGACTTTTATTGTTCTAACTTTGATCATAATTTTTTTGTTAATGCATAACTAAACGCTCATAAGTAAGTTTTATTCCGCAACCACGTTCACTCGATCGCAAGAAAAAGAACTGGCGACGGCGGCTCCAGCATCACCGTCGGTCGAGGAGGGAGGTCCGACACCTGGTGTTTGCCCTGTTCGTTCCTAGGTCTAGGTTTAGGTCTTCTCATGGTGGAAGCTCCAGGGGGCGGCGGCTACTGCGGTTGTTAGGGTTAGGGCTCCTCTAGTGGTATGGTCGACGAAAGTGTTAGCGGCGGTACGGCGTTTTGCCATATTCGTCGGCATGGAGCAATGGAGGACGAGGTGTATTAGTGGTGGCGTGGTGAGTCAAAGGCGTCATCATCGATGGAAAATAAGGTACTCCGACCCCTTCTTTGTTTTGTCATGGTCCTTCGTGAGCTAGTGAGATCTTTGTTTCCCTGACATCCTTCTGGATGTTGGTCGGATTTGTGTTTTTCATGACAAATCTGGTGGAGGCGACAAGCTCAATGACACCAAGTTCATCATATTTGCATGTGGAAGGTCAGCCTTCTCTTCTTTTACGAAAGGGTTGGGTTTTAGTTTTCCCCCATCGAAGATGAGGGTGATGGTGGTGGATTGTGAGATGGTCGTGTTCGTTCAGATTCTATATACATTACTCAGAGTATAAGCGATTGTATCCCTGATGGCATGTCATTAAAAAGTTGCCTATTTCGTAAAAACAATAATTAGTTGCCTCACCTAATCTCTGGTGGTGGTTGCCACACATGTGCACGTAGCACTCCTCTCTGGGAAAAGCACTGCACAAGATCTCAAGTTCTCAACTAACCCTGGCAGCATTGCTTTTTTTTTTAAGATAATGGGAAAAAAAACAGCATCATGGCCTTTACCTCCAATGGAGGCTACAGCTGCAAATTACAATTCTAGGCAGCCCTTCTGTCTACCGACACTCTCACACATATAGGAACAAAAGAGGAGACACTAACATTGTTTGGATGAATTATTAAAAAGCAATCTTATTGCTAAAATGCCATTCATAGTCAGCAAAGATTGCATCACCGTAGTCTCCATTTCACGGGCTGCATCATTCATCATGTTGGTGTCCTCATCACACTTTTGTAGCTGTGTCCATTGCCAAAGCCAATAAGTGCCCCTGTAGAGTACCTGCAATAAGTTTTCACAGAAGATTTATCAAATACGATATCATTATTACTTAAACAAAGATCCCAAATTAAATAAAGCAGATGCTCTCACTAGCATTTGTTTCTTTGAATTAGAATCAAACCAACAAAGCAAGTCAGAAAACATATGACTAACACTAACCCTGGTAGCATTGCTTGGGAAGAAGATATTTTGCGCGCGGCTATTGGTACTTTGATACTAGTATGCAGGCATAAGTTTACTCGCTGTACGTGCTGGTTGGCACTTAATTAGGATCTAACGTGTAATGCCTATAAGTAAGTTGATTAAGAAAACTTATCTCAATTATTAGGCCAGTGTGCTTACAGATGCGTGCATAAGCTAGCTGGCCATATATATGATACCTATCATAAGCATATCCATAAAATTGTTTCATGTACTTTTCGATCTATTCAAAGATAAGTGATGCTGGATTCGCGGTACCTCATGATGTGATCGATTAATGTATGCTCTCTAGCATACTACATACAATGAACTGGTCGCTGGCACTATGTTGTAATTTATAATACTTAATATTTGTTTGTCATTTTTCTGTCGTGATATTAGACACCGCACCTTTCCTACTTTCCAGACATAACTCTCTTTAGATGGAATCTCCTGAGTTGTGTTTGCTTTTTGTAGTACATTATGTCCCCTGTTTCGCTATAAAATTAAAGTAGTTTTTAATCACTTCTCAGACACAATGCGCAGGTTCAGCACGTCGTCAGTCTGATCAAGTTTCAATTTAGCACCATCCAATGGACCCTGAGCGTAACTGCATCAATTTCCAACTGAATTTGAAGAAGTAGTACAGTGTACTAGAAAACAATATCATCTATCGTATTATTTGTTCAGTCTACTTCGCCAGGTTTTATTTTATTTTGTATTGCTGTTGCCTGATGGCCTCCCTTTAACCTACGCTTCTTTGTTCTGTCCTACTCCATATATGTTTGCTAAATAGTCCAAGAGAGTAGTACGGATCAGTGATTTTATATGCCTGCCGCGTCTGGAGTCGTACTGACCTAAAAAGATGCAACCATTTGAAATCTGGCCCATTGATTTGGCATTATATTGTTCTGCTCCGTTTAATTTACAGGTTTAGTTTACGTGGAAATCATAAAGTAGGAGACTTTTTTTTTTGCGAGGGATAAAGTAGGAGACTACTCATTTCATTTCGGGCATTATTTTAGATCCCATGGGATGAGTGTTCTTAACCCTACGGATTGGTAAGAACAGAAATTTGACAAGCTGCAAAGCTTTTACCTTTTTTGACAGGAGATATATATGAATTAAAGCACATTAGTATTAAATAAACGGACTCCACCACACAAACAAACTAGATATGCATATGTCATCGTGTCCGTCATTGCTACAGTAACAGGTATCGGGCTAGAAGTGACGCATCGCCTTGTGTCTACCACTGCTAATATAGACTCAACTAGCGTTCTGACGCACTGAGGCAGATTTTTTTGAAAGGTCAACCGCGGGGGGGGGGGGGGGGGGGGGGGGGTGTAACATCCCACCCTAATGAATACCCAAATCTGTTGATTAGTGCATGTTGATCACAAATGCTCATGACCACTTTGAAAAATTTATTTAAAAGCAAATCATTTGAAAATGGTCAAATATGAACTTGAACTACAAATTCAAAATTTTGTATACAAGTGGGCCCATTTGAAAATTTCCTTGACATCCATGGCCAAAGAGAAATTTTTGGAGAATTTTGTGGATTTTTCTACAAAAAGAAATGGGCTCAAATAAATCAAAGTTCTTTATTCAAAATCTGTCTTAATTGAATTTTAATTCAACATCTAAATCGAATTTGGAAAAGTTGTAATAAGGAAAAATGTTCATCTCACTGAAACCTTCCAGAACTGATTTTATCAGATTTTTTGGAGTACATTAAAGTTGGGTTTCCATCAAATCAAGTCAGCACGTGCAAATAAATTCGAAAAAATTCAAAAAGTTTACTGTAGCGACATGTGTCGACCTCGCCGTCGATCCTCAGCCGCTGCCCATTCCGGCGAACTGTGGCCGCCGTCAGCGCCACACAGTGTCGAGGACCGGTTCAGCCCCTTTCCTGGCCGTCGCCCAACTCGCAGTTGTCCTCCCGTCCTTTCCCTCGCTGGAGCGCACCCGGAGCCAAGCCGCCATTGCCGCCGCTTCAGGCTCACCGCCGCGCCGCCGCTCCGCCGCACTTCCAGCCCCGCGCCCAACAGCGAAAAGGTGTGCTAGGAGCCCCTCAACCTCAGACGCAACACAAACTTCGGGTTCCCCCACTCTGCAGCGAGAATCGACGCGAAGTCCGATCATGGCTGCCGGTTGACCGCCGTCGAGCTCATCGCGAAATTCGGTCATCTCGGTGAGCATCTTCTCGATTCCATGCTTTGGGTGATGCACCCCTCACCTGCGCACATCCCCGAGCTGACCTTGTCGCCCTTCACGCAGTGGAGTAGCCGGAATCCCCTTCTTCTCCGCCGCCGTTCACCGGACCGCGCCGCCCCTCCGACGAAGTCCCCTCTCCGGCCTTCCTCCACGTGCACACGTGCTACGGTGAGCATCTCCGTCACTCCGTGAAGCTCATGCGCGCCCTAACTCACCCCCTCGCTGCCTCCTCTCGCCGGAACACGTCGCGCCGCCGCTCGCCGCCGCCGCCGTCGCCGCCGACCACCTTCCCGGCCACGCGCACGTGCACACCAAGTTGCGCTAGAGTCGCCAAGATCCCCTCTACACGTTGCCGTTGACCGTTGCTTGAAACTCGCCGCCGTTTAGCCGGAACGGCGTCCTCGCCGTCGCCCTATCGCGCGCGCACCGCCATGCCCTGGCATTGCTACAGTGCCGCGTCACCTTTTTCTTTTTGTTTTCTCAGAATTTTGGTCAAACTTGTAAATTCGATAGAAATTCACATACAGCTCAGAAAAATCCAAAACAAAATTTGTTGGTTTCCTTATGAGCAGAACTATCCAGTGGTACAACATGAACATCTGAATTCTGCTCAGTTAATTTTATAAAATTCAAAGAAGAGAATCAGGAAATAAATTTTATAAAAAGATCTGTAAGTGCAAAAATTCTGAAATTTGGCACGCACACTCCTAATAGGTTCACCGAACATCCCACCAAGTGGTATCTTGAAATGCACCTTCTTTTAGGAGTAATTGCATTTTGCAGTTGCTAGAAAAATCTTTTTATTGATTTTATTTCTGCACCTTTTTGCACCAAATTTTGGATATGTTACTGTACCTTGGAGTAAGATGCTAAATAAAAATACAAATGTAATTTTAGATCTTCCAAAACCCTTTTTAAAGAATTTAGAAGAGGAACCCTTATTTGCGCGTAAGGAAATTCCTAAATCCAAAATAATTGTATAAATCACTTGGGACCAAACTGCAAAAACCTGATGAATGGCCCTGCCAGCATGTTGCATTTGCATCATAACATCACCATATCATTTTGTCAAGGAAGTTCCATGAACTATCTTTGATTGTGTTTATATTGTTGCATTCATTTAGGAACCGACGCCGGACTCGAGGACTTGGAGATCGTGGCCGAGGAGACCGGCGCTGACCTGAACGTGCTTGAGTGTGCTAACCACCAGCCCCAAGGCAAGCCCTGGTGCACTCCCATATTTACAAAGTTTTATACTTTCTCACGTGTATTTCGAGTCGTGAAATGTGCATTACGTATAGGACTTGATTGAAAACCTAGTTGCATGTATCTCCAGATATTCCTATGGGTTTGGTTAAGTTAAGTTCTACCACTCGTTAGTTTGCTATGCTTAATAAAGTAGTGTCGTCGGTAGAATATCGAGTGGTATGGAGACCGCTCGGTGTAAGTGGGGTCGGATTTAATTTATGTTCTCACATGATGATGGTAATGAATTTGAGACCGAACGGGGAAGTTCATGTGTAGGTTGAGGTGACAAGGCTCGCCTTGTTCGCCATAGCCCCGTTTGTGTCGGTTGAGAACCGTTCGTTGTGGCCCCGCTGAGCAAGTTTGAACAGTACCGGATGCATGCTAGGAGAATGGGAACTAGTAAACTTAGTAGCTCGATGTTATATTGTCGAACGGGGCCCCACCTCTCTTTTGGTGATGAAGATGGTATGGTGGTCGCGGGTATGTGTTTGAAGGGAGGGTGCACGGGCGAACCACGGTTAGACCCGGCGTGGCTATCGCGTGGGGAGACGTGTACTCGGGAGAGGTGACACTCGGACCGGCTTTATGATGTCTTGTAAAAGGTTGCCGTGCGTAACTCCTTCGAGTAGCGTACGTCGTGTATTCGGGTTTCGCCTGCAGGTGTAAATCGATTCGAATCGCCGTCCCTCGCGGTTATTGAGTACCACTTGTTCACTGTGTCACATCGTAGTAAGAAGTGCACATGATGATGTTTATATGTTATTGTACTTCAATTAATTGTATTGCAACCATGTATTGCTTAGTTAGGTTGCTAATATTTATATTTATGCAAGAACCCTTTTAATCTGGCTAAAACATGAAAATAAGGATCAAATATTAGCGCCGTTTTTGCAATTAAATTTCACCCCCTAGTCAACCCCCTGCATTTTAGAAGTCGGTCTTACATGGCCAATTTGACGGGTAAGACTTGCTGAGTATTAGTTGCTAAGGGTTTCGCTGTTTAAATTTTTACTGCAGGTATTCGCGATTGCAACTTCTGCGGTTGCTGTGGTAAAATAGTGTGGGAGGGTGAACCGCCCAAAGACTGGTCCATTGAGTGGGTTCCCTCTTCTCCACGCCAGGAGCAAGGTGAGTGAGATCGTGTCTACGGGCCGGACATGGTTTCATTGTATATATGTATCGTCGTGTGTTTCGCTTCCGCTCGCGTTATGTAATCGGATTTCGAACTCTTTTATGTAAAATAAATCGAACTTCGAACGGGATGTATTATGTTAATTATGGAACCAATGTAATAACTGAAATTATTGTAAAAATTATTTTATTTATGCTTATGTGTGTGGTCTATGCATACTTGCTTCGTCAAGTATTCCCCGATTAAGATCCTGGTTAGCAAAACCCTCATGAATTTGAGGCGGGATGCTACAGCTGGTACCAGAGCAAAGTCGGGTTGTACCACACTAATGAGCATTATTTTCGAAAACCACGCTTACGGTGAGGTACGGTTTAGTCGGCCCTATATAAGGATGTTAGTGGTTAAAGGTGGCAATTAGCGAGTCTTGCTTGAATAGGTTTGATTGGTTTCTATTTCTTTTCTGAAATGTCGGCGAGATGAAAAGGTAAGAATGATGTGAGGCATGGGTCGTTGACCGCATGGCCGTTTTGTTGTTTTGATGGGAGGCATGGATCGTTGATCGCATGACCGTTTTGGTTGTTTTGCTGAGGCATGAGTCATTTGACTTAATGGCCGTTTCGTTGTTTGTGGATCTTCTGCAGGTACTCTAACCACGTTAGAGGTCACACCATTTGCTAGTCTAACACGGTTGAGAGACGATTTCGTCACCGAGTCACGAATGCCGATATAATGGCACCCTTTTCTTTTGGTGAGGAACGAATAACCTAGGTTAATAAAAAAATGGTTGCATTGCATTTGCATTTAGCATGTTCATGAACTTAAGATGCAAAGAAACCTGGTTGTGTTCGTAATATCGAAATTTTGTAATGAAGCAATCGATCCAAACGAATTTGAAAACATTCAAATCAAGCAAGTCCAAATCTGCCGCGAGTCGAAAATTCCAGTCAACTTCAAAACGCCATAACTCCTCCGTTTTAAATCCGATTGTCGTGTTTAAGCACTCCATGGAAAGATCTCAGAATTATCTACAAGTTTGGTATGTAACCTTTTCTGTGATTCGTCCTGGAACCTGACGAAATTCGGTAGTTTGTGAGTCGATTTCAGTCTGTCCAGAACAGAATTTCAGCAGACCAAGGTCGAACTTTGAAATAGCATTACTTCCTCTATACTGATCTGGTTGAGGTGAGTGAGTACTTGTTGGAAATCTCTTGAAGTTATCTACAACTTTTGTAACTACCAAATTTTCTGTTTCTGCTTAGAAACATGTCAGTTTTCGTTTTAGTAATCACTGCCAGTTTTCGACAGATTTGGTTACTTATGTGTTGCAAATTTTTTAAGTCCATGGTTTGGGTTCAACAAATGTTAATCGTTGAATATGCTATATGTTAATTCCTTAACATGTTTTACTGCTGGGCATTATGGTTTGACTTTTATCAAACTTGACCCCGCAGATGGCGTTCAACGAGATCCTGGCGGAAAACGCCGCTATGGCTGCACGCATCGCCGAGCTGGAGGCTCAGCTCATGGAGTCCGAGCAGCGGTGCATGGCGTTGCAGTGGCAGAACGACCTGTTGAAGGAGGACGTGGAGGACTTCCATGGTTTAGTGAAGGACCTCGCTGATGAGAAGGCCCAGATTGCAGCAGAACATAACGGGGAAGTCAATCATCTTCAGGCGCAGCTGCACGTCGCTCAAGCTAACCTTGCTCAGGCACACGATCAGATTCAGCACGTGCAGGCCGAGGCTGATGCAGCTCACGATGCTTTTGTTGAGCTGATTCAGATCCAAGTGGCGCACCACAACCCCCAGCCGCTTGCTATGGATGACCAGCACGTGGTGCAGGGCGCGTCGGGTGTGGACTACGAGCCACCCGCTACTCCTAATGATGAGGACATGCTTTCCGATGCGGGTAGCAACATGCCACACGAGTAGTGGTCTTCGTAGTAGGCTCGAAAGTAGCTAACTAGTGTGTATGACTTAGGCTACTAGTAACTTGTCGGTTGACCGAACTTTTCGAGTCCCGCAGCTCGTTATTTTGGAAAAGCGTTGCCCGCGATGTTGTACTCTAATGGTGACGGTTCGGTATGTTGCAAGACCTTCGCGTAACTTATGGATGTCCCGTGCGGTGTATGGTAGCAGCACACCGCCCTTTTGTGATGTAACATAGTTGGGAACATCCGATGGTTGTGTTGTAAAGTATATGCTGCAAATGGAAGAAAGTGCTTGTGTTGAAATGGTTATTTATTATTGTTTGTCTACGTGGGTTAAATTCCGAATTTATGCCATGTATGCCTTGTAATTTTATTACAGCATTTTTATTGATCATTAAATATGTATTTAATGGTGCAATGCTTTATGGCAGATGGCAGACCCTCGTAGCCGACAGGTTCCCGCGGAGGAGGGCGATACTTCGGCCCAGCGTGATGGGGCACCACTGCCTCCACCACTACCGGGCAGCATGGAGCACTTGCTCTCCACTCAGAATGATCTTATCCGCCTCCTGTTGGGAAACAATGCTCACCAAGCGGGCCGTAATGGACCACCTCCTGAAACAACCTATGCGGACTTTCTGGCTACTCACCCCCCGGTGTTCACCGAAGGAAGTGAACCGCTGGAGGCCGATCACTGGCTTCGCACCATCGAGTCCAAGTTTGGGCTCATTCGCTGCACTGAGTACCAGAAGACCCTGTTCGCGGCCCAGCAACTCCGTGGGTCAGCGGGCGCATGGTGGGCAAATTATGTGGAGACTCTCCCAGCTGGCTATCAAGTTCCATGGGCAGAGTTTCGTACAACTTTTCGTGAGCACCACATTCCACAAGGTCTCATGGATAGGAAGCTTCGTGAATTCCTGGATCTGAAACAGGGCAACAGTAATGTGCATGAATATTCCAGGAGGTTCAACCATCTGTCACAATATGCCTCCTACCATGTGGACACCGATGCAAAGAAGAGGGAATGTTTCCGCCGAGGACTGAACACCAAGTTGCGTGATCGGCTGGCACTTCTCTCTAACTGCACCTACAATGAGTTAGTGAGTGCCGCGATCGTGCAAGAGGATGCCACTCGTGCTCACCAGGAAGACAAGAAGAGGAAGCAGGTAATTGGTAGTTCCTCCGGTACCGCACCTCCTAATAAGTATCGGTTGGCAATCACTTCTCCGACCGGTCAGCAGTACCGGGCAGCCATACCACACGGTGGAGGACACCGTGCCTTTTCTAATCAGCGGCAGAGTGTTTCACAAGGCTCAAACCAGCAGCGCTCTTATGCTTCTCGCCCGTCACAGCAGAGTTCCCAAGTGGTGGCATCGAACCCCTACACTTGCTTCAATTGTGGCCGCACTGGTCACTTTTCGAAGGATTGTAGGTTCCCAAAAAAGTCTCAGGGCAGCAACAGCAATAACAGCAGCAGGCAGAGCTCTCAGGCGTCTGTGAACAATCCCAAGAGTGGCCGTGTCAACCATACTACGGCCGAGGACATTCAGGACGGAGAACCAGTGCTTGCGGGTATGTTTTCCATTCACAGCCATCCCGTCCTTGTGCTATTTGATTCCGGTGCAACGCATAATTTTATAAGCATGGCATGTGTGGAAAGATTACATCTCACTACCACCACTCTAAAAGCACCGTATATCATTGCATCTCCGGGTGGAAAAATATTTGCCACACAAGGGGTTTTGTCGACACCTCTCTTGTTAGAGGAAATTGCTTTTCCGACACAACTCATAATGCTAGAAAGACAAGGCATAGATGTCATTTTGGGTATGAAGTGGATGAAAAGTCACAGAGCAGTGCTACATATTGATTCTCGGGAAATCCATCTGGATTCTCCTCTCAACGGTCCCACCATCATACGTTTGCCACCCCCACCAAGTTCTACACCCCAAGTCCACCTCACCACCGGAAAATGTCTCGAAGAAATTCCAGTGGTTTGTGAATATCCCGATGTATTTCCAGAGGAATTACCGGGTTTGCCGCCCGACCGGGATGTGGAATTTAGGATTGACTTGCAGCCGGGAACCGCCCCAATATCCCGACAACCGTACAAGATGGCACCAAATGAATTGGCTGAATTAAAGAAGCAGCTACATGATCTTTTGGACAAGGGTTTTATTACGCCCGAGTTCTTCTGCCTGGGGTTGTTCAGCACTCTTTGTAAAGAAGAAAGACGAGACACTGCGGTTGTGTGTGGATTACCGACCGCTAAATGCTGTCACCATCAAGAATAAATATCCTCTCCCGCGGATTGATATTTTGTTTGATCAATTGGTTGGTGCCAAGGTCTTTTCAAAAATTGATCTTCGCTCTGGCTATCATCAAATTAAAATAAGGGCGGAGGATATACCAAAAACAGCCTTTTCTACGAGGTATGGATTATATGAGTACCTTGTTATGTCTTTTGGACTAACCAATGCTCCGGCCTATTTCATGTACTTGATGAACTCGGTGTTTATGCCGGAATTGGATAAGTTTGTGGTGGTATTCATTGATGACATCCTAATTTATTCCAAGTCAGAAGAAGAACATGCTGAACATCTCCGTATTGTACTCCAGCGGCTTCGTGATCACAAGCTGTATGCAAAATTCAGCAAGTGTGAGTTCTGGTTGAGAGAAGTACCTTTCTTGGGCCACATTGTTTCCGATGAAGGTATTTCAGTGGATCCAAGTAAAGTGCAAGAAGTGTTGAATTGGAAGGCTCCTGCATGTATCAAGGATATCCGTAGTTTTCTTGGGCTTGCAGGATATTATCGGAGGTTCATCCCCAATTTTTCCAAAATTGCAAAGCCTATGACGGAGCTGCTGAAAAAGGCCAGCAAATTTCAGTGGAGTGATGTTTGTGAAAAAGCTTTTCAAACTCTCAAGAAGCACTTGACCACCGCCCCGGTGTTAGCTCAACCCGATGTCACTAAACCATTCGACGTTTATTGTGACGCCTCTGGCACGGGTTTGGGCTGTGTTCTAATGCAAGAAGGGCGTGTCATTGCTTATGCATCTCGACAACTTCGGAGGCATGAACAAAATTATCCCACTCATGATCTAGAATTGGCTGCAGTGGTCCTTGCTCTGAAGATCTGGAGACATTATTTGCTGGGAAATTTGGTTCACTTATACACCGATCACAAAAGTTTGAAGTATATTTTCACCCAACAAGAGCTGAACATGAGGCAAAGGAGATGGCTTGAGTTCATCAAAGACTACGAGTTGGAAATCCACTACCACCCTGGAAAAGCCAATGTTGTTGCCGATGCTTTGAGTCGGAAGTTACATTGCAATAATCTGGTGGTTCGCAAATTGGATCATACCGTATGTTGCGACCCTAGTGAACCCAGCCTCAGGATTACTCCTCATGGTGCTTTGTATAATCTTGCTCTCATCCCCACCCTGCGGGAGGAGATTATCGCTGCACAAAAGAGAGATAAAGGGATGGAACATATCCGGCGAAGACTAGAAAGTGGTGACGTTAAATGTTTTCGACAGGATGAGGATGGAGTGTTATGGTTCCATGACCGACTTGTCGTGCCCAAAGATATGGAGCTGAGAAAGAAAATTTTAGATGAAGCTCACTTGTCCAAATACTCCATTCATCCTGGTAGCAACAAAATGTACCAAGGTCTGAAAACCAAATTTTGGTGGACGCGCATGAAGCGCGAAGTGGCACGTTATGTGGCTGAATGTGACACTTGTCAGAGAATCAAGGCTGATCATTTGAGAAAGGCCGGTCAGCTGCAACCATTGAGTATTCCGTCATGGAAGTGGGAGGACATCAGTATGGATTTTATTGTTGGACTACCCCTCACTGCTCGCAAGCATGATTCCATTTGGGTTATAGTGGACCGATTGACCAAGTCAGCACATTTCATTCCGGTTAAAACAAACTACTCTGCCAAGATTTATGCTCAGTTGTATATCTCGCGTATTTTGTGTTGGCATGGAGTGCCGAAGACAATTATATCCGACAGAGGACCTCAGTTTGTTGCTCGTTTTTGGGAGCAGTTACATGCATCATTAAAGACCAAGTTAATCCGAAGCTCCGCTTATCATCCACAAACCGATGGACAAACTGAGAGGGTAAATCAAATACTGGAGGATATGTTGAGGGCATGTGTTTTATCTGAAGGTGGCAATTGGGATGATCACTTACCATTGGCAGAATTTGCATACAACAATAGTTACCAAGAGAGTATAAAAATGTCTCCATTTGAAGCCCTTTATGGTCGATCGTGTCGGACTCCTTTGAACTGGTCGGAACCAGGAGAGAGAGCAAATTTTGGACCGGATTTAATTGCCGAGGCCGAAGAGAAAGTGCGGCTCATTCAAGCAAACTTAAAGGCCGCAAAGTCCCGTCAAGCTAGTTACGCCGATAAGAGGCGCCGTCCTTTGGAATTTCGGCAAGGTGACCACGTGTATCTCCGTGTCTCACCCACCAAGGGCGTTTAACATTTCGGCGTCAAAGGGAAGCTCGCTCCCCGTTACATCGGCCCGTTCAAGATTATTGAGAAATGTGGACCCGTCGCTTACCGATTGGAACTACCCGACAAGTTATCCGGAGTTCACAATATTTTCCATGTATCTCAACTCAAGAAATGTTTGAAGCCCCCTATTGACGTGGTGCTCGAAGATGTCGAAGGGCTACAGGATGATCTTACCTATTCCGAGCATCCCGTCAAGGTGATTGATCAAAAAGACCGCGTTACGCGCAACAAGACCATCACCTTTTATAAAGTTCAGTGGAGCAATCACTCGGACGAGGAAGCCACATGGGAACAAGAGGAATTTCTTAACTCCAAGTTTCCGGACTTTCTCGCTTCGCAATTGAGGTAACGCAAGCAAATCTTTACAACCCCCTCTTTTCCGCACTTATTGCAAATCTCGGGACGAGATTTTCTTAAGGGGGGAGGGCTGTAACATCCCACCCTAATGAATACCCAAATCTGTTTATTAGTGCATGTTGATCACAAATGCTAATGACCACTTTGAAAAATTTATTTAAAAGCAAATCATTTGAAAATGGTCAAATATGAACTTGAACTACAAATTTAAAATTTTGTATACAAGTGGGCCCATTTGAAAATTTCATTGACATCCATGGCCAAAGAGAAATTTTTGGAGAATTTTGTGGATTTTTCTACAAAAAGAAATGGGCTCAAATAAATCAAAGTTCTTTATTCAAAATCTGTTTAATTGAATTTTAATTCAAAATATAAATCGAATTAGGAAAAGTTGTAATAAGGAAAAATGTTCATCTCACTGAAACCTTCCAGAACTGATTTTATCAGATTTTTTAGAGCAAAGTAAAGTTGGGTTTCCATCAAATCAAGTCAGCACGTGCAAATAAATTCGAAAAAATTCAAAAAGTTTACTGTAGCGACATGTGTCGACCTCGCCGTCGATCCTCAGCCGCTGCCCATTCCGGCGAACTATGGCCGCCGTCAGCGCCACACAGTGTCGAGGACCGGTTCAGCCCCTTTCCTGGCCGTCGCCCAACTCGCAGTTGTCCTCCCATCCTTTCCCTCGCTGGAGCGCACCCGGAGCCAAGCCGCCATTGCCGCCGCTTCAGGCTCACCGCCGCGCCGCCGCTCCGCCGCACTTCCAGCCCCGCGCCCAACAGCGAAAAGGTGTCCTAGGAGCCCCTCAACCTCAAACGCAACACAAACTTCGGGTTCCCCCACTCTGCAGCGAGAATTGACGCGAAGTTCGATCATGGCTGTCGGTTGACCGCCGTCGAGCTCATCGCGAAATTCGGTCATCTCGGTGAGCATCTTCTCGATTCCATGCTTTGGGTGATGCACCCCTCACCTGCGCACATCCCCGAGCTGACCTTGTCGCCCTTCACGCAGTGGAGTAGCCGGAATCCCCTTCTTCTCCGCCGCCGTTCACCGGACCGCGCCGCCCCTCCGACGAAGTCCCCTCTCCGGCCTTCCTCCACGTGCACACGTGCTACGGTGAGCATCTCCGCCACTCCGTGAAGCTCATGCGCGCCCTAACTCACCCCCTCGCTGCCTCCTCTCGCCGGAACACGTCGCGCCGCCGCTCGCCGCCGCCGCCGTCGCCGCCGACCACCTTCCCGGCCGCGCGCACGTGCACACCAAGTTGCGCTAGAGTCGCCTAGATCCCCTCTACACGTTGCCGTTGACCGTTGCTTGAAACTCGCTGCCGTTTAGCCGGAACGGCGTCCTCGCCGTCGCCCTGTCGCGCGCGCACCGCCATGCCCTGGCATTGCTACAGTGCCGCGTCACCTTTTTCTTTTTGTTTTCTCAGAATTTTGGTCAAAATTGTAAATTCGATAGAAATTCACATACAGCTCAGAAAAATCCAAAACAGTCTTTGTTGGTTTCCTTATGAGCAGAACTATCCAGTGGTACAACATGAACATCTGAATTCTTCTCAGTTAATTTTATAAAATTCAAAGAAGAGAATCAGGAAATAAATTTTATAAAAAGATCTGTAAGTGCAAAAATTCTGAATTTTGACATGCACACTCCTACTAGGTTCACTGAACATCCCACCAAGTGGTATCTTGAAATGCACCTTCTTTTAGGAGTAATTGCATTTTGCAGTTGCTAGAAAAATCTTTTTATTGATTTTATTTCTGCACCTTTTTGCACCAAATTTTGGATATGTTACTGTACCTAGGAGTAAGATGCTAAATAAAAATACAAATGTAATTTTAGATCTTCCAGAACCCTTTTTAAAGAATTTAGAAGAGGAACCCTTATTTGCGCGTAAGGAAATTCCTAAATCCAAAATAATTGTATAAATCACTTGGGACCAAACTGCAAAAACCTGATGAATGGCCCTGCCAGCATGTTGCATTTGCATCATAACATCACCATATCATTTTGTCAAGGAAGTTCCATGAACTATCTTTGATTGTGTTTATATTGTTGCATTCATTTAGGAACCGACGCCGGACTCGAGGACTTGGAGATCGTGGCCGAGGAGACCGGCGCTGACCTGAACGTGCTTGAGTGTGCTAACCACCAGCCCCAAGGCAAGCCCCGGTGCACTCCCATATTTACAAAGTTTTATACTTTCTCACGTGTATTTCGAGTCGTGAAATGTGCATTACGTATAGGACTTGATTGAAAACCTAGTTGCATGTATCTCCAGATATTCCTATGGATTTGGTTAAGTTAAGTTCTACCACTCGTTAGTTTGCTATGCTTAATAAAGTAGTGTCGTCGGTAGAATATCGAGTGGTATGGAGACCGCTCGGTGTAAGTGGGGTCGGATTTAATTTATGTTCTCACATGATGATGGTAATGAATTTGAGACCGAACGGGGAAGTTCATGTGTAGGTTGAGGTGACAAGGCTCGCCTTGTTCGCCATAGCCCCGTTTGTGTCGGTTGAGGACCGTTCGTTGTGGCCCCGCTGAGCAAGTTTAAACAGTACCGGATGCATGCTAGGAGAATGGGAACTAGTAAACTTAGTAGCTCGATGTTATATTGTTGGACGGGGCCCCACCTCTCTTTTGGTGATGAAGATGGTATGGTGGTTGCGGGTATGTGTTTGAAGGGAGGGTGCACGGGCGAACCACGGTTAGACCCGGCGTGACTATCGCGTGGGGAGACGTGTACTCGGGAGAGGTGACACTCGGACCGGTTTTATGATGTCTTGTAAAAGGTTGCCGTGCGTAACTCCTTCGAGTAGCGTACGTCGTGTATTCGGGTTTCGCCTGCAGGTGTAAATCGATTCGAATCGCCGTCCCTCGCGGTTATTGAGTACCACTTGTTCACTGTGTCACATCGTAGTAAGAAGTGCACATGATGATGTTTATATGTTATTGTACTTCAATTAATTGTATTGCAACCATGTATTGCTTAGTTAGGTTGCTAATATTTATATTTATGCAAGAACCCTTTTAATCTGGCTAAAACATGAAAATAAGGATCAAATATTAGCGCCGTTTTTGCAATTAAATTTCACCCCCTGGTCAACCCCCTGCATTTTAGAAGTCGGTCTTACATGGCCAATTTGACGGGTAAGACTTGCTGAGTATTAGTTGCTCAGGGTTTCGCTGTTTAAATTTTTACTGCAGGTATTCCCGATTGCAACTTCTGCGGTTGCTGTGGTAAAATAGTGTGGGAGGGTGAACCGCCCAAAGACTGGTCCATTGAGTGGGTTCCCTCTTCTCCACGCCAGGAGCAAGGTGAGTGAGATCGTGTCTACGGGCCGGACATGGTTTCATTGTATATATGTATCGTCGTGTGTTTCGCTTCCGCTCGCGTTATGTAATCGGATTTCGAACTCTTTTATGTAAAATAAATCGAACTTCGAACGGGATGTATTATGTTAATTATGGAACCAATGTAATAACTGAAATTATTGTAAAAATTATTTTATTTATGCTTATGTGTGTGGTCTATGCATACTTGCTTCGTCAAGTATTCCCCGATTAAGATCCTGGTTAGCAAAACCCTCATGAATTTGAGGCGGGATGCTAAGGGGGGGGGGGGGGGGGGGGGGGGGGTTCTTTGTTTTACATAGATCAGCAATAAAAACGTTACATTAGGATGGAAAGAGATGAACACCAAGCATCGACAACAGTGGCCTCATGTGTTGGGAACCAGCATATCGTCATAAGATGATTCTTCCTTGCATTGTTGTATCAGCTGGGGGAGGGAAGGCTCCATTGATTTGAACACAATATCATGTCTATGTTTCCAGAGTTGCCAGCAGCAGAGGAGGACGAAGCTTCCGTAGTGCAGTTCCAGGATGTTGGATGGCCGGTTGAGCTCCCCGAACCGGCAACTTGGAGATTGCTAATTAACAAACAGTTTGCTACAACATTATGATTGCATCGAGGGAATTACATGAAAAAAGTGAAGGGAAATTTATAAACACTAAGGAGAAAATCTTTTTTTTTTTTTTGGGAACGCAAGGAGAAAATCTTTCCATACTCCATGCTATCACGAGAGCACGATAGGGCAGGTGGATTACACGTATTAGACCACAGGGTCAAATCCTCTAAGCAGCGGGGAGCAGCAGAAGAGTTGAATTCATCTTTATGTATGAAATTTTTGGCATTCCTACATTTCCAAATATTCCAAAGAATTGTCGTCAGACCAAAACTTCTAACCTTGCTCCTAGTTGAGTTTGAGGCTGTTTGATTCCCTACCACCGGACGCCACGTCGAAGGTTCAAAATCCTCACCAAAGTTTTGTTGGTGCTTAGTTGAAGAGAAAGTAGTGGCCGCAACGGCTCATATGAGCAGAAAAAATCGCCACACCTGTGGCATAGAAAAACTTCGTCGCAAGTTTGGCGTTGCCGCAGCTTCGGCGTGGCGAGCTATAGCTGGCAGCCAAACGCGCTCTTAATATCTTCTAAGGGCTAGTTTGGTAGCAGGGGGCTGGCTACCCCAGGACTAGGAGGCAGCCACCGACGGGGGGCTTCCCCCACCCCCCCCCCCCCCCCCCCCCTCTTCCCCACCCGGTGCGCACAGCCGCACGGGGGCAGCCGAGCCCTGTGCTCGTTTGGCCGTCGGTGGAGGCGTGCGGTGAGCGAGTTGATGGCGCGTGTCGCAAGCGACTGAGCGAGGACGAGCTCCCGGTGTCGGGTCGAGACTTTCGCGCACGGGAAAATAGGTCAAAACCGGGCCGTGGTTTCCCCTTGGAGTGGGCTTCCAAATGCGTGGGCTGGCTTCCCTGGGATTTCTTCACCGCGGGCAGGCTTCCCCGGTTTTGGTTCTATTGTCTATCCACAGGTCCTCCACTCCTCGTTGGTTGTATCCGGGAGGGATGTAGGGAACCGAGTGCATGCCAACTGTTGGTGGCTCTTTTCTCTCTCAAAAAAAAAAACTGTTGGTGGCTCTTGGGCATCGGAAAAATAGGTGTTCGCCTTCGTTTTGCTCTCAAAAAGGACTTTGTCCAGAATTCCTCATGTTATGCTAAATCAAGCGACCTCTAGTGCTTAGCCGCTATCGATGTATCAGCCAAAGGGAAAACTTGTAATTAACCCTTTCACCTTTTACATCAACTAGCAATTTGCCCGTACGATGCTACGGGCGACGAAAAATTTATTATATAATGATAAGCTACAAGTGAAGGCTCTCTTAGACCTCTCAACCTATGATGCACATATATGTCACTCAAAATATGCCATTTTCAATTGAGAGTTTGTCAAGAATGTCAGATATTTTTGATAATTTTGTTAACATGCTATGTTGTGGTGTGATAATAAATCAATTACCTCATGGGTCACCCCTCTCAAAAAAAATCTCATGGGCCTAATATTCCACTATTTGTCCCCTCTGTTTTTTCTAGCAACTCCTCTTCCCTTCCTATCATCTTCTGAATCTTCCTCCTGCTAGGCTATTGTTGAGGGTCAGCCGTCCCAGGTTGTAACACCCTAAATTCTTAATTGCACTTAGGCCTTCTTGACTAGTAAAAATCCCTGTTAATTATAAATTTTCGTAATTGAACTCTCAAATCAAAACAATAAATTTTTAAAATCGTCAAATTGAGCTCAAATAAGAAACTCAAAACTTTTGCACATAAGTGGGCCTAACCAAAACCAAATATGGGTTCCAGGGGCCAAGATATAATTTTGGGCAATGTTCCATAATTTTATGAGAAAGGGAAGCAGTTTAAATAATTCAAAGAGCATTCAAACAGTTTTTATCTTAACAGAATTTTAATTCAAATTCTGGGCCGAAATTCAAAATCTTCCAATAATGAAAAATGTCTCTGTAGCTTTGAACTTTCAACTCTGAATTTTCCAAAATTTTTCACCGCGTGGAGGGCTGTGAGTGGAGCTCATCATTTCAGCACGTTTAAAAATCCAGCAAAAATGCGAAAATGTTACTGTAGCCCCCACACGTCGTCTTCCTCTTCGTGCCGTGCTCCCGCGCGCTGTGGCCGTCGTCAGCCGCTGCAGCCACGCGTGTGAGTGCTCCAGGCCAGCACGCCACCCTCACCTCACTCTTCCTTATCCTCTGGCCGAGACGAGGACGCCGTTCCCCAACCCCTTCTCGTTCTTTTCTTCTCTGCCGAACCACCATGGCTGAGCTCAAGAAAATGAGCCGCCCCGCCTCTACAGCCCCTCCCCGGCTGAGCCCCACATCAAAAACCAAAGCCAGGAGGTACTCTAGCTTTCCCTCACCTCCAATTGAAGTCTCCCCACCCGTAGCGCGAGATCGACGAGGATTTTCAGTCATGGCCGCCGGGTGACCGAGCTCCACATCGTCGTCGATTCCTCCCTCCTTGGTGAGTTTCCACTCGATTACTCGCACCCATAGCTTCCTCACATCCCTACGCATCCATTGGTGTCATGCCTCGTGCAATCCCACCACCCAAATCGACGAATTTCAAGGATTTCTAGTCGCTGTCTGTGGCTCTGTTCTGATGAAGACGAAGGTGGCAATTTCGTAAATAACTCGAACTTGCTCAGAAATTGTACAAATTTCAAAAATCTATATCTGGAGTTATGGGTATCCAAAAATTGCAAACTAAATGTTTTTGGAATCCTTGTAACAAGATCTATCCATTGGTGCAACATAAACATCTAAATACTGTGTAATTAATTCTCTAAAAATCAGAGAAGAAAAACAGAATATTAATTTTATAAAAATATCTACACATGTAATAGGTCTGATTTTTGGCATGCGTATTCCATGTAGGCTCCCTGAACTTTTCCCTGAAACCAGTTCTTAAAAATCAACTTGAATTAAGATTAATTTCAGTTTAAAGTTTCTAGCAAAATCATTTTTAGTATTTTATTCCTGCACATTTTGGCATCTAATTTTGGATATGTTGCTTTTCATAGGATTATCTTACTTATAAAAAATACAACATTAATTATAGATCTTCCAGAAACCTTTTATGAATTTTCGAAGATGATTCTTTGTGCACGCCTAAACATTGTTTAAATCGGAAACGTTATATGTAAAATTTTGAGCACCTAAGTACCTAAATCATGTTAGTAAGTCCGCGAACATGTTATCTTGTTCTTAATAACATCATTGTAACGTATTTATCAAGAGAGTGCCATAAATCCTTTTATTGTGTCCGTATTTTCTTATTGCTTTCAATTAAAACCGGTGACATGTTTAACTTTCCTTTGATTGTTCACACTGTTTTATACAACAAATAAACCATTACTGGTAAAAGAAATATTTTAGACAAAAACAACAAAAATGTTCTTAAGTTACTTTTGAGCATCACCATGTCATGTGCATCATGTCACTAAATTATATTTATCAAGGAAGTTCCATGAACCTTTACACTAATTTCATGAAGTACATTATATTGAATTCGTTGAGAAACCTGTACCACTAGTTGCCAATATTAAAGCACAGGACATTGTCATTAAAAATGATGATAATAATAATTAATTTGGTGCATACATGTTTCTTATGATAATTATATAGGTTCCTATTAGAAATAGTTTGCATATTCACATAATGGTTGTACATGTAATTGCTTCAAACAACATATACGGATCTCAATCTACTTGTCATATGTAGTTACTAAAATGGTAGTTTGCACCCGTTTTACTTTAAATGTTAAATTAATTAGTCCAAGTAAATGAACATATCATCTATGCATGAGCATGTAAGTGCATTTATACTTGGTACTCTAACCTACCCCTTATAGTTAAATAAGTGGCATCCATGCATCTCACGCCCCTGAATATATACATAGTTTGCCCATCATATGCATGCGTATAACTCCGACTTAAGTAATTAATTTTTTTTTTGCATGCCCTCTTAAATATGTGAAGTAAACTTGTAACGCATAAGAATGTCTCCCTAGACACTAGAAGCATATAGCCTCTTTTATTTTCAAACCACCCTAAGATTAGTTGCTATGTAAATCTAGTTTATTTACTCATGTTTCTTTGAAACGACCCCATGCTTTAGTACTCAATATAGATTTTTCATAATAGATATGCACGCAATCGCTATTAATACAACATACGTATGGAATCATTTTCACCATAGGAATTCATAGTAAATAGAGGTTTGTACATAATGTCATACTTTGCTTTCTTTTGAGAAAAACTATAGGGTAAATACTTTCTCTAGGTGAATATGGTCCTTACTATAAGACCAAGAGCATATCTTAAATCAAATGATCATCGTAAAGTAAATCCCAATAGGTTCCCTCTGTACTAATAGAGCTCCAATAATGTTTCCATGATCAACCGTGTCATGTTCCGCCAATCTACATTTCAATAAATAACATATACTTGGTTAAAGCCCAAACTTACCGATAAGGTTGAATAAGCTCTTATAAACCTCAATTCACTTCCAGAATATTTGTCCAAACCACTGTTAGGCAATAAGAGAAAATTACTAATATTTAATGATAAAACTAATTCTCTCATCCTTGGAAGAGAACGCTTCAAGTGAAATGTAATAAAATTATAACTCCAACCTCAGACCACACCCCTTATTGTTAACGAAGTTCAATTTTATTTTAGTCACGCGAATGTTGCCTTGTTGTTAACTAAATTAAATAGGTCACGATTCACTCTTTATTCATGCATTCTAACTTGCATCGCATCATTGTATATCATCATCTAGGACGCGAAGGTGGAACCGAAGAGATGGGAATCATCGCCGTGGAGAACTTGATGCTGCTACTAACATTTTGGAATGTGCTAGAATTTTTTTCAACCCAAGGCAAGCCCCGGTGCACACCTATGTTTTTGCAAAGTTTTCACTTTCTCACATGTATGCGGGTCGTGAAATGTGCATTACGTATAGGACTTGATTGAAAACTTAGTTGCATGTATCCCCAGATATTCCTATGGGTTTGGCACAGTTATGTTCTACCACTCGTTAGTTTGCTATGCTTAATATCGAGTCATCGGTAGCAACATTCGAGTGGTATGGAGATCACTCGATGTAGGTGGTTCAGATTTACTTTATGTTCTCACATGATGATGATAATGAATTTGAGACCGAACGGGAAAGTTTCATGTGTAGGTTGGGGTGACAAGGCTCGCCTTGTTCGTCATAGCCCCGTTTGTGTCGGTTGAGGACCGTTCGTTGTGGCCCCGCTGAGCAAGTTTGAACAGTACCGAGTGCATGCTAGTAGAATGGGAACTAGTAAACTGAGTAGCTCGATGTTGTATGTGTTGGACGGTGCACCCCCTCTCTTTTGGTGATGAAGATGGAATGGTGGTTGCGGGTTTGTGTAGGAAGGGAGGGCACACGGGCTAACCACGGATTGCCTGGCGCGGGTATCGCGTGGAGGACGTGTGTCCGGGAGAGGTGAAATCGGCTCGACCTTATGATGTCTTGTGAAAAGTTGCCGTGCGAGACTCTTTCGAGTAGCGTACGTCGTGTATTCGGGTTTCGCCTGCAAGTGTAAATCGATTCGAATCGCCGTCCCTCGCGGTTATTGAGTACCACTTGTTCACTGCGTCACATCGTAGTAAGAAGTGGAACATGATGATTATACTTGCTGAATTGTACTTTAATTAATTGTATTGCAACTTTGTATGGATTAGCATAGGTGCTAATATTTATGTTTATGCAAGAACTCTTTTAATTTGACTAAAATTTGAAAGAAGGACCAGCTTTTAGTGCTATTTTTATGCAAATATTCCCATTAACCTTGGTCAGCCCCCTGCATGTTAGGAGTCGGTCTTAGAAGGCCATTTTGACGGGTAAGCCTCGCTGAGTATTAGTTGCTCAGGGTTTGTGGTTTAAATCTTTTTGCAGGCGATGCTTTGGCTCAAGAGAATGAAGCATGTTTATGGGCTGAATGTGCTTCATCATAGGATAAATACGTCGAGTTGTATATCGCTTCCGCTACGCTTTTCAAACTCTTTTATGTAACCAAATTGAATCAAAGTTGTAATAATTAAGAATTCTTCTACACTCTATTTTACTTATGCTTATGTGTGTGTACTTTTGGACTCTTGCGTCGTCAAGTGTCACCCGATTAAGATTCTGGTTAGCAAACCCCTCATTAATTTGAGGTGGGGTGCTACACAGGTGAACTCGATTATCCCTTTTGTTAAGAAACCTTGAATATCAGATATACATATTAATGTTTCGATACATAAATCATACAACATCAGAATAACAAGATTTATCAGAATATGACCTATGCACATTAGTAATATCAGTACATCACAATTTGTTTTTTTAAAATATGTTTATTTGAAGAGAAACGAAAAAGTTTCTGATTCGTTCTTGCTGGTCAAAGTTTGGAGGAGCTGCGCGTGACATCACAGGAAATCGCTGTACTAAAAGGTAATCTTATACAACATACGTATAACTGATGCTGTGATGCAGAAGATAATAAGAGGAGCTTGCAGATCGGTGTAGGGGTCAAAACGGACGGGAACGGGCGGAAAAACCCCCCAACCGTTTCCGTTTCCGTATTTGTTCCACCGGACGGAAACGGAAACGGGAAAGGCGGGAACGGAAACGGATGGGTCATAAGCGGTTAGTCGGAAACGAACTAATCCGGGTAGGAATATGCCGGTAACGGTTCGGTATCCGGTACAACAAAACGGACCATGAGATATGGCATCGGATATTTAACCTCACATAAATATTGATTTATACAAGAAGCCCACAACTATTTCATTAAATAAATTTGTTTGAACGTGACTGATATAAGCTGCCGTATAATATTTTTACTAAGCAAATACATGTTTCTTATACTTAGTCAAAAGATAAATAAAGAATTGCATGAGAAAAGTTAGAAAAAAGAAACAAATTGTGAGCCAAACTGACGTGAGAAAGAAATATTCGTGAGCATTGCGGGAGCCTGGCAGTCGCAGGCAACACATCGGCAAGCCAAAGAAACTGAGAGGGTCCATGCTCTATATAATACAGAGAGCAGCAACTATGTGTTGTGCTTCGCCCATTCCTTCCGGGCTGATTTCAGGCCTTTTTGTTATTGGGCTGATGGTTGGGTTGGGCTGTTGGATCCCGGATTTTCTGGAAACAGGATGAAAAACAGGAGTGTCCCGGGTACAAACGGGATACCGGGGAAACGGGCCGGAGAAGGCCTCTCCTGATTTCGCTCCCGTTCCCGTATTCTGTTATCCTGTTGCAGGAAAAATACGAAAACGGGCAGGAAAAAACGGGTCACGGTTGCCGGACGGGACGGGAAAATCCCGTCCTGTTTTCACCCCTAGATCGGTGCCCCACTGTCTGTGCGCAGATCAATTGAGCAGAATAAAATCAGATTGCATCAACAATTGATGGCAAGAAAAGAAGAAGAAATAACAAAGTTCCCTTAATTCGATCAGTAGGGAAGAAAAGTTAATTTAATATCCTCTCGTGCTGCTGAGAGACACTCCCATCTGGTTCGATGGCCATCAGGATCAACGTATTATGGATGCATCTTTAGATAGCACTAGTATGATCCGGCGCGCGCGCGCCGCTTGTCTAATTCCACGCTTACAAAATTCATGAAGAAGCAACAGATATTTATGCCGAATATTTTGCCTTTCTTTCATTTTTGTTTACGAAACACAACACATAACAAAAAACGGTAAGAAGCATAGTTTGCAAGCCGACGTTTATAAAAGTCATATCATTGGAGACATTGATAGCAACATATATATCCACTGTGACAAGAATCAAAGCATACCAACTCAGACAATCCATATCCAACAACTTATGCAGAGGTACAAGGTCTGACAATAACATCATCTATTGACAAAAAATTAAGGACACCGACAAAACCTAATCAACTGTCTTCCTTGTCTGGATATTTCCATACAGATTACAACAAACACATATTATAACATTTCACCAAATATCGAGCATGCCATTAATAAAAATAAATTGGCATATATTTTGTATGTAAGAATATATAACACACAATTTTAAAAATTAGCAAGTCCTTTTTGCAAACACCTTCTGCGATAACAGAACAAATATTTCCTTAGGCATCAATCCATTGCCTATTAGCAACCTAAGTGTCATGTGATATGGCAATACATGTGCCAAAAGAAGGCATTTTAGCAACATGATACCTTTGTTTCATCATCAGCCTATCTGTTGCCTATTAGATGCATCAACCCTCAGTGTTCACCGAACCTGTGCAAGGCCGTGCAGGTTACCAAGTATAGGCTTAAACCAGCGCAGCAAAAGAAAACATCCAATGGTACAACAAACATCAGCAGTATTGTCCCTGAATTCCACTGACTTTGTACAAATATAACCAAGTATTAGATGCCATGACTTTGGTACAACTGAAGTGAAGACATCAACATAGGAGAAAGCGAAGCATGTAAAATACAAAAATGACAAGGCAACATTTTTTTTGTTTCCAAGAATGTAGACAGAGGTGCACATTGCTTACAGATTCTGCACCATCAGTCCATTTTCCTCAGGAAACCACGCATAGCTTGCTGCAAATTGCCTTTCAGCTGGAAGACAATATTAGGCATACAAAATGTAAGGAAAATGTACTAAAGCTTGAAGCCAAACGTAAGGATGTTAAAAGGTTGTGTTATCTTTAAAATCTTCACCCTAGAAAACTAACATATAGCTATTTCAAAGGAACAAAAAAGATTAAACCATATTGTATACTGAATATTACAAAAGGCTGCAACGAGAAAAGGCTAATCTTGTAGCACAGAAAGGCAATTGAATAAAAAATAGTATTAATTATAATTCATAGCTCGTTGTATTGCTTCTCACTTCTTTACAGCAACAAATACCGAAGCCTCCCATAGTGATTTACCACATAAAACGGACAATTTCAAAAGCTTTTTTTTTTCTAATCCAGGGCATAATCTTTGATTTATTAAGGCAGAACAGAAATATATAATGCAAAAGTACGTACTAAAACCTACAATGATTTATCCTGAACTCCAATCTTAATCAGAGAACATATTAACAGAATTCGTCAACCATTGATGAATATATTCTTTAAAATGGGGTCATCCGGAAAACTAACATAATATTTAAATTTTGCATGGACAGTGTACAAAACTGCATTCTCTGTATATTATTGGAACCTACAGCTAATCAGCATGGCTATGTCATCCAAAAAGCTGATATAAACATGGTCCGTGTTCAGGCACAAGCAGGTAACAAATACACATATGCCCAGAAAGAAAAACAGAAAACACTGATTTAAGAGAAACTCTATTCACACCCAGGGAGAGCCACCGCTCACTCGATGAACCTGCTGCACTAATATGTGTATTCACGTATTGACATATCAAACTAATATGCGTATGCACTTAACTAACTAAGATGGTTCTTAGTCGGCACAAAGTTTGTATGGAGAGCGGGATGTGCTCTTGCCCACTGCTAGAGCAGTGAATTTAATTAGCCGTGTTAATAATTTTCTATGTTCACATATCATTGAGAAATAAATAAAGGAATGATGCAATCCTTTGCTAAGAGAAACAAAGATCAGTACATTATTCTCAAAATTTGAACCACTGAATAATCTCAGCAGGCCTCGTATAAAAGCATCGAATGTTTTTATAAGAGCAGTGACACAGTATTGTCAGCTTTAACAAACCCAATCTAGAAAATCAAATAAATGCAAAAATAGATAAATCTAAGAGTAACATACCCTTCTCTCTTCTTGAACCTACGTGATCTTGCCTGCTGGGCTGGGCGTACTCAATCCTCTGCAGTGTCCCGTGAACATGGGCAGAGAAATGATCTTCAAGCCAATTCATTGCCAAAAAAAAAATCCAAAAGGCAGTAAGGCAGAGAAACATGTACAGAACAACCTCAGAGCATTAAAGACACCAATAGTATGTACATTTAGAAGGCATAGAGAAAGAGGGGAAAAAACAAAGAAATGATAATATAATAATTAAAGGACAGTGGAGTTGATTTACCATGAAAAAAACCCAATTCTCCTAACATGACAATTCACGAGACATGGATCACGAGACCTAAATAAACTGAACTGAAAAATTAAGGTGCTACCTAAAGGCAGTGACAACTCATCATGCCAAGGAGAGGAAGCAATGCAGTAATTTACTAATACATTGCAACTCCAAAAGTTAATAAATAAATTATCAAAGAGAACAGAAGGGAGGTGGACATACATAGAGGTTGAGGTTCATGAACGCTGATGTTGAGCATGGGAGGAAATCCTGCCAATTTAATGGCAGCAACATCATTTACCTGCATGCACAACCATATGCGGTGAATAATCAATTTAGAACTAAGTTATTTGCAACCGATGCTCACAGGAAATTAAGTTTCAAAGTAACTCAATGGAAAAATTCATTGACTGCACATATCCACGACTCATAATCAGTTTTAAAGCTTCAATATAACCACATTGCTTAATAGATGCTGCTCACCTGAGCACTCGCTACTTTATTTATTGTTTTACTTCCTGATTGCCCACCTTGGTCCTACCCAAGACAAAGGACACAAAACTAGGTATGAAGTGGATAAATTTGTACCAACCTATAGCTAAAAATTTGCAGATGTATCGGAGAAACAAGCAATTTCTTTGATCCGGAGAGGATCCATGAAGGAAATGATGTTGCATGCCAGCAGGTCCGCAAAACAAAAACCGGAAACTATAAACTATGGATAGAGTTGAAGTGAAGGCTTACCGTCAAATTCAGTACCTCGTCCCTCCTAATTGGGCAAAGTAACCAAGGCGTCTAATTGAGATTAAAAAAAATGGCCTCAGCAACATGCTTACCTGAACTCATTTTGCTGGTAGATGTGTACAGTAGCCCTAAACCTCAGAGTACTTTATAATAGCTCAAAGTTGAAGGTCAGCCTTAGAATATAACGAAATCAGTTGGTACCTCTCCCAATATTTGACCTATCAGATTCACCCTCTATAAAGTCATCTCTTTCAACAAACAAAAAAAATACCTTGTCAGATTCTTTGTTATCAGCCATGAACCAGAGGACAAAAGAAACTGAACTGTAAATATACATATAATAAAATTTGGTAGGATTGCCTCAAAGTATGCCTTATGAGAATGAATGCACCTCTACCTGCTCCACAGACTCGATGAATTAATATGGGGAATGGCTAACCCACTGTATGACTCAAGAACAGTGGTAAAGGTATGAAAAAACTTTGGTAAGCATGTGAAAGCAGAAGTAATATTAACAACTGGACATATTTAAATGCTTCCTTGGTATGGCGGAGGGGGCATATTATCGAATCTCAAACAAATTGGCTTTCTGAAGAGCATCAGCATAGCAAACACCATTGACAAATCATAGCAATGTTGCAGAGCAAGCAAAGATCATCCTCTTTTTTTCTTTTGCAGCGGAGTCGAGATCCATATATGATATAAAAGGAAATAGAACATTGTAGAAGAGCTTAGAGAGGATGGGATCATATATTTTCTTCTCTAGGGTAATGGTAAAGTAACGAATGCAGCTGAATGAACTACTTTATTTCTTAAATACACTTTTGTATGAAAAAACATTGGCGATGTCTATGTAACCAAGAAATGTCTCATTTTTCTAAGCTCATTTACATGCGGCACTGCATCCCTGAAACTCGTCCTTGCCTACAACAAATCACACAATGGATAAGTTATAGAAACATAAAAAATACTAACCAAACAAGATTGGTACACAAAATATGTGTTTTTCTACCCTTAGTATTCATGTTAGTAGCAAAGTTCATCAGATCAGACAAGGGAAACTATCGATTGCCTGATGCTACTATAACCAAACAGACTTATTCAAACATTATGTTCGAAGGATATAAAACAGCTGCTTGAATAAACTCCAGTCCCCAACCTTACAAACATGCCAACGAATGCATGTTGGAAACATGATCTTTTGCCTAATGCTACTGACGTTCAGATTAGCACACATCATATAAATTAGCTAGAATTAATTTGTGCAAAAACGTTGAACGACTCTGAAGGGGTACAAAGAATATATATTTATTTCATAAGACAAGACAAATCATTCCCTGCACTTTGCATCAAGTAAAAGCAAGTTGGGAACAAATGTTTCATATCACAGCAAAGGAATTCAGTTAGCCTTTCCTTCAAGGATTTTTTCTACGGAGATCCCTAAACCCCAAATCAACAAAAATCAGTGGCAAAACCACACAAATTGAGGGTACACCTTTGTTCGAGCATGGGAACTACTGCCCTAACACACAATAGTCCTTCTCAAATGCAAAAGGAGACAATAGTTAGAAAGTAAGAAGATAAATCAGAAAAAAAATTACCTACCAATCTGAAAACCTTACTTTCTCAATATTTTTTTTGCCATCTCTCCGGCAGCTAGCCTCTTTCTTCAATTACCAATATGATGTAAACCATGATTCTAGAATCAAATTCCCTAGCCTGACATTGGAACCCAAACGCACCCCCAAAAAACAAATTCGTCAATCAAAAATCCAGATAAATACAACAAGATTAAGATCTGAAAAACAAAAAAACAAAGGTGAAGAGGAAGCTTACAGGGCAGGGGGAGGCATCGTGACCTTTGCCTCCATGGCAGCGGGGCTGCACCCTGTGTGGAAGACGGAGGAGGCTGCCGCTGCGCCTGGCTGAACCAGTGAGGGAGTCGCCGCTGACTTGGGTCCACATGCCGCCGGATCGAATCGCCGCTGAGGTGGAGGAGACGCGCAGGAGGAGGCCGCCGCCGCCGCCCCTAGGTGGAAGAGGGAGGAGATGTCGACGACCCTGCCTGCACGAGTGACGGGGACAGCCGCCGCGTAGCTGGCCGCAGGGAAGGGAGGAGAGGAAGCCCAGCAGGGGTGGAGAAGCTCGACGGTGACCGGCGGCCTGCGGCGCAGCTAGGGTTTGCGCTGGCCAGAAAAGGAACCCAAAAGAAGCTCTCAACCCTCACCCAACAACTGAACCCAAAAGAAGCTCTCAACCAAAAAGGAAAAAAGCATGACGACCACTGACCGCGACGCGAGATCCAGCCGGCCACCGGGAGGAAGAAAACCAGGTGGAGAGAACACGAAAGGAGGATGCGAATGGGGAGGAAGAAACGAGGAGAGACGGCGAACGAAGTAAATGCGGGCCGCTTCACCCACCGCAGTAAACCTGGGCACGGCGCACGCAATGGCAAGACGACACGCGGGCCACCAACGTTCTCAGCCAAGGAGAGAAGACCATGCAGCCCGAGTCTTACGGTGAAAAAATTGTTACCGAGCCAACCGGTAACCCCACTCGAGGACACGCCGCCGATGGAGATCGCACGGACGAGGATCCCAAATCACTGGGAGCGCGGCTACACGGGGCTGACTAGAGAAGAAAATTAGCAATTTCCATCTCCATTCGTTGCACTCTACATCTGCTAGCTCCCGACGCTGTGGCCGCGCTCCTACGTGCAAACTTAGCACCTTAACCTCCCGACGCTGTGGCCGCGCTCGCCCAGAAGCCTGGCCGACGGCACAATGACGAACATTGACGCGCCCATCGCCACGTAGCGCCGTAACCAACATGATGCGGCAGTCCAATTGAAGCGGGGAGACTCGGACCACTCGTCATAGGGCACCAGCGAGTCGAACACTCACGTTTTAACTTTTCGCGGCAGCCGGCACCTAGATCTATCTGCACGTCCTCGTCGGAGCAAGTCGATTCGGCTGCTCAAATTCCTCACAGGGTCTTCCAGCAGCAGATCCAACCTGACCTCTTGGAACGATAACTGATTATTCTCTATGAGCAGACGGAGAGACGGAGGTGGAGGCCGAGTCGGATACTGCGGCAGAGGGACGAAAATCGGTGTTGAAGCGGGCGGACAGACACGGACTCTCGATGCTGGCAGACGACTAAATCATGTGGCCACGGTGGTAGTAGATGCAACATCCGACGGTTTAAAAGAGGCAAACCCAAAGTTGACAGACATGTCACACATTACAAACTTATTAGTATTATTAGATTAGATAGATTAAGGATAGCAAAAGGCTTTCGTAATGAGAATCACTAAATCCATGTCCTATCGGGCCATTCAACAAACGTAGGAAAGCATCAGATGCATCCGTCGGACACAGGTTGCACATTTCGGGTCGTACGCACAGCCTTTTTTTTTTTAAAGAGAGACGCCCACAAGGGGCTAGAACCTTCATTGCTGCTCAAGAGGTACAAGAATTTTGCACAAAGCCCTTACAAGATTCCTAATTAAAATATAGGCCTTGTGCAACACAAAAAGGACACAAAAAGAAATATAAACTATTGCTAGGTCCTTGGCAGGAGAACTGCACCGACATCGATGATCAGACGTACGCCGCCGCAGATCCTCCGCGAGCTCAGACATGAGGAACGCCATAGCCTTCATGATCCTGATCTCCGGTACAGAAGCCTCCAACTGTGACGGGACCTGACGATGGAGAGAGAAAAGATGCGAATGAAAATACAACATTATAGAACGGCCTCGTTTGACTTTTTCTGGGTACTGCCGCTTTTTCGCACCAATATATCTACATCAAGTGGTTGCTGAGAGTGCAGAGAGTGCCCTGGTTGCGTCGTACGGTGTAGTTTCCTTGAAGCTCCTGGCTATTGCTCCAGTCCATAGCTTTTCCACGCCCCATAAATACACCTGATCGCGATTAGTGAGCAAGAACAATGCAGGGCGCCGCTACTGCAAGGCAATCTCAGCTCCTGGCCACCGTCCTGCTGCTTGCCCTTGTCGCGTCACCTCATTCCTCAGCGGCTCTCCTCGCATCACCCGGTCAGTAACTTCTCCGGTTCTCAGTTCTTCTCAAGTTTATAATCACCTGCTCTTAAAGCTAACTTTCAATTCAAATCACAGTCAGCTATATTAACTGTAATTTCTCGTTATGTATGTGTAGGATTCGCCGGGGTACGCGGTCCACAGAAGTTTAACAGATTCCTGCTTCAGATTTCTCCTCCGTCACCGACATCAAACACTTCGTTCGGCACTAGCACCACCGCCGCCGTGCCCCCGCCTCCGTCGACCTGACGACCACGCGACGATGCTGCACGTAAAACGCTACCCTTAGCATTGATGTAGGTGGGAATTGGTACCGGGAGATCAAAGCTATTCAGACTATTTGGATGCCGGAGTAATTCTTAGTTTCCTCAACAGTTAAATCTGGGTTGGGTTGAAGAGCTCCCAACCACTCTGTTTATTGACTTAAATGTTGAAGCGATGCAATCTCAGCTTACAAAAAAAAATTGGCACGAAGGGGAACCCCTTAACTTTTATCCAATCTGAAATGTATGCATAACCTGTCAAAGGCCGAGAGCACAAGCGTGGATAAATAAAAAATATGATTTGTAAGAGTGATATATTGCGTATAATGATTGGATGTATTGCAATGAGCCTCTCGGCCAATATATAATAATACATGAATTGGAGGGCAAGACACCTCTCCAAATATATATAGGAGTCCTACATACATAATCTAAACTACCAATTATACTCTAACATCCATCTGCGGTCACTGTGGGAGCACCACAAACGGTGATACTGGAAAAGAAGCCAAAGGTAGAATCCGCAGACTAACTTCTTACCACAGTTGTAGCGTCGTCGTGGTGCAAATGTAGTGAATGAAATAAAACTGGCGAGTACCTCATGCGGATGACAACCTTTTCGTTGACGAAGTAGCCGAGATTGAGGTGTACGTGGTCGTGGTCGTAGCCGTGGAGGGCGCTGGTTCGAAGCATCAACAAGGCGCACATGTACACATAATCAGCAATGCCCAGCCGACGATCTCACTGGACGATGCAATGCGACGGCGAAGGCGCGGGCGCTCAGACATATCAAAAAGTGCATTTACATCAGTCTGTCAGCAACATCTGCAGTGCCAGTGTCCTGAAAGTGACGATAGACGGCGTAACTCAGACCGTGAGCCTGGGTGACGAGGAGGATTGGAAGCATGGGTGACATCACTCTCTAGATAGGCGGCGATCCTGCTGAAGATGGTTTGACCATGGGCCAACATTGCTGCCAATGACACGGCACACCAATGATCTCATCCTCTGGGGTGTCGACGTTAAATCGTTGACAGTCGTGTAGCTCTCAAGTACACCTAGCATTATCCCTTTTTATCTTCTTCCTTCCCTGCCGCACGCAATGGCGTAATGGATTGAGGGAGAATTAGAGAGAGGGCAATAGCATAATGGATTGAGGGAGAATTAGAGAGGAGACATGTGAGGCGCTGCGAAGATCCAAACTTGAGGAGATGGCTGCCCGGAGGCCCAAGCCTTGCGGTAGCGCACGGCGTTCCACAAGGGTAGTTCGCCGACATTACCTAAGAAATTGACATAGATGACGGGTAAAGAGAGAAATAGGTGACGGGCTCCCGACTCGTCATCCCTACACCGTTACTGATATCAAGAGAAGGGTAATGGGCATTTGCCTGTCACCCATAAAAGGTAATAGGTGATAGGCAACATAAGAAACCCGTCACCTATTAAGGGTTATGGGTGACGGGCTTCTCGTGTTGCCCGTCACCTATTATATGTTATGGGTGGCGGGCTTCTTTTGTTGCCCGTCACCTATGTAGTTGAAATTGGGTGACGGGTGTCTATTGTTGCCCGTCACCTATTTAGATGTTTATTGGTAACGGGCTTCATACGTTTCCCGTCACCTGCTGATGTTTAATGCGTAACGGGGGTCTTATCATGCCCGTCACCTATGTTGCCTGCCCCATTTAGGGGTTTTCCTGCCTGCTGACCGCATCCAGGAGCCAAAGCCTGGATTTGGCAGCCATCTTCGACATGATAAAAAAAACCATCACAAACACAACTTGTACATACATAGAGCCAGACTTATAGAGCCATGATCTCAATGCCAAACACGTAGATCACAAAGACATCAATAAATATTGTTTATCATCTCAAACACACGTCATCAAGTCAATAATATATAGGTGACGGGCGATGATGTTGCCCGTCACCTATTAGCCGGCCACCAAATAGGTGACGGGCAGTAATGTTGACCGTCACCTATTTTCCTCCCCCACCTGCTCAGTCATCCTGGCTGGTGACGGGCCATTTTCCTCCCCCCCACCTTCCGTTTAAGGTGACGGGTCAAGAAATCATGTCACCTATGTGCCTGTCACCTTTGGCAAGTTCTTACGTAGTGATGGGGTATGCCCTGCAACCACGCAAAGGCACGTGGCTGGCAGGCTGGTGGATCCCCGGCTACTTCACGCCCTTGCGCTGGCTGTTGCTGGAGGCGCATGGTGTGATGCCTGCGTAGACACCCGATGTGTCGGCCGTCGAAGAAGCCATTGTCTCCTTCCGCCAACGATCGAATCGATCCATGAAGAGTCTGATACCCACTGCATGACCGACGCTAAGCCGACAGTGGCGGCGAATCAATAGGATCCACTTGCAAAACAAGGGCGCTACCCCTGACGGTGAGCCAACAGTAGAAGACTAGGGTTTAGATCGATAACCTAAACTCGTGATACTATGTAAGAGAGATAAATTATGTGTAATTATTGGATATATTGCAATGAATGTCTGGATCGATATATTCAGAGTACATGATTTGGAAGGCAAAACACCTATCCGAGAAATCCTAGATACATAATCTAATTTACCAATTATACTCTAACATGATTGATTATAATGTAGATATGACCTCGCTGCAGATAGAGATCTTTTTGTAATGACGACAAAGCACTACTCCATCTGTTTCCCTTTGCAAGGCCGCATGCAAGTCAAGATCAATGTTTTAAATAGCAGGTTAAGGGGTTTAGCGGCATGTCCCTAAAATAGCTAATAACAGAGCTAATCGGGCTATAGCGGCATGTTCCTAAAATAGTTAAATTGTACATGAACGCAAATAGCAGTACACAGCTTCAAAAAGCTATAGCGGGCTATACTCAGGAGATTTAAAACCTTGGTCGAGATTTAAACTTCCTAAATCTTTGGTCGATGAATAGCCTAAGGATATACATTGTAAATTTCAAATTTAGTACCACGGGATTGATATTTGAAAGTGTGTTTATATATACGGTCTCACTTTATGGCTATATGAGCAATGCGAGGTAAGAGATACTAACGGTCCAAATGATTTCTTGGGGACCTCACCGGCTCGAACCGTGCCTTATAATTTGATTTAGAGGAAATACTAATTAATCAATCAAGAAAATAAATGTTAACTAATCAAATGGCCAAACCTAGAACCTATGTTCATGAATGTTAATTTCCACAAAAACTCTCGGTGGACAACAAAAGTTACGCAGAGACTAAATCGTTAAGGGGAACAATTAACCGTACTCATTTTCTCAGCAAGATGCCTCACTTATATCAACAAAACAATGATCACGTACGCAAATAGCTTAGCCTTGAATTACAAGTAGGGTATGTTTGGTTGGATTTCAGTTTCAGCTTTCTTGTCAGAGAGAAACACTTCTCGTTCTTGAACTAGAAATCAAAAACCACAAAATCCTAGTTGTACCGACAATTACTCGGCTAAACCACTAGACTCATTTGCATTCATTGTTGGAAGCTCAGCTTGTGGAGATGTGTTCCAACGCCCGGGAATGATCACAGCAGCAGGAAGCAGATTATCTTTTTTTTTTTTTTGAAACTGGAAGCAGATTATCAATGATACGTCAGTGACCTGCGCGCAAGTTGACTACTGTTAAGCAACCAGGAATCGCCATGCTGCCCTAGTTGAACGCTTGGAATCGGTGAAGTAGGCAATGTGAATCAACTGGCCGTGGAGACAGATCGAATCCGGCCATAAAGAACTCTTCTGTGTCTCTCTCGAGTCAAACTCCAAAACCAGACACCGATAGATTCTCTAAGAATCACCAAGTACAGCTAATTAAGGAAGGTCGAGAGCTCCTAGACAAGCCATGCGCCTGCAAACGATCGAGCGATGGAAGGCATCAAACTGAACTGAACTCCTTTACAAATTTCTTGACGTTCGTTCCTATAAATGCGGAGATGCAACCTTCCTTCTTCCGGTAGTATATCCTCTGGTTGCTAGCTATAGCTAGCTAGAGTAGAGTGGCAGTATTCCGACCGATCACCATTCATTGCCAAGGAGTTGTTTGATCCTAAGTTATCATCGTCGTCTCTAATTGCGCTCCTTCTAACCCTGCTTCTCCTCGTCTCGTGCCCATCTTCTCTGGGAGCTCGTGACATCCCACAAGGTATGTTACGCACCAGTGCAGCTGCCTGCAGCCTGCATGCTCGTTCACGTATGTATTAGCCGTGTTTGATTTTGACCTGATTGCGTATATACTACTGTATATCGGTTGCAGACTGGGGAACTGGCGATGCGGGCAACTGTCAGCTGCAGTGCGGCGGGCGAAGACTCCTGACGAACCTGCATGAGTCACTGCCGTCTCCATTTCCAGCAGGACGACCTCCCACTGGTCCTCCCCCAATCATCGCCGCGCCCTCGTCTCCGCTGCCGAGCATGTGACGGTCTACATGTATTCAGCAGACCGCTGCGGACTTAATTGGCTCTATGAAATTAGCTTCAAAAGGCTTGATAGCGTAGCTAGCAAAATATTGTCTGAACATTTTCCTTATAGAATGACCGACATGCATCCAGCAGACAGCAGCGGACTCTGCTAAACTTGTGAGTGCGTGAGCAACAAGTTTCAGAGCTCTTGCTAGCTTAGGTATCGATACTTACACTACCTGAAAAGTTTTCCTTGTTAGTCGAATTCATCCCACTCTGCTTTTGTTGTCTCTAGCAAACACACCCTCCGTTGTTATGATTTTGTTGACGTTGGTTAGCTCTAAGTTGAGCTAACCAACGTCAACAAGAAAAAGAACAAATGGAGTAGTCAACAAAACAAAACAATAAATCCACTAGAACAAAGAATCAAAAAGTTTCAAGTCAACCTTCAGAAAACGTTTCAAGTTAAAAACATGTTTCAAATCATTAATTCTTTACTGAAGAGTTTTAAGTTAATTCAACAATGTTTCAAGAAAAAGAAGTTCCAAGTCAGCTAGCAAAATTTCCAAGTATAAAAGAAACTCTGTGCGAGCTGGTCAATGGCAATCCAAGCGGTAAAGAGAGAGTCTCAGAGGAAAATTTCCAAGTATAAAAGGAAGCGCTGCATATGGTCTTCTTTTCCACAGAGGACCACATGAATTTTTTTAATTAACAAACGAATTTTTTATTCATTTAATAAAAATAATCGACCGATTCTAAAATTTACGAGACTAACCGCCCTGTCGCCCATTCAAAGGGCGACAAGGATACCACGTAGGCAAATGTGGGCCCAGTCGCCCTATGGGAGGGCGAGGAGCCCTTGTCGCCCATGCAAGGGGCGACTAGGATCGATCCCCCTTTTCTTTTTCCCGATTTTCCCCACCTCCACAATATAGTCTACCAAATTCTCGATTAAAAATACTTTTAGGCTTCGAAAAATTATGCCTACTTTTCTGCTGATAGACCATTTATTGTAGAAACCATTTGAGCTTGGTGGAGTCCAAAATGCAAAGTAAATTTCAAAATAAAAATCTACGAAATGGGCTGGTTGTTAACAACTTATTGAATTTTTAGAGCACCTTAAACTTTCACAAAAATTCCCAAAAAAGTATTGGTTATTTTTTGGGAATTTTTGTGAAAGTTTAAGGTGCTCTAAAAATTCAATAAGTGGTTAACAACCAGCCCATTTCGTAGAGTTTTAGTTCAAATTACTTTACATTTTGGACTCCACCAAGCTCAAATGGTTTCTACAATAAATGGTCTATCATCAAAAAAGAGGCATAATTTTTAGAAGCCTAAAAGTATTTTTAATCAAGAATTTGGTAGACTATATTGTGGAGATGGAGAAAATTAGTAAAAAGAAAAGGGGGATCGATCCTAGTCGCCCCTTGCATGGGCGACAGGGATCCAGTCGCCCCTTGCATGGGCAACAAGGGCTTCTCGCCCTCCCATAGGGCGATTGGGCCCACATTTGCCTACGTGGCACTCTTGTCGCCCTTTGAATGGGCGACAGGGCGGTTATTTTCGTAAATTTTAGAATCGGTCTATTATTTTTATTAAATGAATAAAAAATTCGTTTATTAATAAAAAAATTCGAGGACCACATATATGGGCCACGGTGTAAGCGCAGCCTAAAACATTTAGCTTATTGGGCTGCTAGGAGAAGCAGACAACCCATTAACGATAGTGAGAATTGCTGCGGCCCATACTCATGGAGTGCTCCGTTGACAATCTCAACCTTACCACCGCTGATAGGAAGTACAAAAAAAAAAAAAAAAAAGAGTGATACAATGTCAAACATCAAACACAACCTATGCTATGCATGCGGGCTCTGGCCGCGTCGAGACAAGTCGAATCTACTCCAGCTGTATGTATACAAGTCCAAAAGGCTAGTAGGTTGGTAGCGTGTGCAAATCTTGAGGATCCACGTTTATCTAATCAGCCATTTCACGATCCTAGGTAGGCTAATAAACCATTCATGAAGACAACGAATTCAACCTCGGCAACGACGAAAGTTACAAATGAATAATCAATCGGCTATCAAGCATATTAATCAATTACTTCCTCCAATCCAAATACATGACATCAACGCAACATTTCTTAGTGATCAATTTGAACTAAAAAAATTGTTTTTCTAATACTACATTTAACAAGATAGTAATAATTAACTCCCGCCTGTCCAATATAAATACGGCACAGTACCAAGTCTTTGCATATATTAACGACAAGGTCACACACGTCGCTAAATGGCGACGTCGTTCTCTCTGCCGCCAAGGTCACCCACGTCGCTGCCGGCGCTCGCCCAAATGCTGCTTCTCATCGCATCGTCCCTGTGTTCTCTCGAGGCCTATGGCATGGCGCAAGGTGCGTATACGAGCTTTTGCGAGCCGAACCTGGGTGGCTAACGAGCCGGCTCGGCTCATTAAGGCTCGGCTCGCAAAAGCTCGTTTCGATAACGAGCTGCTCGGCTCGGCTCATTAAAACTAACGAGCTAAAATGGAGGCTCGGCTTGGTTCATTAAGAAAGATCGAGCTGGCTCATTAGGCTCACGAGCCAAGTAAGTATATTGAAACTTTGATGATAAAAACATAAGTGATTTGAATCATTTCCTAATTATTGACATGTGATAACAATAAAAAATCATAATATAAACCAATATTGCAAAAAAAATCAATCTAAGTCAAAAGAGATGAAAAATTAATGAAATAAACAATATAATCCAACATTGAACATGATTTTTATCTATATTGAAGTTGGTTTATTTATTGGATGATAAATTGAGCTTCGCCCAACATAAAAACTACCATCTTATTAGAGAATTAAAGGGTGCGTTTCTATAAAATCGAGCCTATTGAGCTAATCGAACAGTTCGCGAGCAGCTCACGAGCTGGCTCATTAACAAACGAGCTATAATGGAGGCTCGGCTTGGTTCATTTAGAAGACCAGGCCGATCCGAGCCGAGCCAAAATTAAGATCGAGCCGAGCTGGCTCGCGAGCCTCGAGCTTTTTTTTCCAGCCCTTGAAACGCACCACCAAGAAGTCTGGGCGATTTCCTTCTATGCCATTGAATAATGAATTTGTTTCTTATTTGCCATGGAAAGTTTTCATTTTCCTTCCTTGTCATTGGTCCAAATTTTGATACCTTCAATGCTCACACAAGCAACCATGCAGCGTAACTCAAGGTTATTCTTTTCCCATAGCAAATAAGTAATCAAGTCATTTTTCAATGGCATGGAAAATTCTCTCCAAAACTAACTACTTATAAGAGACTGTTTGTGATTCCCTGATGGAGCTTCGAACTGATTTCGTCACAAATGCAACACCAAGAACTATGAGAGATTTCTTTCTATGTCATTAAACAATGAATTGTTTTCTTATTTGTCATGGAAAATTTTCATTTTCCTTCCTTGCTATTGATCCAAATGTTTATGGCTTCGATGCTAACATAAGCAACCAGTCGACCGTGGGGAGGAGGAGCGGCAGGGATGGGGACGGTGCCTCTGTAGGAGAATCGGATGGGGGCGGCTGAAACGAGTTAGGTTTTCATTTTATGGGCTGAGGTTGGGCTGCTGCTGCGGGGAGCTATTTTTCCTGTGAGACCGGTGTGGCCCGTCAGGCCTATTCCGGTTTCTGGTAGTGTCGAGATGTTTTTTTCCATAGCAAATAAAGAATCAACCTCCAAAACTGACTACATGGAGGTTGTTTGTGATTCTCTGACAGAGCTTCATCAAGAGGTTAAGGGGAGCCTCTGCCCTCCCCCTCTCCCTCTCTCTATTAATTTCCTGCAACTATGAAATAAATGTTGTATGTTCAAACCTTTGCTCTGAAGCAAGGGTACTTCTCATGCATGGTGTCATATTGACACAAGTATTTTTATGATGATTATAATAGTCAGAATCATTGCTCCTAAAATAACAAGAGGCTCAATCCATGCATGTCTCAAAGGGAAAAGATCAATAAATTAATTGTGAAGAAAGAATGGTTTTTCTATACTTGGGCCTCCACATAATTTTTGTCTTTGCGCAGCTCCGTCTCGCGTTGACCGTTAAAAAATGGCAAATATGATCAATTTTTGCACACTCAGTGGCACTCATCATATTAGGCTTTTTGTGATGGCGGATCCGACATTAGGTACATTTGTAGTGGCACTGATGAAATTAACCCTATTAAGATTGATCTGGTCCAGTTATATACAGTACCTTTAACAATAACGCATCTGCCTTAATTAATCAATGGGTCCACTGATACGATGTCAAACATTACACTCGGCTGTATTTTGTTCAGAAACAAAAAAAAAATGGTATCAATCTGTATCTTTGTCTGTCAATGTGTCATGTTGATCCCCGTGCTTAACTGATGATTCGCGAGCTTGCTGCATGGAGACAAGTCGAATCTCCTCTGCAAGTCCAAAGCCGGACTATAGGGAGCGCGGATCTCGAGGACTCACCTCACGGTCAGCTCGCGCTGGAGATCCTAGACTATGCCGGATGGCGAAAGTCAACCTCAGCCAGAACGAACGCACGACCAATCGAATTGCTTTATGTCACCTGGAAACTCAACCATGATCTCATTCCTGAGCTTTCTATATAAGTACTGTGCCTTACGCATCCCGTATTGGCTTATTCCTCCGCTCTCACTCTAAACAATCCTATCATCTGCTCATTTTACAACGGAGATGTTTTCTCCGAGGATGCCGCCGTCTCTGCTCGTCCTAGTTCTGTTTCTCCTCGCTCAATCTCCGTGGTCTCTGGAAGCCTATGGCGTCCAGCAAGGTATGTATACGTGTCACGTGTGCTCCATCAACGCATTGATAAACCGTGTTTTGAGGCTCTTATTGCATGTGCGCTCGGTCTCTTAGCTACAGAAGCAGTGGGAGCAGCAGCAAGTGGTGGCAACAACTACGGGCGAGACAATCAGCTGCTGCACGGCGGCCGGAGATTCCTGGCCGGATTAAGAGATAACCCGGCGCCTCCGGCTCCGGTAGGGGGACTGCGACTTGGTAGTTACTCCAAAGCAATCATTTTGGCGCCGCCACCGCCGCCGACTGCTCCAAAGCCGGCGATGTGATCACCGGCCCGGAAGTGCGGTCAAAGCCGTTGGTATTTCGTTTTTGGGCCAAAATGGGCCTCCTGTGTGGGCACTATTGGCCCAATGGACAAAATGTGTAGTTGGGCTGTTCTTATCCACCAGCAAAAAGTTGGACCCTTTTTTTTTTTGTGATCCATCAATGTCCATCCAAGAGCCATAAAGAATTCCCCTCACAAAAAAAAGAGCCATAAAGAATTGTGAATGAGCCATAATGAATCATTCTTCTAGGTTTCCTATTCATAAGATGCAACATGACCAATTTATAAAAAAAAGATGCAACATGACCCATTATAAAGAGAAGAGATATACGTTCCCCCACCAATGAAAAATACCCTATAAAAAAACGCAAAATTGTCCGAGACACACTGAGAAAATGTGGCTTCATTCGTAACACATCAACAAAATCAAAATTGTCTGTAGCACGCTACGATTTTAAAAACTCATGTCTGTGACACACTATTACCATTTTGCAATTGTTTTCAACTTTTTTTATCTCAATCCATAGGATACATTAGAGTTTAAACTTGACACCAATGTACATTGTTGCATTGTCTATCATTGAAAAATGGAGCCAGATTTTTTTTTCGATTGTTTGCATGATTTGATCGACAAATTAAATATTAAAACAATGAGCACACCATGCAAACAATAAAAAAAAAACTGGCATCATTTTTTAATGATAGACGATGCAACAATGTACATTGGTGTCAAGTTTCAAACTCAAAGGTATCTTATGAATTGAGATAAAAAAGTTGAAAACAATTGCAAAATGGTAATAGTGTGTCACAGACATGAGTTTTCAAAATCGTAGTGTGCTACAGACAATTTTGACTTTATTGGTGTGTTACGGATGAAGCCACATTTCATCAGTGTGTCTCAGACAATTTTGCCATAAAAAAAAAGGAAGAAGTCCATTTTACTATCCTTAAGTATCCATGTTGTTCACTAAACCCCTTAAACTAAGTTTTAGTCTAATTTACTACTCCGAACTATCTAGATTGGTTCAATTCACCCCATCATGAATTTTTACTTTTTTGCTTCTCTTTGTACAAGTTATATTTGAAGCTCAAATTTTGTAGGATGGTAGATGACATCATCCTCTATACTAGAAAAATTATTCCAGATATTTTTAGAAATATTTTATTGTATTATTCTATCTTATATGTCGAATTTGTATTGCACACTTTCCACATACAAAATTTTTTTAAAAAAATTATTTAAACATTTTTCTAACATAAGGTATGTTTTAGACTATAATCGCACGAAATTTCACACTCAAACATGATGTGTACCTAAAGATACAAAAAAAGAAAAAATTCATGAGGGAGTAAATTGAACCCATCTAAATAGTTAAAGGGAGTAAAATGGACCAAAAATTAGTTTAAGGGGTTATGTGAACTACATAGATACTTGAGGGTAGTAAAATAGACTTCTTCCAAAAAAAAAAACAAAGAAGAAAACGAAGATGACAAAGGGAAATATGAAAGGCAGTGATCATTAATCTGAAACTTCTTTTCCTGGTGAAACTTAGTGTATTAAAGATGTAGATACTGACGCCTGCCAACCCTGCACACGCTCACACCGATGAACGCCTATGAGAGAGACTAGGTTGCTGATCTCTGGTGGGCATTATTACAACCACCTCTTCTAACAAAAATCATTTTTTTCGCGAAGTGAACAAAAAAACATTTGACAATAGAGAGATACACCATGACCACTTGATTGTATGGTGCAAATTATAGGCCGTAATTGGAAAATAATTGCATCAGTATGTCACTGCAGTTGCTGTTGACCACCAAAGGCATGCTTGCGTGTGCTTATCCTTTTGCTACCTTTCTTCACAATTTGATCTCGTTACTAATTGTGTCCTGGCTAGTTTCAGATTCTAAGGCTGCATCCTCCTTTTTTTCAATTCCGGAAGTGCATGCAGATGCACGCTTCAATACTTTCTACCGGCACTCAAATATGTGTAAACAAATATGTGCAAAGATAGCTTGGGCGTTCGTTTCCTTCCCTCTAAAATTTAGACTCGTTACATCAAAAATAATCTTGTCATTTAGGAGCATTAAATAAAATTCAATGATAAAACCTTTTTGACAGATGAATGCTCATTTTGAGACGAATCTAATGAACCTAATTAATCTATATTTTGCTACAGTGATGCTACAGTAACCATCATCTAGTCACGGCTTAATTACCCTCATTAGATTTGTCTCGCGAATTAGACCAGGGGTTCTGCAGTTAGTTTTGTAATTAAACTTTATTTAATATTTTTAAATAATAAGATTCTCTTTGATATGATCCCTCTAAAATTTAGACCCCATGAAACGAACACCCTTTATATCTAGAGCCTCATCCAAAAATGCTAGTATATCTTGTTGCTTGGAGGGGGTAGTACTTTTTTGGATAATGGAGGGGGTAGCTATAGGAGTACTATTTACCAAAAAAATGATATCTCCAATCCATCTTCTCTCTCGTTCGAGGAGGTGACAATGCTTATGCCTCCTTTGGATCAAAGAAATTTTGGAGGAAAAATGGAGGAATCGAATCCTAAGAAAAAAATTCCTACAAGTGCCCTTTGGATTGTAGGAATGCTTCAAAGGAATTTTGGAGGAAAGGAAAGTTTCCTTCATATTTTGGAGGAATTCTAGCATGAGCTCTAACCTCATGTTTTTAATTCCTTTGAGAGTTCCAATGCATGTTCTCTCTTTCTCTCTCCTTCCTCTCAGATGCTAATGAACATCTAACTCTAAAATTCCAGTGTTTTTTTCTGTACACCATCCAAACAAGTCATATGACCAATTCCTGCGTTTTATAATTCTATAGGATTCGAGAAGATGTCCAACTCTAAATTCTATGTTTTTTCTATTCCTGCGTTTTGAAAATCCTGCGTTTTAAAGGAGGGCTTAGCTTGCACGAATTAGCATGTACGTAGTATATATAGCCTGGTGCAAAACTGCAAATGGGGGCGCGCGCAAATAAAGCCATGTCTCCTGATACGCAAGCAGTAAAGCCATGGCCGTCAGTTCGCAACGATCTTGACCCGGCAGTTGCATAGGTGCATGCCTTCTCACATCACACGCACTTCAATCGCTCTGTAGATGATGAGATCCTAGCTATAGCTAATAGTAGAAGACAGAGATATGCTAAGCAATCTCGAACTCGAGTGTTCAACACACAAGTGTCCAACATCCAACATGTGTGTAGGTTCTTCTCCTTTTCTTCAGAAACCCTTACTCCCTTGCACAGCTATGGCTACCTACTAACCCTTGTGCGAAAGCTGGCTTTAGTAGGAGTAGTGTGAGCTCCCACTTTTGGAAGTGACGAGAAAGATCTGACAAAGATGCAGCAGCTAGCTAGAGCATGGCTAAAGCGACAAGCTAAACCCAGTCAAAGGAAGAAACTGTTAGCCGCGGCGGCATAGCCGGCTTTCTGCATGCCTCACTACGCGACAAGCTAAAGCGAGGTTGAAATTTCTGCAGGCCCCTTGTTAGTGTTTTTTTTTTTCTTTTTCCCTCTTCTTTTGATCCGAAACACGCGAAGGCTTGCAACGTTCGTTTAGATTGCGTACTTGATGTAGTACACGTACTCGATGCTTTCTCCTCCTTTTGTTGCAGTGCACACTGCTAGGATTCCCATTTTTCCCGAGTGCCTGGGACACTCGGGAAATGCCAGAAAACACTCAAGAAAATCTTTCCCGAGTATAACACTCGGGAAAGCCCACTCGGCGTTTCTGTACTCGGGAAAGCTCACCTTTCTCGAGTGTTTTTTTTGGGACACTCGGAAAAGGCTTTCCCGAATGTTAAACAGGCAGGCACTCGGAAAAAACTCCCCCTTTCCCGAGTGTAATTTAAATTACACTCGGGAATGCCTCCCCACTTTCCCGAGTGTATTTCAAATGACACTCGGGAAAGCCCTCAACCTTTCCCGAGTGTTTGTGCAATTACACTCGGGAAAGATGTTTTTCAGAACCATTTTTATTTGTTTTTTCGACAAATCTAATTGACAAACACGAAGGCATTATATATATATGACAATATGCATCCATTTGACAACCACATCCACATCCAACAATTAAGATGCACAACTGATTATCTCATGAGATGCAATAATATAGATGACCATATCGTCACAAGCAACATATACAAATGCTGAAATGCAACATAAAAAATACACAACTCGTCGCTATCAGTATACAATATCCCGTGTGATCCAAATAAACACCTATCTAGAATCACACCCATTTCATCTTGAAACAGAAAGGTAAAAAGATTTGTGCCTTTGGTGCTTTTGCCCAATGCAGTTTGAGCGCGCTGACAGTCGCCTCGCCTTCACTGCTGCCTTAGCCTCTCATCATGCTTCAGGGCGACATGGCAATTCTTGAGCAACAACTTCTGCAAGTGTTTTTGGTGGCTTCCCTTCTTCCGCAGGTGTCTTCAACAAGCTTAGTGCTGGCAGGCTTGACTGAAATTCCAAGGTGAAGCATAAAAAATAATATTTTCATCAATACCTTTGCTAAATAAGGATGGAAGTCTTCAGGATGTTCACTGATCAGTTGATCGTAAACGGAAACAGCATCATTGATATGGCCCCAATCAGAATATGCCTTCCCTAAAAGCAAGTCAACCTGTAATAGAATAGAGCATCACTTAAATCATGTATAACTGTAAGCAAACAACGTATTATAGTTTCCATGTCTAGCTATTTAACAAAACTCCTATTGATTATCAATCTAACTGCCAATAAAACATCTTAAAAAATGCCAATAAGACATCTTCAAAATTAGATTTCTGGTGGTCTTTTCTAGGAAGCTTTAAATACTCGATTGTGACTGCAATAATAAACTGCACTAAGTGATTTTTTTTCTTTTTTTCCTTTTTTGTGAACAAGTGATAGTGACCTAGAAAATTAGGATAGCACACAATACACATGGTTCAGCCATCACCATAATGCAGTTCATATAGCACACAATACACATGATTGGTTACTAAAGAACAGGAAAACAAAAAATGAGGAAACAAACAACTAGAACATAGGGAAATGCACATAGTAGGATCTCAAAATTGGATTGTCATCCAGAGCCCTAACATATTTACTCACTAATCTGTTGTCGCTGATGCTCTGTCCAACACCCCATACTCATCAGTCATCACAATCGAAGACGCTGCACCATGAAATGTATTACTGAATTTTTAGCTGCAAGTACCACTTTTAGTCAGAACAACATGAAACCACTACAATTCCTATCTTTGAATTTCACTGCACATCACCGTAGCAAAATGAACTTTTGAATTTCACTGCACACCACCGAATGTCATCTTCGAATTCAACTTTCGAAGCAATATGATTCACAGTTTTCATTTCATTTCACTGCACATCAGAAAAACAGAAAAAAAAAAGAAAAATGAGGAAACTCACCGAGGCAGCAGAGCGGGAATGTGGGGGGCAGCGCGCGGGAGGGCAGCAGGGGCCGGGTCGCCGGGGTGCCGGTGGGTCGCCTGGTGCCGCTGGCTCGCCGGCCGCCGGGTCGCCGGGGCGCCGGTGAGGCAGAGGAGGCGGGGTAGGGCGGGGAGGCAGGGGAGCGGGGGCCGAGGAGGGCGGGTAAGGGCGGGTGAGCGCGGGAGGGCAGCAGGGGCCGGGTCACCGGGGTGCCGGTGGGTTGCCTGGTGCCGCATGCTCGCCGGCCGCCGGTGAGGCAGAGGAGGCGGGGTAGGGCGGGGAGGCAGGGGAGCGCTGGCCGGGGAGGGCGGCGGAGGCGGGGGACGGGGAGGCGGGTGAGGGCGGCGGGCGCTGCGGCCGGCAAGGCGGGTAAAGGCGGCGAGGGACGGGGAGGGCGACGACCGGAGACGGCGCCGGCGTGATTTGGATTTTTTTTTTTTTTTAGATGTCGTCGATTGGATCGAGAGGCGCAACGAGAAAAAAAGAAAGAAGGCGACTAAGTCCCTGCACGCAACCCCCCATTTTCCCGAGTGAGTAGATCCAGGACACTCGGGAAAGGCCCCCTCCTTTCCCGAGTGCCTTTCCCGAGTGTCATGAACCTATACACTCGGGAAAGGGAGGCAGGGCTTTTCTCGAGTGCATTTCCATCAAACACTCGGGAAATAAATTTCTTGACCAATTTAAAAAAAAAATTATTAAATAACAAACAAATTCAAAAATTCTCTAAAATTTGGAATTACACTGTTTACATGATCTAGTGTCTGCTAAAAATAGGTTTCAAGTCAAAATCAATTTTGACACACCATTTGTCTTCGAATCATAATGACCTAATCTAAACTCTATGTCTCTTCTTCGGAGATTCTCCGTTTTGTGAACAACATACGTGACAGCTTACGCGAATCATCCTCTATTTTTTATCACAACATCCCCGTATGATATCGTGACATCTTGACAAATCTCAGAATTTTTTGATAATATTTGTATTTTATACAATTTTAAAACAAATCGATCACACGCTCGAAATGATATTTCATCAACAAAAATTGTGAAATTTCATTTCATCTCCTAGACACGGTGTCAAGATCAACTCAGTAACATGAATATCATTTTTTCATTACCTCGATTCCATTATTCGAGTGACTTGCAGTTCAATTTTGACTTATCATCAAAAAATACAATTAAAGAAAATAAATTACTAAATTTAGTAAACTGTTCGTGAAATTAACAAAATTTCAACCTGAAGTATATTGAAGTGTATAATTGACAAGAAAAAAGTTTGGTAGCCAAAATGTGAAAAAAAAATTATTTTTCCCGAGTGCATGATGGTGGCACTCGGGAAAAGTTCCTCCCCGCCGCCAAAACCAACGCCCGCTAGTTGGCGCGGGGCCCAGCTCTAGCTTTTCCCGAGTGTGCTCAAAAAATACACTCAGGAAAAGTTCATTTTCCCGAGTGTCTTACCTTTCCCGAGTGTATCCTCCGTGGGACACTCGGGAAAAGTCGATTTTCCCGAATGTCAAACTTTTCCCGAGTGTATTTTTTTTGACACTCGGGAAAGGTAAGCTTTCCCGAGTGCCCGATAAATTACACTCGGGAAAAGTTAGGACACTCGAGAAAAAACCGATTTCTGGTAGTGACGTCGCAATGCCGTCATCGTTTTGCGGTCAGAGTACATAATGAGAGACGATGTAGAATGAGTACATGACATATACGCGTGTATGGCAGCGCATCCATCGATGCTATACTATACTTAGTTGGAGTACATGCATCATTTGAAACCGAAAGGACTATCTATTAACATTGTTACTCCTACATGCTACGCACATGCTTTGGTTGTCCACCTTTATTATTTGACCGTAAAGAAGCACACATTCATGCATTGTACACTAGAAAGACGTCGTGCAGGGGAAAAGTGCACTAGAAATCGGTGTGTGAATCTATGTACAGTAAGTGGCCTGGAAGTGGAGAAACAGTGGAAGAACACAGGAAGAGGTGTCGTGGAAACGGTGAGGCAACAGTGCGGGGCGAGGTCGCCGGGCCCGTCCGACGTGACTGCTACTTACCCGGCGCGTGTATATGTCCCTGTCACGAGCCGTCACACGACCCAAGCCGCCACGAAAAAAAGGAGAGCATGCACACTGGCACTGCCATGCATGTGCGCTATGTAAGCCTACCTACTAGGGGGGCTATAGCTAGCCCGAGCCATATACGTGTTGCTTGTATTTGGACCGTACACGTCGTATTCATCCATATATGCGATGGCAATATACATGATCGAGTGATCCCTTAGCGCATGCGCATGTACAGTGATTTAGACAGCGAGATTCAGTTTAAGAGGTCTTGGCTTAGCGATTAAGACTTCTGAGTGGCACCTTTCAGGTCTCGAATTCGATTCTCAGTTGGGACGAATTTATGATTCTGGGTTTAAAAAATACCCTTGCCTCTCCTTAATCCCAAAGCATATGGTTAAGAGACCCACTGCTTCTCACACGGTGTGCGGTTTGCCCCCTCGCAGGTCGAGTTTAGACAGCGAGATTCATGCCATTTTTTCTATACAAAAGATCCATGTCATCTTTAGGCAGCATAAACGAATGATACAATATAGCTTTTGATACAATTATTTAGACGACAGTGGGATGTGATCTCAAATAAATCGTCTGGTAATAATCACACAACATTCTTCTCTCTCCTCATTAGTTCTAATCCGCATAACTCGAAATCCTATGTGAAACCCGGATGGTTAATGCCGTCCCTATGTGAAACCCGGATGGTTAATCCGCATAACTCGAAATCCTATGGCTCCTTCCTTCAAGCTATTTTGAACGTTGCATACAAAAAACGTTTCATCGAAAAGCTAAGGTGATAAGAAGACGTCTACGATTCCTTTCTTTATCTTAATTAAGATTGTCAATTCATTCTCTCGTTGATAATTAAGGTACGCACACGCATGCATGCTACGCATACGAATATACGGAATTACGGAGTCAAGGTAAAATAGAACGCATGCCAGGTTGTGCGTTAATCATGGAGAGAGGGGATCTGAACGCGGAGAGAGGAGGGCGGGCAGAGAGAAATGGGACTGATCATTTGCCGCACGCACGTCTGCACATACAGATTGACTGGATTTGACGTCCGCAACGACAGAGTTATTGGGCCGGGCCCACTTTCCGGGGTGGGCTGGACCCCACGCCTCTCGACGAGGAACAGAGGGCCGTACCCCCTGTGGCCCGGGCGAGATGTGACGGGACGCGTCGCCACATCCATCTTCCTCGACCCTCTCCCTCTACATCCCTCTACAGTGCGATGCAACACGCGCCCTACCTGTCAACCTCGCAGCGTACCCTACTACAGTCTCTTGTTTCTTTTCAAAGGCAATGCAAACCGTAGCTGCTGGTTTTCAAAGGCAATGCAAACCCTACTCCTTCAACAGAACCATACTTACACGTACGTGCAAGTAATGCCCCATGCATATCGCTAGTTAGCCGCAGTACATTACAAGAAAATCACTCTTTTCCTACCGTTTTGAGCAAATGCCCTACAGTTTTAATCCTCCTAGTCTTTTTCTTTTGAGTGGCCGACAGTTTTCTTATACAAAATAGTCTATTTCCCTATATAGCTGGCCAACGGACCGGGACGAGCCGGGCCATTTCGTTGACGGGCCGGCACGGCCCTTATAATAAACGGACCGGGCCGGGCCGGCACACGGACCTTCAGTTCAAGCCCAAGCACGGCCCTAGCCGAGTTACACGGGCGGGGGCCGTGCCGCGGGCCGAACGGGCCGTGCCGTGCCGGGCCGGCCCTAGACTGAAAATGTACTTTTTTCTTATTATTTCAATTTTTTTAATGCAAAATATGACTAAACGGGCCATGCCGTGCCGTGCCACACGGGCCGTGTTGTGGGCTGAACGGGCCAGCTCTAAACGGGCCGTGTCGTGCCGGCACGGCGGGCTTGCGCCTAGGCCCAAGCACAGCCCTAGGCGGGCTACGGGCCGGCACGGCCCACTCATGCACCGGGCCGTGCCGTGCTCGGACCGGGCCAAAATTAGTGGGCCACGGACCGGCCCTTTTAGCACGGCCCAGTTGGCCAGATATAATTCCCTACAGTTTGAACAATTTCCCAACAACATAATCCCCTACAAGCTCATTACCTACAGTTTTTAGATGCTTAGCCAATTACACTGAATACTGTTGGCCACTTTCTTGAGACTGTCGGGTAATGCTCCTCATCTAGCCCACTCACCGTGAATATAAGGTTTCACTATTGCAACAGCCACACAGATTTTTAAATTGTATGGATGTAGATTTTATTTAATTTATGCTCAAGTTTGCATGGCAAAATGGAGAGAGGGGTAGTATGCATGAACAATCCAATTGTTCAGGGACATATGAACAAATGAAATATATAAAAGTAAACCGAAGTTTCCGGGGGGGGGGGGGGGGGGGGGGGGGGGGCAAAAACCGTTAAGGAAATAGGGAAAACCCTTAGAAAAAATAACCCTAACGCCTAACTGACAGGGAATAGCCGCCACGGATACGACTACAGATTTATATCGATGTCGTCGGGGAAAAACGTTAGCTTAAATTTGAACTAAATTATGTCTTGATGTCATCAAAATAAAACTGGAGATCACAGAAGAATTATGCAAAAATGGATACAGCAGCAGAAATATTTCTATCCAATGGGTTTAAGGCCTTGACTGTTATTAGAATGTAAATAATTCTTAAAAATCTTGCATGCACTTTTTTTGCGGTAAAATCTATGTGGAGAACTCAACAGTTATTAGAGTTCAATATTTTTTAAAAATCTTCCATGATTTTGACAGAAGTCATCATAAATCTCAGTATAATCCTTCGAATTCCATCGTGTGATATGTTGAGATGTTTGGCTCGAGACTTGACAACAAGGCGGCTCAATTTGAGCCGTTCAATTCATCGTGTGGCCTGAACGGACAGGAGGGACACCAGTGATTCCTCGATCGATCACTCTTGTACCTGCACATATCACATCATATCGCACCAACAGCGTTACGTTTTCAAAGAGAATAGGGTAGCTACTCCATCTTGTAGCATCGTCAACTGTTCTGCACGTAGGACGGTTGGGTGTACTGCAGACCGCAAATGCACGCATAGTTAAACATGTACATGTACATGTACATGCAGGGACGCTGGATCTAGCTGCTCCCTTTTTGCTTATAGGAGAGAGACACTGTGCAGATAGGTGTACGTAGTGTGTTTCTGTATATGATGTTTTTCTCTCCTTTTTTTTTTTTTGCGGGGACATATGTATATTTTCCTACATGCAGCTCTGATACGAGCAACGTACGTACCAGGTAACTTCTATGCATGGTGCAATCCATCTCTGACATGTTGTATGCGTGATGTAACTAAAATTGTCGATGGACTTTCTAAATTATTTTTACTAGCAGATGAGGTAAACAGTACATTTACGTGAAAACTAATTGTACTCTCCGGAGTCAAAACATGCATGGTGGCATTTTGGACGCTGCCACAATCCGCAAACCATAATTTTGGGCACCCTCCCTATAGAAACCTGATAAAATTACTGACGTTCAACTATTTTTGTAACAAAAATATACATTTATAGTGCAAATATTAGTAGGTGATTTGTGCACACCACTCATGAGCCGTTTCAGTTTCTGTATGTAGGCTAGTTATGATAGAATATAAAATGTTAGACCAATGTGTCATAACTGGAAAAAAATACCATTTAATTCCTGAAAAATATTCTGTAGTATATAATAGAGAAACTGCTCTAATATGGTAGATAAATTTACATAATCTAAGACAAAAAAATTTGAAAACTTGTACGTAAGGGTTGTTAGGAATTACTTTAATTATATTCTTTTATTTTATTTTAATTGTTAAAATTTAATTGATTTAGTTGAACTGATTTGTATGGACGGATGCAACATGCCTAAATGTATCGGCAAAAAATGACAGCTGATTAGACACTAACGGCTAGTGTAACCCCAACCTATCATTATCTATCTTCATTCCCAGCCAATAGATTGTGCTATTCTTCTATTAATTAGGATATGGCATAAACACATGCTGCGTCTTGTCAGCTAATATTCCATTTGAGTTTGAGTTAGCATTCTTTTCTTTTCTTTGTAGATATGCATTAAAATATGATGTGGAACAAATAAAATATGATGATCAACTTGAAGACCCTCATAGCTACTGTTTCAGATGGCCAGATTTCCCTCTTTAGTAGTGTATGAAGTCTTATCTATCCAATCAAACTGCACAATATGAACTGTGCATAAAATTGTGACAAATGGAGGTGCACACTCGTAATAACCTTGAAATCTTTTGAAGTTGGGAATTGCGCACTAAGTAATTGGTGGACCGAAGACAGTCCGATCATTCAGAGAAGAGCTGTGAAGAATGTCTGTATACTTGCAATACACGTAACCCTACTATGTTTAATCGTCTATGACCGAATTGTTGACGGCTCTTTTCTAGCTACAAGGTCAAAAGTTAAAACTTTAAGCGTGTCCATGCTAAACAAGAGAAGAGATCTGATGCACCCACGTTTCTCATGATAAAAGATAGTCTTTGAAACCAATCATGAGAGAATGTGTGTACTATCTTCGGAAAACTTTGATCATCACAAAACTCTATTGGAATTCCAAACAATTAACTCATTTGTGATTGCAAGGAGCATAATAGTAAAAAAAGAAAAGAAATAAAACAGTATAAAATGGAAACTTCACATCTTTGAAATACAATTTTGACCATCACATAAATCTATTGCAATAAAAATACATAGTATACTGAAAGTGACTTCCAAACAACCATCTCATTTGTAACTGAAAAGAAGGTAACGGTATAAAAATAAGCACAGTACACATTGGAAACTTCTTTCACTCCTTGTTCATATTTTCCAATTGGTTGACATTGAGTTCACGCTCGGAAGTACTGAATACAATTAGGTCTAATGCTACATTTTGACTGAAAAACTTTCACATTTTGTAATTGCATTACAATTTTAGTGAAAAAATGCACAATTTTCAGTAATCATTCATGTAGTTATTTCAGTGAATGTACATGTCGTTGGATTTGTATAATAATTACAGTATTGTCTAAAATATAACTGAACAATGCCCAACAATTTGTAGGGAATTTAGATGTTTGACCTACGGATGAAATGCACAATATTCTGAAATCTCATTAAAATGAAACTAGCCACAGTGCGATTCAATTAATGCCCCAATTTTGCCCCTCCGGAGTAATGCCACCGTGATCGATGACATTTCTTATTGTGAATGAATTGTCTCAGTTCTAGCAAATTTTGGCTGAAAAAAAAAGAGCGGTGGCACACAGGCTAGAACAAGCTAGCCCATCGTGTCATGTAACTATACATCACAATTAGTCAAACTTGCCCCAGTCCTGTCCAGCAACGTGTGGTAGTGAACCAACAACTCCCCAAGAACTTGACAGAGCTAGCATACAACCAATTCGGTTAAAGGGGGCCAACCATGGTACCATGAACAGCTCAAACTTCAACCTGGGACGAACTAAGTGCGACATGATCCGGTGAATTCAAAAGAAACCGGTAGAAGCAGATCTCACTCTAGAACTAAATAATGAATGTATTAGCCAATCAGAACCCCAGAATTTAGAGAAAGGCTTAATGCGAATGGAAGAAAATTCTAGATGGTCGAATAAATACATGTACAATGCACACAACAGTGAGATCCATAAAAAGATCTGGGGCCTATAAGAATAGTGTCGGGAATACTGCTTTTCCCATGCCTTTACAGTTTACTAACATGGACGGGAAGAATGTCTGCAAAAGAAATGATGTGATGCTCACCATAAACAACTGTTTTAATCCTCCTCCCAAACTATTAAGCATCTCACAATGATATATCTGGAGCATATATGCAAACATAGGCCACTGGTGCCTATGACATATGATATAAGATGCAGATCATGTAGCCTTTAACTGGCCCCAACGATCATCTTAGTACTACTCATGCATGCATGTAGGATCCGTTGATTGTTTATTTGGCCTAAAGGTGGCTGTTTTCTGATCGCAAAGCATGCCATTCGTACTAATGACTGATCGATGGATCCTGCGTAAACGAATTAATCATGAAAAGAAGAGAGATCAAGATCTCGATTCGATTACATTTAGTACTCCAAAGTGTGGCTTGCACAACATGCAAAAAAAGGGATGCAGATATATATAATTCATGTCGGCTATATAGCGAAAGATAGATAGATTGCTTCTTAGCTCTTAATCAGCCTGAGAATGGGCTAGCTTCCGTCGTCTCCCCGAAGCTTCTTTCATCGCGTACTCCCAGCTCGCCAAAAGGATTTGAACATGTCTCCACATCTTAACAAGGGAGTAAATAACCACTGCACATGAGAAGCACGCGACATTCAGATATGTTACACATAAAACACAAGAAAGCATGTACACATGCGTGGCTGCAGCAAGCCTGCAAAATACAGAATTACGCAAAGCACTTACTATTTGTGGCACTTCACATGCTGCTGTCTCCTCCTTCCTTGTGATCCATACCAATGCTCTCTGATCCGGAGGTGCAGGCGGTCGTTGTGGCGCTGATGGCATTCACGGCCCAGTTTGCCATGGAAGCGTAAGGCAGCACGGGCGCCACGTCAGCGCCAGGGCTACTGATGATATTGTTCCGCATGAAGTAGCATCCAGCTGACGGTGGCGGCGGCGGCAGCGGCGCTATGGCGTCGATGACACCGAGCCTCCGGCCGCTGTACATGCCGGCGGCGGCGAGCTGGGCGGGGCTCGGCATTGCCGCGGAGAGCCTTGGCGCGGCCGTGACGGGCAGCGCGGTGGGGATGCCGCCGACGTCGCCGCAGGCGTAGCGGAGGAGCTCCGCGTGCGCGGCGTCGAGCTCCTTCTGGAGGCGGTGGACCTGGCGCTGGAGCACGGAGATGGCGCCGACGCAGCCGTAGACGGGGTCCTTGACGCGCGCCTCGGCCTCGTACGCGAGCGAGCTCACGGCGTCGTCGCGCTGGTGCGGCAGCAGCTCGTTCAGCAGCTTGGTCACGTTGCTGGCGCCGAACACCTTGTGCACGTTCGCGAACTTCTGCGGCTCCTCCGGCGGGAAGTAGGGCGCGAACACGCACCCCGGCAGGCATTTCCGCCGCAGGAACTTGCACGCCGCGCACGGCGCGCCGGCGCCAGGCGTCGTCGTCCCCGGCGCCGCCACTGGGGAGACGGCGGAGTTGCTGGTGCTCGACGGCGACGCCATTTCTTGCCAAGCCGTCTCGTACCTGCTGCCAACTGAAAAGATGTGTTGGATTGCCAGTTTTTTTACAGAGAAATGAAGCATGAATATGCATGTTTTGATACTAGTTTTAGGGTTAGGGTTTTCGTAGACAGATGATTGTGTACTGGGAGAGAAGATTAGGGCTATCAAGGTGCTCTGATTCAACTCTGCAAACTTTGGATGCAAGAGAGAGGAAATTGTGTCCCTTTTTCTGGGGAACAAAAAAGAGGAGCACAAAACTGTAGATTTCCTATAGGAAGAATTCATTTGATATATGCACCACAGTAAAATCAACAGCATGACAATGAATGGAGGGTGATCCGATGTATACATGCGTGGGTGTGCATGTATGATGATATGGCACAAGAAGCACAAATTTCCAAGAGAAAAAGGCTGCTGTTTGCTCAAATCTCAAGAAGCATGGATAATATAATATACTGCCAAGAGAAGACCAGAAGATTGGAAACTTTGAAAATCTCAAATTGCTCTAAAAGGGCATCTAGCAAACTGAGAAACCTGCTCATCCTCACCTCTTTAAGGCCACAGCGCAGAGAGGATAGATCTAATGGAAGAAGGGCAGATAATATGTTTTAAAAAAATCCTTCTCTGCCGCTGCTAGCTAGCTTGTTTCTTCCATGATATCCACTGCTAACTAACAATCTGCACAATTGAAAACAGGAGAAAAATAGAAATAAAAACAAAAGGAGAAACAAGATCAGCTATTCTTGTTTCAATTTGTATGTAGATCAAAGAATTGTAGGAGGGGCATATGATCAGGTAGGCGAGCCTAACTCTTGTCTCCCTGGCTGTGATTCGCAGGTGGAGGTGGGGAGAGAGAGAGGAAGATATAGAGATCAGCTTCTCTCCGCTTCCAACTGCAGCAAGGGAAAGGTGAGGTGCGTCGATCGACCACACAATATGAAAAGGCAAGCCAGTATTGAATAGGGAAGTGAGAGTTGAAGAATATTGTGGAGGTTGCAAAGAAAAAAGGGCCAGGAGAGAGAGAGAGAGAGAGAGAGAGAGAGAGAGAGAGAGAGAGAGAGAGTAAACAGATAAATAAGGACAAATCGGGATTAATGGCAGTACAAGAAAAAGTGTGAGGGTGACATTGCCACTACTCGCAAGAATATCTACCACAGTGGCTCCTCATTTCATCACCTTTCACAAACAGTTCCCACTGCACACGAATGGCATGAAGTAGTATACATATACGTATAAGTTAGGAATGGAAAATCCACTAATTAGGATAGATGAAAACCAAGTTTCCGCAGATGATTTCACGTACGTATTCTTAACAGTCCAGCTTATATTAAGCTATTTCTCCTCAGTGCGTCGGGTTTAAGAGTAATCATGACCTTTCATGCATGAACTGGTTTGCTTAATTGGGCTTTGCCTAAGCAGCACAATCGTAAAGAAGTTGACGACGTAGACAGGCACGCCGTGTGGTGATCAATGGCAAAGGTGCTTGTGCAATGTTGTTTACGTAACTAATTAATTGTTATCTATGGCTTCGGTCCCATAATTAAAAGTGCCACGGTATAATTGGCAATCATTAGCGACGAACTGATATCAGTGCAATTTATAGGCATGCACTGTCATGCCCCATTATTTAATTCATACCTAGCTAAGGGAATTAAGTTGATTCCTGGTTAGGGTTATTATCCTAAGATGTTCTCTACATGATTAATTTTGGACTCACGCCGCATAAGCGTAGTGTGTCAAAAAACATTTTATCACCCTTTCAAAAAAATAGTACTACTCGTGATATATTGTACAATTTTCTAAAACCTCACTTCTATAAATATTTAGATGCTCTCATGAAAAAAAAATCAGAACTTTTTTGTTTCTGAGGAATGACTTTTGTCAAAATTTTATTTGCCCTCTTGCAGCATAATATACATCTCGTTCTCAAATATTTGACGTAAGGACAGAATATTTAGTTCAAAACTAAGCTATATAGCATGTCCTAACGTCAAATAAATGAGAATGGAAGGAAAATTTATAATACTAGCAACAATATATTTTTAATCTTTTGCTCTGCATTCTTAAGACAAGGCATACCAACATCTGTTGTTTTTTTGTGAAAAGGAAATTTCATTGATATTAAAATATATTACATCCCCTGATTACACAAGCAACCCAAACAATTCCAACTCCATTGATGTGAGATAAGAAATCTTGAAAGAGCCACAAATTCCACCATCTAAATTTAAAGACATGACCGAGAAAAACGTATCCAAGCAATATAAAATGATGTCTAAGTTTCACTGGTTCTAGTAAATTATATATAGAAAGCATCGAGTTGTATGTGCTGCTCTAAACTCAAAAAGGTGGAATCGTGCATATATACAAAATAACAAAGGCACACAGCATTGTTACAAGTCAAAATCTAATTCATTTCCGTTCCATAAAGCACGAAAAAATATGTTGTGAATTTTTTGCTGAAATAGACCGATCTACATAAATATCCAAACAGGGCCCTCGTACAGTTAACCGAGTCGAAGATAGGAGGTTAGATGCCCCCATGTCTAACGAATACGCAATAGATTATTGTTGATTTGATACTTTGCAGATCGAGGAACACGTCCAATAAAATAAGTACTGTGCATGTGGCCCTCAATGATGGCCACTGTTACAGGCTTACAGCATGATCACTTTGGCTTAGATTTTGTCATCTTTGTCATTTATAGGTACGTAGCTGAAGCTTATATATAATTAGTATCATCATGATCAACATAACATCTCAACAGAACGTAATTACTAGTTGCAGCAAAGTATTCAAAACTAAAACGTTACAAAAAGGTATCCGCTATCCAGTCTGGCCAACAATCATACAGATCACTAAGAACAACCAAGTGACAGTACAGTGTTCATACTCCAGATAGCCCTTTCAATACAAAACAAGAAAAGGCGGATTCAACAAAGAGAAAATGGAGCAGAAGGAATGAATGATTATTTGGTGTATATTTATTTATCGATAGCTAACTTAATCATACTGTTTGAACCGGTGGTACAGCTACTAAAACAGTAACCACGCTGTAACTATATAGAGCCTGAACCAGAGGAACATGGCTAGGGGTCAATTTAACTTTCCTAAAGGAAAAGCCAAGTCAATTCGAGTAGTCAACAGAGCAAACATGTAAAAGTTCCTCAAGAAAGAGAGGTCACGGTCTCCAAGAAGGCAAGAACAGACAAGTATAGGTAACAGGATGGAAATATATGGAATGGAGAAGGTTCAATAATATTATGACTTGCAAAAAGGTCATCGTTTTTATATATATTGATCACCTGGTGTTTCTTAAAGATGTGGCCTGGAATGCTACGGGGCCGTTTGGTTGACGCACATGTTACTATGTTAGCCACGCCAACGCACTGAGTTAGATAAATTTCACACGATGGAAAACGCTACCCTCGTTAACCCTCAGGTCGCAAGAAAATAAACTAATATTGGTAGTTAGATGCGGGGCCTCCAAATGCTGGCAACAAACCAAACACATACACCGAGACCGGACTGGAGGGTGAGAGAGGTACACCATCACGTACTGTCCACCTAGTCTTTATTATTGCAATAAGCATGATTAAGAAAATGCAAGACCACACAATCTTTCTAAGATCCACATGACAACACATGATCTCGTGTGGAAGCCACTATCATAGTACACCAACATTAATCCGATCCTGAAATCCACAGCCCGTCAAATCGTTGGACCTAAGAGAGGGGGCCGAGAAGAGGTACAGAGATAAGCTAGGGCTAGCTACTCCCTATGCTTTGTGTCTGGATGCATGCATGGAAGCAGCCTTTCCCAGGTTCAGGACCTAGCATGCCTGTCCTTTTGAGCTGCATCCCCTTGCAACTTGCATCCAAGTGCTATACTAACTCACATTCATCAGTCATCGCCAACAAAATCACAAATCTTTCAGTGGAACCAGTAGCTAGTTGTCTGTAGCGTGCCAGTTGCCATAGACCATAGCCCATGCCCTAGGCATGTTTGGGGTGGCTGGGGTCGTCAGTTCCTTCGGGGGGAAATATACAGAACAGGGGACTTCGGCATTTTTAATACTGGCCTTGAAACTTAGATCGACTATTTTATCCACGCGTTATGTCCATTAAACAATCAAATTATATTTCTGGTACTTCGACAAGGTTAGGTTGTGACACTCAGTCCTTCCTGTCAAAGTAAGAGTAGCTTAGTTTCCTTTTCCTTTTAGAGGTAGAGGTGAGGCATGCATCAAAAAGGTACCAGCTAGCGTGCGTGCATACGTGAAAGATGATGCATATCTGTGGACGGCTGTGTGGCAAATATATTGAGCTGAGTTGTGGGTCCTTGTGGTACAGATCGTTTGCACTGTGGGAGGGAACAGTCCCTTTGAATTCTGGTCACAAGGGCCGTGCAGTGGGGTGGAGGGGCTGTGCACACGGGCGTGCATGGAACCGTACCTTTCGATAGAGAATCCTGTCTGTCTGGCTCTGGCCAGGCCATGCATGGGGCTCTACCTGGCTATTCTATCAGCATTGTTCAGGGCCATGCATGCTTTCAAACCCTTCTCGATCACAAGACATCTTGCAGGTTGTTTTGTTTTGTTAGTGTGGTGCATCATGCAGATAATAGTTACCAAATATAGCATCACTGACCTTCGCCTGCAGATCTCCACGTTGATTGTCGAAGCAGCACAGTGGTGGTGGTTGATTGGAGCCGGCTGATCGTCCCATGACATGATCATCTGATGCCATCATGATAAACAGGTTTGGCTGCATCTCCCAAATGTGGAGCCGGGGCTATTTATGTCAATCAAGTTTGAGCGACCTATCAGAATCCGGAAGCCATAAGTCAGATTATGTGACCAGTATAGCAGTAACAGCAAGTTTGAGGGCTTCTGTGTAATTTGCGCACCAAAAAACGACGCATGTATACAGCCTGTTTGTTTTGCTGGTTGGTTAGTGGCTGGGCTGATTTTTGTGAGAGGAAAGTACTGTTGGCTGGCTGATTGGCTGGTTGACTGGGCTGATTTTTGTGAGATGAAATTACTGTTGGCTGGGTTGGAAACCAGCAAAACGAACGGGCTGATAGCTTTTTTTCATATGGAGCCCACCGCATGTAGCTTTTCGATTATGCGTGTGTTGGAGTTCCTGCCGTGAATTAAAGCCCTCGGTTTTCTCCGTCCTTTCATATTGGCCGTTATTAGCATTAGAACATATAGGATAGCAATCAGACCCATTTGTCATCAAAATTTATTTTCCACAAACCAAACTAGGCAAGGAGAAGATGATTTACACACATCAAAATGTTCCCTTGATCTGCTCTGTAAATAACAGTGCATAAATGCCCCCAAAGCCACAGAAGGATAAATTATTGAACCTTTCAGTGATCTAGCTAGCGGACATGCTGCCACGTGATTGGTTGCGCTTTGAGGACAGGCGGTATGATTGGCCCATGTAATACTTAAAGAGGATAAAATAAAGTTAAAGTAAAAGAACATAACTTTGATAATTAGAACGTTTGGAAGAATCTGTTAACTAGTACGTACATATACCACATCATACTCAAAAAGTGCAGCAAAGCAAGGTTTCTGGGCACATCCAATTGGTTCTTCATGGAAACATCTCAGTCGGTAGCCCAACGGCTACATGCCAACGTATCTGATCGCATATATTAATGGAGATTTATAACGATAGAAGAATCTGGATGGTTAAGGTTTGACACGGCTAATTTGCTAAAGTCCCTTGGGTGATTGGAAGGGGCACACCATCAAACGGCTGCGGCGCTAGATATTGATTCCGTTGGCTTTCCACATATTTCATTTGTCCGTACAGACGCTGTGGGCTAGGTGGAAGCTACCATATGCCCAAAAGTGACATCTTGCTCCTTCTATATCTACGTTTCTACATACTCTATTCAGGGTTTCCCGACCGCTTCCACGACGAGCACGAATTTTTTGGTTCATCGTTTTATCCCAGAAGTAGTGAATTTTTTGAAACAATTTTTTTTAGTCGTAGGCAAAACAGGGCTAACTTCACCATGCAACTTATAAATTAATGAGACATCATGAGGAAAAGCTAATGGATATATGAAAGAAACTTCTGCAAGGCTTTTCTACGCTTGGTTTCTTTTCTATTTTTAGAAATATTGACTAGTTCTTATGAAAAGGTTCCACGATAAAAAAAGTCAATGAAAGAAACTGTGAAAGCAAACCTGGGGAGATAGGGAATTTAAGAATCAATAACTATGCTCGAGGGAATGAAAGAATGAGAATAATCATTAGTGGTTGCTTTTGCGTGAAACATTTGTATATCGATCTTAGCTTTTTCATACTTGTTGCCATTAACGCCATTTTCAAAAGAAAGAAGTAGCTAGAGTGCACCTGAAAGACGAATGATAGCCCGTCAGTCAGTTTTAGGATCAAGATGCATCAAACTCAACCCACATCAAACCTCAAAGGTAGATTGATTTGAGCTCTTACTAACGGAGTTTCAATTATAATCAATTCACAATGAGCTTAATATTGACAAAAGTATCTTTAATTGATGAGCGTGTCCAATTGTGGTTCTGAACCCCCAAACGCCAGGACTACCTGTATCATAATAAATACAAGCAATATTAGAGAACATAGCTAGAAACATGTCAAAACAGGGTCTCCAAAGAACAAGACAAACAGAATATTATGACTACATGGAAGAAAGAAAAAGGGTAGTAATGAAATGTAGTAATATAGAATTTGTAGCAGTGGTACACCCACCTATGATGAGATCCAAATAAAGTTGCACCAGTGAGAACACTCCCCATTTTAGTTCTCAACTTCTGCTTTAGAATTGTTGGAAAACTGCTCTTAAATTGGTTGGCGGCAAGATGTCAGAGTGCTCTTAACATTCACGCAACAAACTCGTAAGTCAAGTTTGTGAATACCATAGTTTTATAATATCTAATGTGAGATAGTTAATCTAAATTATATACAGGAAACTGAATCGTCAGTGGGGACAACAGTCGTTGAAAGTAGAAACATGAATTTAGACACACACAATGGCATTTGGTGGATATAAAAGAAAACTTCTCCCTACGATCTCAGTGTCTCAAGGTTCGCAAGCTTTAGCTGCTTGTCAACACTCAAGTAATCTTCAACTGCAATGCATGTGGACCGCAAAATATTGGCCAGGAAATTGGCCATATCAGCTTCACTTCCGTGAATATCATCATGTTCAGTGAGGAAGTTTCCATGGGCCAACTGTTCTGCCCAAGTGTAGATGCGAGTGGTCAACAGCCATAGCTTCTCCACGACAGAGTTCCTGAAACCATCCCAAATGCTGCTGGAGAGAAAGGAAGGCAGGGTGACAGGCAAGTCACACAGTACATTCGTCGAATTAACAATGAGAAGTGGCATATAGATGCAGCAGCCGCCACATAGCAGGCCAACAAAACGCAATACCTGAATATTAGGACATGGAATTTGTAAGAATAATGTTTGTGTTTGCTGTCAAGTAATTTGTAAGAATAAGACGACTTAAGTTTTCCACAGTAAGACATCCAAGTAATCCAACATGGCATCTTGGATAATTACCGTTGAGGGATGATCTGTAACACAACCAACATCCAACGCATCCAGAAGCCACTGCCTTTTGATACTGTTTTCAGTAGAGGATATAGCTGCCACAGCCTCAACAAGGACGCTCCACCAGACACCTGAAACAGCATATTTGACAGCTTTTAAAAATAATATATGCAATTCACCTAGAAATATACTAGGAAGTGAGAAAAAAAAATAAGAAAACTGAATAGGTGACCAAGGACTACTCCTAGACCACAGCGACGAGATGAAGTTACCATCAGCTTTTGTACACAATATGGTACTCTTTATGTTCTCTAGCTCATGTGGTGAACCACAACCAGTAGCAGACAATCTTGCCCTGATGATAATTCTTTTTGCCACATCAACATGTTCTCCAATAGTGATTAAGGCTGAATTGTGAACCTATTAAGAAAGGTGAATACAACATTGTGAAACGATAAACCCACGAGATATTGTAAAACTCACGCCCTCTGATTTTTTTTCTTGATGATATTAAGAGAAGATTAGGCCAAAAACTGAGCTAATCTTTTGTCATAACATCGTGAAAAAAAATCGGAGGGAGTACCGAATAAATCATTCATGAAGAATATTCCATAAAATGCACCTGCAGCATATCATCCAGCCAACTTTTTTGGGCATTGCCAAGACACACGATGGCAGCAGACCACTCATCCCCGAATTCGGGTTGACCATCATTGTGGATGGTCAAAAGAGGCAACAAGCATTCAATGCATTTCTTGATAAATGGAAATTCACCGGATTCTTCAGAAACAATCTCTAACAGGCACTTGCAAATACCTTTCCAGAAAGACATTCTTATCTTGCTTCGCTGTTGAGACGAGTATTTCAAGAAAGAAGATGTGGACGAGTAAAAGTATTCAGTTAAGTCCTCATACAATTTCTCCAATCTCGGAATAGAGAAGAGCTTCATTAGATGTGACAAATGTTGGAGCAAAATAGACTGCATATTAAAATCTAATCTCTGAAATCTGAGTATATCAGTCAGATCATCCAAAAACTGCAGGAGTGGACTGATGGTTTTAGCATGAACTACAGAAAAATATAAGCATGCTTCCCTTAGTAACTTAGAATCTTGCAGATCAGTTGATTCATGAGAAATCTGCACCTCAATTTTCATGCACCGCCTTACAATAACCCCCCAGTCTATAGTTGGCAATCGAGGAGCTTTGGAAAGACAATTTAAAACTATCCCAATTGTACTTGCTGGAACCATATCATCAGTCTGTAGAGAGAAATAACAAACATCAAAAGACAAGAATTGATGAAACAAGAACTACTTCTCTAAGTCAACAAAACCACAACAAGTGCAATGATTTGACCAGAGCACCAAAAATTAAACTAATTTGCAAAATCCATGAACCATAAATCATATAAAGTTCCACTTTTAATAGCAAACTACTAGAAATCCATGCATATAGCACTCTGGTACAGCTATTGTTAACAGCATATATATTAGATCTCTGCATCGAATCCAAGGAATTAACATGTATTTGTGTGTAGCCTTTGTAGAGTTTCTTTGCGCGAATAAATCCAACTCAGTACACCCGATGAAGCAGTAAAGATAAGCGACGAGCACACTTGAGTGTCAGGAAGGAAAATAAAAAAAATCGCTACAATGCTTGGAAGCACAGCTCCTAATGTTTTTCAATATTTAAAGCATACTACGCCAATGCCAATAAGTAATGATGTACATTCAGAACCACCAACTTGTTTCCTAAATACGTTTGTTGCACATAAAATTGTATATCTTAGCCTATGCATGTTAAATAGAAGCAATCTTTACTTGGAAATGTTTTAAAAAAGATGTTCAGCGCAATACATAAGCTTGTGTATTTCTTCGAATGATATTCAACACCCAACCAGGGTTCACAAAATTGGTACTGTAGCGGTTTCTGTTATGAGAGAATTTTGTTTTGCTACAGTACCCATGTTAGGTTTTGTCGAAAAGAAAAAAAAAACGTCCGGTTTTGCTAATCGAGCCGGAGCGGTTTTAGCAAAAACCGTGCGGTTTCGACCGGTCTTGTAAACCATGCACACAACCCTATTGCTCTTCAACAAAGGTACAGTAGTCATTCTTTTCAAGAAAGATTCGGATCAAACCTTTTCAAACTTAAGATCACTTAACCAGAGACTTAAGTTCCAGACTAAGCTTTGTTCAGAAAAGTGTGTAGATTGATTGATATCACCAGAACTTCTGTGGGAATCATTATCATCACAAAGATTCTGATTATTAGACAACCACCTGCTTCTAAGAAATGAAATAGCCCATGCAGCATAATCTTGTATGTGCTTATCCTCAGCATCCTTAGCAAGAAGGAATATTTCCTGAATCATCGATGTTGAAAGAGTCTCACCAATATGGCTTGTTAGTAAAGGACCTCTCACCAAAGATGAATCCTGTGCACATAAAAAACTAGTTATTCTAGAAGTTTCAGAAAATTAGATGTTAGGACCCATGTAGGGGAGATACCTCATGTTTTATTTGTGAAGTTATAGGTTTTGAACACATCCCAGTAAGATCACCTGCACCTGAACCAAAAGCGTTGACTACACCAAACATGGCTCCCAAATGAACAAGAGGAGGAAAAGGATGGGTATATATATGTTTGAAAGTATCCAGAAGACGTTTAACACCAGAGAATTCCATAGCATGTACCCCATCATCCAATATACAGGACAGGAATGACCCAGCACCAACACAGATTGCCATCAACAAATTCTGAAAGATAGTTCCGGATTTATTGAGGTTCAGTACCTCAGATGCTAAAGAAGTGTACCGATTGAACAGTACATCCAAGTCATCATTCAACAACTCCACTCTCTGGCAGAAAGCCATAACAGAAGGAAGAGCAAGACAAGAGCCCATACACAGTGGCGCTGAGTTTATTTCATCGAATAATGCTGAGCTCGAATCAACATCAGGTATCCAGGATATCAATATGTTCTTGATGTCAGTAACAGCTTCATAAGCTCCAAGTTTGTATAGAGCAACAACAGAGTTTCCAAGACCAAGAACAAGCCCAGCAATAGCCCAGGGATCATCATCGAAGCTATTAACATTTTCTTCAATACGTCCCATGGAGTCTATTCCACATATTCTAAGTTTCTTCAGAGAATAAGATGTGGATGGGCATAGTTGAATTAATGAAGTAACCAAAGTATGAAGAATGTCTTCAACTGATGCACGCTCATTGAGTTCTGCAGTAGCCTCCACTTCTGATTCGGCAGCATTATGTGCTCTGGTTAAAAGACCATGGCACGTGTAACCTAATGCCAGTCCACAAGCTCCTTTTACAAGACAGCTTTCAGTTTTTGAGATAACCTAAATGTGGAAAGGCATAAAAGACAACAAGAAGCTATTTCACAACACAATTTGAAACTTGTATCCTAAAGATATCCCAAAAAATTCAGATAATTATGAACTAGTTTGCATATCATACCCAAGAAGCTCAACATAAAAATATAAGGGGGGCAAAACAGTTTCCATAATAGGCCAGTGGTTCACTGTCTAAGCTTATTCACCCAATATGCAGAAATTGCATTTCAAAATAAGCTGCCAGCAGCCACAGCTAATTGCCACAAATATTTCGAACATGCATTCAATGGGATGAGGTATGAACCAAGGCATAATAAGCCCCTATTGATCCACCAAAGTCTGTCCAGGTTTAAAACGTTATACACAGGGAGAGCAGACTAGTACTACAAGAACATATATAGTGGTATTTCCGAACATAGATGGTGGTATTCCCATGGGTTATCATGATACGGAATAATACAAAATGGCGTGATGTATTTCTAGGAGCCAGTGCTGTAATAGAAATGCAGTCAGGTCTTATAGAATTAAGTTATGAGAGGAAAGTAAGATTACATACCTCAAGAAGCCCGTTAATAACCTGAAACTTGCTCTTTTTGTCCGTGGAATGAAAACAATTGAATATCAGTCCAAGTGACAGAGCAGCTGACCACTGTTGGTGCTCGTGCTCGTACTGATACAACCATCTTACAAGAAACTCTGCTGCAGAAGATATTACTAAATGGGCAGCTGGTGGAACAATCTAGCAAAAAGATAAGATCATACCAATGAAATCAAAATTAGAAAATCGTCCCTTAAATTCTGGAACAACTACAGAAATACATCAGTGCAAACTTGAAATGTAAGCACATATGTTTTGGGATTAACTAATATGCAAACAAAGATATCTTACCGAGCACAGTGCTCCAATAACAAGAGCAATGTTCACAGCAACTCGGGGAGTAGCAGGAGCATGGTTGCACAGAATCTGCAATAACAATTAGGGAAATATAAAGATAATTAAGCACTATCATGGCATGAATTAAACGAATGGAGGGGACAGATAAAAGGGGGCAGCAGCAAGGAAAAGACAAAGACGCATAATGAAGTACATCCTAATGCTTATCGTGTTTTTGCGGCGTTAGTAATTGTGATGTTTCATTCTTCTATAACATAATGGCGCAAATTTCTCCTGCGTTGTTTCAAGATAAAAAAAGAGCGGAGTACGCAAAAGATATGAATATACCTTAAATATATCATTAGCAGCCTTTGAAACTTTGTTCAACTTCGATGAATCTTTTATGTCAAGCAAAGCTAGAGCAGCTTGCATCCAATTCGAAACAAATGACTTCCATGAATGCAATACAAGAAGAGCTACCTCTATGTTTCTTGATATATAAATAGATTCTGCAATTTCAGCGAATGCTTGCTCATAAGCAGCATGAACTCTAGACAGCTCCTGCAAATGAGAATAGCATACATCATACTAGAATGACATATAATAGCATAAGAAGAATTCAGGTTTTTTAACACCACCTAAAATATCCAAAATTACATAGTACCTTAGATTTCCCTTCGTTAAGTATGTCCTTTGGAGTGAAATTGAGAGTTAAAAGAGCTGCACCAGGCAACTGATGATGGACTGACTTTCCTATAATTGAAAACAGTAGTTAAATCAAACTTGAACTCAAATAGTATCAGATTGTATTAAAAATGACAGCAGCTGAAAATCCATAAACTATAGGAGAGAACAAGCAAAGTATTTGATTAGAAACATTTGAACTGGACAGAGTGTCAGGCATTCGACACTTTAGTTCTTTAAATACATAACTTATTAATTTAATCACAACTCGATGACTACTATACCTTTAAACACGGCCTGAGGGAAAACATCCAGTAGCTTCTCAAATTTATGCACAACAGCTCTTTTATCAGTAGTCACTCTACGACGGTTTCTGTATGAATAGGGAGAACAATGTCACTAAGGATCTGAATTCAGAAGAAAGTCTTCAAGCAAAACTATACTAACATGTGCTCAAATTTAATGATCTCATCTTGAAAAGTCTCCATGGCCTTGAGAACTTCCACATTACATTCATTAGTAAAGAACTCATAGTTTCGTTTCCAGAAATCAGGAATAGCATCTTGAATAAGTGAAACCTGTTAAAAATAATGTATTTGATGAACGATTGACTTTAAAATTCCTAGTCAAAAAGTAGTAGATAAGAACATAACATGGCACAGGAAATCTTGAAGTAACCTTGTAGTAGGACAAGGAGTGGAAAGCAGTTCCTCTTGCTCTAACCCAGAGAGATTCAGAATTGTTTTTCACAGATGTACCAATATTCCACAATATTCCTATCAGGTCTTTAGATATTCCAGAATATGCCTCAGCATCCATTGCTCCCCATCTCAACAGAGCACATAAACTGAAAATAAAAACATGAACACGAAGCAGATGAGCATCAGTGATACTGGTCTACCAGACTAGGCACATATAATTGTATTTAGTAAAACATTATCAGAAATCTTACTTGTGTGCGATATTGGGCTCAGCGGAATAATCAAGCAGCTGCTTTGATACAACTTTCCAGGCTGTATAGAAATCTGATAGATGAGGAACTCATTTCAGATGTTGAGGAACAGCAAATATGAGTTCTATAAAATTTTAATCCCATATTAATTTTCAGAAGACATAGCTTCTTATATCAACATGGTATTTTGTATAGGTAATGACTTACTGATTGCTAGAGCATCGGTTAGAAACTAAGAAATTATTGGATGGAAAGTCAGAATGTTAAAACATACCAACCACATCGGCTTCACAGAGATACGAGAGGCTCTCCAGACCTAGAGCTTGAACCACGGAATCACGACATTCGATACAAACCTACAATGTAGATGACTGCATGTTAGAAAAGTAAAGAATCATATATTAGAACAAGAAAAAAATATAGAAAATACTCACTGAGACAGATAATATTATATCAACGCCTCTATCTGGGTTGTGCTTGCAAACATCGCGTATTGATGCAGCAATACTTGTGGAAATTTCTCTGTCAGAGATGAAACTGGAAAAAATTTCAGGATCCAGAATTACCTATATTAGAAGCAAAAAGTTAGCAGCAATCTTCTAACATATATTAGAACCAATGGGTATTGCTACAGTTATATTTTTGTAGCGTCACCTTGGTACTCATACCAACCACATACGACCTATGAAACTCATCACAACATAAGGTATTAAGGATCCAATTGAAAATAGCATCCTTACTTGTAAGTTTGGAAATGCCCAATCAGTGACAATCCATATCTTGCAGAGTAATCGAACAGCTATAGCATATAGAGCTCTGCAGGAAAAGCATGTAATATGAGGATAACAGAGGCATGTAATTCGCTACCTTTTTTATGTTTATCAAAATAATACAATGCAGCAGTTACTCCCTCCGATAAAATATAATGAAATTTTGGACCAAGGTACAATCTCCAAAGCCTAGCTTCAACCACTACTTTCTATCATAGTACATTTATGAAACGCCAAATGTTTATTATTTTATGTAAGTATTTTTAAGACTACTATACATAGATGAATTTCAGCTTTTTTTAAAGTAAATATTTAAAAGTTGGTGCTAGCCAAAGTTCAAGAGTCTGATAGGATCTTGTCTGAAACATCGTGTACTCATCACCCGAGGGTGTATCATATGCTGATAGCTATGCCTAAATAAATAAAAGCAATAAGCTCATCTCAATCCATAAATGCACAGCCATATGCAGAATTTTGTTCAGGTAATTACTCATAAATGTAAATATGTACATATAAGATCATACAAAAATCAGGACAGACCATCATTCTGGATATAAAAAAAAGGACATTTCCAAATTGAATTATATGCGTCGAAATATAAAGTAACTAGCGATACTGGCCTGGTAAAGTGCCCCAACCCAAGGGCCTTTTCGCAATCCATAGCCAACCCTTAATTAAATAGGGCAAAAAATAATACAAACTTGACCCATGCTTTTAGGCCAAACCTTTACCTAAGCCAAGGAAAAAATAATTCAGCCCTATACCAGGCATAGGAATGCAGTACCGTTATCATCCTGCCTTTATCATCACTTTATGCTTCGCCTTACCCAGTGGCAGAGTTTGGAGAAAGGGGGCCAACTTAATTGAGAATGCAAGGGCCAGATGTTTATTTGCAAGAAATTAAGCAGCAATATCAAGCATTCACTCTGTAAATTTTCTATAGTGTGGGTGTAGGAGGGGGAGGCATGGACCACCTTAGCCATAATGATCCTACACAACTGATCTTAAGGTCTTACCATCAATCTTCTTCTCTTTGCGCCACAATTAAGTCTTCTCCAGGCATATTTTTAAATGTTTTCATCTGGTCAACCAATATCTTTATTCCTTTGTATTTATGTAGGTTCATACGGGCACTTTTTCTCGATTTTCTTTGCTATTCCAATCGAATAACTTTGTTTGGGTGGAAGGTCATTCTGCTTTTCTTGGTACCTTCTCTTCCTAACGTTTGCAACCTTCAGCTATACGGTTCAATCATTCTCACCGCAGCCTTGTCTTCTTTTATTAAAAAAAAATGCATGGGTTGGAGTGGAAAAGGAACTAATGTCCCCCTCAATCCCTCCCAATCCAGATGGATTGAAGGGAATTCACATCTATCCAAACATAAAGAGGAGCCTATGTCCTCATGTATCTTTTCAATCCTGCGTCTTGATCTGCACATCAATGGCTTTGTTAGCGTTCCTTGATGCACCGATAGATTGCGGTCCCACCATTAGCAAATTGTGAGTCATGTTTTTTTTGTTGGCTCCTGGTCCTACTATACACATCAATGGCTTCATTAGTGTTCCTTTTCTTCGTTAGTAGGACCTAAAAGAGATAAACCAACTTCCATATCATTTGTCTAAGTTGGTGTAGGCAAAGTAGGAAGGGGTTAAACACGACAACTTGCCCTCAAGATGAGAATCGGAGAAGTATTTATGGTTTATAATCTATCGCTTACTTTCAATGAACGATATTCCCAATTTAGCATGACTCGAACTCCAACTCTTAATTAAATGTGACAACTAACTTGTAAACTAAACAAAGTAACAGCTAGGACTCGAAATCTATTCTAACTCAAGTATCCTTGCCCTTCAAGATGCCTTTTCTGCCGGTATTGTATTCCGACAACGGCATCCACACTTCCACAGCACAGAAAATAAGAGAACATAATTTTTTTTAAAAAAAAAAATGAAGTTGAGCTCACTCCTGGTTGGTGCATATGACTTACGGATTTGTGTCCCTTTTAAGCATTGGCGAGATCCATTGCAGAGCGAGTGGAAGCACAAAACCATGTGTTGCAAGGGATGGCAAGGACTCAAGCAAACTCAGCTGCAAATTGTATGAGGAAAAACGTATGTCAGATATTCTACACTATTTTTAATTCGAGACTCTTTTAAGGGAAAAAACAATATGGTAGTATAAAGAATACAAATTCCAGACTTGTACATATAAGTACATGTATTTTAGAAGCCCGTATTAGTGAACTTTAATTCCTCATTTATGAGCATAAAAATGCGGAGGAAACATGAACTTGCGTTACTCACCAAGATATTTGTTGAGAAATTGTTGTTGCCGTAAAGAATCTTAATATAGAAGAGGATAACTACAAACAATGGCATACCCAATCTCTGGTTTGAAGCGCCAAGAGTGGCCAAAGATTGAGCAGCAGAAGCAGCCAGTTTTGGGTGCATTACCAGCACAGATACTACAGAGCTAACCAGTGATGATATTGGTACTACAAGTAATTAGATGAGGCAACAAGTTAAATAATAAAATAAGATGAAAGAGCAAAAGGGGCTAAGCAGCATACAAGAAACGCAAGTTAATCGTCAACCTGATGGTATCTTTTTTGCAGATAAATCATCCAAAGTGAGCTTTTCTCGGCAAAGGGCTGTCAGATAGTCATTTATTTGATGTGTCCAATAACTTGCTTCCAGAGAATCCTGAGCAGAATCAGATGAAACCTTGCTAACTGTGTACTTCATGAAAATGGAGCCTGATGAAGATGGCTGTGGATGGGAAGCACAAATTGGATTAATTTATACAGTTACATAGTAGTACACATAAATCAGAACCTCTGGCCTCTGAGGATGGAACTGGAGTGGACATATAGCAAACAATAGCTGAACGTACTCTCGCATGAACAAAACTTTTTAAAGGAAAACAGCAGGACAGAGTCCTATAATATGAGTAAATGCGAACGGGGCTGCAGCCTAGCGGTCGCAGTGGCCTTAGTAGCATCCCACGTCTGGAGGCCGTTCGCTGTTTGGTCACAACCGCGGTCACCACGATCAGGTGATACCCCCCCCCCCCCCCCCCCCCCCCCCGCTCCACTCTCCCTAAGATGTCATTCCCTAGATTCGATGGTGAGAATCCGAAAATTTGGCGAGATAAGTGTCAGGATTATTTTCACCTGTTTAACATCAGTGAGACTATGTGGACTTCTGCTGCATCTCTTCATTTGGATGGTAATGCGGCTAAGTGGTACCAAGTGTTTAAGTTGCAGAAGGGCTTAGTCAGTTGGAGTGAATTTATCTCTGCTGTTGAAAGTAAATTTGGGGCTTATGATTTCAGACGAGCTATTGATGATTTGCTTGAACTGAAACAAGAAGGCACTGTAGATGAATACACCAAAGACTTTGAGGCTCTTCGTTTTCAGGTGTCAATGCATAATCACCACTACGATGAACTCTTCTTTACAACTGCATTTGTCAAAGGGTTGAAAGATGAGCTCAGAAGTGTTGTTCAGTCTCAAGTGCCTGATTCGGTGGACAGGGCCAGTATGCTAGCCAAAGTGCAGCAACAGGTATTAGACAGGATCAAGTACAAAGCTGTCAAACCTTCTTCTGCACACAAGTCATATGTCCCATCAGTCAAGCATGATTCTAAGGTTGTTCAGCCTCAAACTGCATTGTGGAAGGAGAGACAGTTAAGAGACTATAGAAGAGCCAACAATCTTTGTTACTTCTGTGGTGATAAGTTTGACAACGACCACAAAAATGTCTGTCCCAAAAGGCCCAAGGCTCAAATGAATGCTTTAGCATTGAATGATCTTGATGTGGAATTGACTGAGGATACTCTCAACAAGCTGGAAATTGAAGATGTGCTTGCCCAGGAAATGTATCAACTCTCACTAAATGCTATATCTGGTACTGAGTCAGACAATTGCATGAGTAAGGGCATTAGTTGGCAATCAGGTCATGATTATACTCATTGATTCTGGTAGTTCACATAGCTTTGTGGATTCTGGTTTTTTGGCTAGGTTGGGTCAGCAGTCTCAGCCCACTAAACCTGTCCAGGTTCAAGTTGCTAATGGTCAGGTCATCACTTGTGACTCCATGGTTCATCAGATGCAATGGTGGTCACAGGGATATACCTTTCACAATGATATGAGAGTAATTGCATTGGGTGCCTATGATGCTATTCTGGGCTATGATTGGTTATCTGCCCACAGCCCTATGGTCTGTCATTGGTTAAACAAGACAATCTCATTTGAGGAACATGGCAAGCAAGTACAGTTGCAAGGAGTGTTGAAGCAAAGTGATCTTTCTTTGACAGAACTGCCTGCTGAGCAATTTGCCAAGTGGTGGCAGGGCAATGACATATGGGCTTTGGCTATGGTACAAACTGTGAATGACCATGAACCTGAGCCTGCACCAGCAGCTATCACTCAATTGTTAGATGAGTTCCAGGATATTTTTGGGGAACCTTCTGAGCTACCTCCAGCTAGACAATATGATCACACTATTGTTGTGTCTCAAGGTGCAGAACCAGTTAATTCACGCCCTTATCGATACTCACCTGCTCACAAAGATGAAATTGAGAGACAGGTGAAGGAGCTGTTAGCAGCTGGACTAATCACTCCTAGCACTAGTCATTTTGCCTCTCCAGTGCTTTTGGTGCAGAAAAAAGATGGCACCTGGCGGTTCTGTGTGGACTATAGGAAACTGAACAATATCACTATCAAGAATAAGTTTCCTATGCCACTGATTGAAGAGATCTTGGATGAGTTAGCTGGTACCAAGTTCTTTTCCAGTTTGGATATGAAGTCAGGATTTCACCAAGTCAGAATGAATCCAGCTGATGAACACAAAACTGCTTTTAAAACCCACCATGGCCACTACCAATTCAAAGTGATGCCATTTGGCCTGACCAATGCGCCTGCAACCTTTCAGTGTGTGATGAATCATATACTTGAACCATTCCTCAGGAAATTTGTAATGGTGTTCATGGATGATATCTTAGTCTACAGTAAGAACTTGGTGAGTCATACCCAGCATTTGAGATCAGTTTTCACTAAACTGAGAGAACATAAATTCTTTGTGAAAAGGTCCAAATGTCATCTGGCCCAGCAAGAGCTCCAATACTTGGGACATATTATATCTGTTTCCGGTGTTGCTACTGATCCAGTCAAGACAAGTGCTATGTTACAGTGGCCTACACCTGAGAATATCACTAATCTTAGAGGTTTCCTTAGCCTCACAGGGTACTATAGGAAGTTTGTGAGGGGCTATGGGATATTGGCTAAACCCCTGACCAATCTGCTAAAGAAGAAACAGTTTCACTGGGATCATCATGCTCAAGAGGCTTTTGATACTCTCAAGTTAGCTATGACCTCTACTCCTGTCTTAGCCTTACCAGATTTCTCACAACAGTTTACTGTTGAAACAGATGTCTGTGACAATGGGTTAGGTGCTGTGTTGGTTCAAAACAACAGACCTATTGCTTATCTCAGTAAGGCTTTGAGTGAAGTTCACAAGCACTTATCGATCTATGAGAAAGAGTTTTTAGCATTGATAATGGCAGTGGAAAAATGGAGACAATATCTTCAAAGGCAGGAATTCATTATCAAGACTGATCACAAGAGTTTGTCATTCCTCAATGATAAACAATTACACTCTGAACTTCAGAAGAAGGCAATGACCAAGTTAATGGGCCTGCAATTTCGTATTGTTTATAGAAAGGACAAAGACAATGTAGTTGCTTATGCACTTTCCAGGCAGCAACCTATTGCTTCTGTTAATGCTATTTCAACAGTGCAACCTCTTTGGATTCAAGAGATCATCAATTCTTATGCTACTGATGTGGATGCCCAACATCTGTTAAGACAGTTAGCAGTGAAGTCTCCTGATGAGTTTGGCTACTCTCTTCAACATGGCATTATCAGGATCAACTCCCAGATTTGGGTTGGCCATAATACATCTCTTAGAACTAAGCTTATTGCCACTTATCATTCAAGTGCTTTAGGTGGCCATTCTGGCACACAAGCCACCTATCACAGAATCAAAAAGGTTTTCTTCTGGAAAGGACTCAAAGTTGATGTGGCAAACTTTGTGAAGCAATGTGCAGTGTGTCAGCAGGCCAAGCATGAGAGAATTCATCCAGCTGGTCTCTTACAACCATTGCCTATTCCAGATGGTGCATGGCAAGATATCACCATGGATTTTGTGGAAGGTCTTCCAAAATCTGAAGGATTCAATGCTATTCTGGTGGTGGTTGACCGTTTCACTAAATATGCCCACTTTATACCCCTTAAACATCCATTCAATGCTAACCAAGTGGCTGCTGCAGTCTTGGATCATGTGGTCAAACATCATGGGGTGCCTTGTTCCATAGTGTCTGACCGAGACAAAATTTTCACCAGCAGCTTCTGGAAGCAATTGTTTCAGTTACTGGACACTAAGTTGTTGATGAGTACATCTTACCACCCACAAACAGATGGTCAAACCGAAAGGGTTAACCAGTGCTTGGAAATGTTCCTTCGTTGTACTGTCCACAACTCACCAAAAAAATGGAGATCTTGGTTACCTCTTGCTGAGATGTGGTATAACTCTTCTTATCACTCCTCTCTGGGCTGTTCACCATTCAAGGCTCTTTACGGTTATGAGGCACGCATGGGTTGCCTCCCTGTGATACATTCCGACTGCTCTTTGACTCCTGAAGAGATGTTGAAGGAACGAGATGTTCACAATGACCTGATCAAGACCAATTTGGCAGCTGCTCAAAATCGCATCAAGCATCAGGCTGACAAGAACAGAACTGGTCGTGAGTTCCAACAAGGTGAAATGGTCCTTCTTAAACTCCAGCCATATGCACAGTCATCTGTGGTTAACAGACCCTTCCCCAAGCTGTCTTTTAAATACTTTGGTCCCTACAAAGTGCTGGAACGGATTGGCCGTGCTGCTTATCGTCTGGACCTTCCAGAGGGTAGTTTGGTTCATCCAGTTTTCCATGTGTCGCAGCTTAAACCGTTCACACCTGATTATTCACCAGTTTTTGCTGATGTGTCAAAGCTGGCGGATTTATCCCAAGAGGAACTCTCACCGGCGTCAATTCTGGATAGGCGTCTGGTAAAGAAGGGGAACAGTGCTATTCCGCAAGTGCTGATTAAGTGGGACAAGTTACCAGTGGAATCTGCCACTTGGGAAGATTGGAATGTGATCGTGAAGATGTTTCCTTCTGTGGTTGCTTGCGGACAAGCAAGTTCTTCGGCCGGGGGAGGTGTAACACCTGCCGGATGATCAACAGGGTTACGGATGTGCAATAGTGAAAGCGGTAATTCAAATTGACGCTCCCGTGGCGGGAACGAAGACATCAGGAGCCTGGAAGCGTAGTTAAGTTTAGGGGCATTTGCGTATCTGGCCTTGTTCGAAAAGCTAATTGCACGTTTAACCCTCTTTTTTAGGGTTTGCGTGTTTGACCCTGTTTTTTCAAACTGAAGCTTTAACTTGACCCTATTCCGTTTGATGTCTTTGACGGTGTTAAGTCCATGATAAAAAGACCTCCGTACCCTTTGCGCGTTTGACCCTGCTTTATAATGTGCTTTGCATTAATGATCCTAGTTGTTGAAACAAAATTGTAACAAGTTTTTTAGCTACAGTTTAAAACTTTCAACAACAACTTGAATTCAAACTTGAATATTTGAACTGAAATTTGACAAAATTCAAATTTGTATCTATTCTTGCTATAGTCTGCACCCACACCTCTATTAGCAGATGCGGACGTAACCTTTTCAAACCACTAGATACAATAGTAATCAATTATTCTGAAACTGGTGAGTGCATCTAGAAATTTTTCTTGTTGCCTTTTATAGCCAAAGCGTTATCAGCTGAGTTTTGACAGGCATACCGCACACAGCAACCGAGGGAAAGAAAATAACTGGCAGCAGCAGCTCCATTGACCACCGAACCCATCTTTTAACCCATCTCCATCGACCACCGACAAACAGGCAGCAGCAGCTCCCAGTTTGCAGCCCATGCCGGCCTCCTGCACGCCCGCCAAGGTGGCGCCGCGCCCACGCGTCGAGGTCGCGCCGCGCCGGGGTCCTCCTGCTGCTGCTTCCTCTCCTCCCTCCGTCCTTGCTTCACATCATCTCAGGCACGAGCTAGGGTTAGGATTGACCATGACATCAGGACCGAAGAGAGAGAGAGAGGGAGAGAGCCGGGAGAGAACGACTCTCCAATGGAAGGGAGAACAGAACAGGTAAGGGGAATCGGTATTGTTGAGAGAGAAGGGGTACTTTGGTCTTTTTCCATTCCCTTTCATTATACACATCTTTCTTTTCTTTTTTTTTAATTCTCAAAGTGACGGTGTTAGAAAAGAGGGCCAAACGGACGTTTCATTTTGAAAAAGGAGGGTCAAACACGCAAACCCTAAAAAACGAGGCCAAACATGCAATTGACCTTCAGAATAGGGCCAGATACACAAATGCCCCTTAAGTTTAAGACCCCACCTGTCGGTGGCTAATGTGTTTGTTCGCCCTTTGGGCACTGTTCGTGTAGGGCCAGTTGGCCAGTGTGAGTGTTTGTGTTGTGGCCCACTGGGCAGTGTAATAGCTGGGAACTATAACTAGCTAAGTTGTATCCTGGAAGAGGCAGAAAAGAAAATAGGAAACAATTCCTCAACAACCCTGTTCTTCTTGCTTGGCAAGTTAGCAGAGTAGGTGAGTGCCGCCGAATCACCTCACGTCCCGGTCCTCATCGCCGGTGGCCACGGGGAGTTCTTAGGCTAGTTATCGGTACTGACATCCTTGTGGGAGCGAATTTAAACAGACCTGGGTAAATAAAAAAAAAACACCCCTCGCCCCCTGCTGCTCTGGTGCTGTAGTCACCTGGGCGGATGCCCAGTTGGGTGGGGCCTTCGGGGTGTTTTCTCAGTCATGCAGCGAGAAGCTTCTTCTCTTAACGCAATCACCGAGGGTGGTCTTTCTTCCAGGGCCATGTCTTTTATAATATGAGTAAGCTTCTTTATTTTTCAGATACAGACACATGCCCCAAATATAGTTAATACAGACTCAAAATAGAACAAAGAGAGAAAGATGGATGGAGCAATATGAACCTGAAAAAATAAATATGCTCTTTCACACTAATGTGCATTCGGTACAATCATGTCCAAGATTCTAAGGGCATTTTGCATCATGTCCATATTTTGCCAAACGTTTTTGTGGCAGGTGCAGTATGCCAAGGTTTTGCTGTAAATAAAATATGGAATAATTTCTTACCTGTCATTGCAATTCTGCACAATCAAATATATGCCATTGTCAATGACAGGTGGCCCCACGTGTCACTGAAACATCGATGACATATGCTGGATTGTGCAAAATTTGTAATGGTAAGTAAAAATTGCCCAGATCATAAAATGTTTGTCGATTGGAGCAAAATTGGCAAAAAAAAAAAAAAAAAAGAAGTAAGTCCTTGATAGCTGAGTCCCCAGATAAGAGGAAGCTTGGCACACAAAAGATGTTAGGCGATTTGTACACAGGACACTACATTTTCTCAATTTGGTCTCTAAGAAACTCAGTGTCCCACAGACAAAGAAAAATAGTGCTTATAACAGGAATTGGGTGCCATGATTTTAAGTCGTCCGACTAATCGTGATTAGTCGACGATTAATCGATAAGTCGGTTGGCTGAACTCGACTTGGGGTAGCGACGCGACTTAGGCGACTTATTCATGGGTCGTCCGACTTATCGTCCGACTTAGGCGATTAGTCGCCATTTTAAGTCGAGGACGACTTACCTGTTGGCCAGTCTGAAAGGTTATTTCGTGGCCCGTCTGCTTTGGCCCATTAGGGTTGTATACCTGGTCATATCTATGTGTCTCCCGTGCCCCATCCATGGTCCTCTTCTCCAGCTGCCAGAGGACACCTCTTCCTCTCCCTGCTCGTCTCCTCCTCTCTCTCAAGCCTGCTGCCGCCACCAAATGAAGGAGATGAGCCAATCATTGTCCTCCAATGCCGGTAATGCTGCTGCTGCTGCTTCTCCCTCTCTATGCTCTAGCTCTACTGTCGTGGATCTGCTGCTCAGTGCTCATGTGGTTCATCCCTGCTCTGTAGATGAACGTGACCGGCGTGAGAGGGTGGAAGAGGTGTTCCCTTCTGTAGAAGCGGCTGCTGAAGTTGATGAAGAATGTGTATGAAATAGTCTAAGTAGTCCCGGTCGTTCCTGAGAGGTCTGGACGACTCAATGTCTAAGTCAGGCCGACTTACTATGATAAGTCGGTCCAAGTCGTCCGACTAATCAAGCAAGTCGATAAGTCGGTCCTCTGGCAACTCAAATCGACCCACCGACTTAAAATCATGGATTGGGTGTCCTACAGACAAAAATTTTTGTCCAGACTAAATCACACATATTCAGTGTCCTACAGGCAAAAAATCCAAAGATGTTGCAGTCATCCAAACACTAGATGCAGCTACCTAAACTTGTGAAACACGACAGTAAACGAAATAGGCTTGTAGCATTGATCAGTACTCAACGAGTCATGCCAAACCATAGATTTAATCACAATGTCTCTGTTTGCCTACTTGGTAATAAGATGGCTCATAAGTAGGTGGGTGGCCGAGAGTTACAAATGTAACATAGCATAACTCCTTAAGCTCGAATTGTTACTCGGGTACTTGTGAATAACAAAAAAGAACATTTGACGTGCGTGAGTGTTATAGCTGTGGTGGTTTCAGATATATTTGTTAAGTTAAAGCGGCATATTATTCATCTTCAAACTCAAACTATGAAAAGATAACAGATTAATCATGTTCATATATGGTACCACCAACTTGACCAACCTAGAATGAACTAGACAGAGTTGTTAATAAGAACAAATAGCACCCCAATACATGATGTAAAGTACTCAAAATTGGGTGGACTATGTGTACATCTAAACCCTAAAGCAACTGAGTTAGGCTTAGTTCCACATCACATGTAAGAGAAGACAGTCACAAAATCATTGTATATCTCTAAAAATTGGAGAAGATGAAGCAAAATTGTAAGACAGAAAAAAAGAACATTTGATCAAAAGATCACCTGAGACCATAGATGACACAGAAGTTTGGGAAGAATAAATGAAGGTTTGCTTATGTGGTAAGCCATTGAAATATCTTGTTGTTCTGACAAATGAGAAACAGGCAAGTCTAAAACAAGCAAGCTGAACCTTGACAGAACATGAGATGCTGCTGCTTTAACAGATTTAGATGGAGAAATAGCAAGGTTGATAACTGGCAGGACACACAGAAGCTCCTCGTTGAGGTTGTGTGGTGAGTCTTTTCTTTCAAGCACTGAAATAATACACACATATATAAAGGTACAAAAATGTTAATACATATGGTATCCCACGTCAGTGATAACAAACGAAGGTTAGATCGGCACACTTTCACTAAAACAAGGGTTGAGCTGAGACTACTATAGCATCACTTGATCTGTTTCTAAAAACGCCTGAACCTGTTTTTCCATATATAAATGGTCGGGGTATGTTTATCATCAAACATATGAAACTTTACCACTAACAAAGAATATAATTCTAACGTGATTTTTGTTTTCTTTATCTATCACATTTGTGCCCACCATTATCTTTTGAGTTCCATAGATTTTTGCTGGGGACACATACATGAAAACATGATATGACAAAAAAATTTAGTGTTATCAAAATATATCCACGAAAAATAAAGATTCTTCAGACCACATGAAAATGGTATCAGTCTATTTAACATAAAAACTACAAAACTGATATGTAACAAAGTGGTCAAAATCACATTGACACTTACAACAATATATACATTTGAAAAGTAAGAAATATAGTAATATAGAAATCTTTTCGCTGTCTGCACTACAAAACTGTAATCAACAAATTTGTAAGGCTGTATCACCTAAAACATTGAACAACTTTTCAAGAAAGCCTATATAATTTTTTTAAATAATATTTGACATTATAGAACAGAGTATTGTCAAAGTATACTGCAATTCCTCTCCATTGGTTATATTGCATGCAAAAAGCAAATGTGAAGCACATTGAATTTGTCGTCAAATTTGGGTCAGAAGATTATATGATTATATCCATTCGGTGGCTAATTCACATGTAACAAGGTTACTGATATGAAAAACAACACAGTAGTTTAAGATAAAGCCATCACTGCCAGCAACAATATCGAACCCAAATTCCTAGAGGCTTCAAGAAATGGAAAGTTAGGGAGAGAGGGATTGTAAGCTATTGGGTATGTACCGTTTTCATATTTCCACTCAATGAGAAAAGCTAGGAGTTTCAAGCCCGCTAGCTGTTCATGTTCAAACTCCAGACCACTGAGAGAGTAAGAAAGGGAACTGAGGACAACAGAAATCTCTGGTATATAGCACAATCCAAGGTCCTTTTGAACCGAAAATAGATGTTTTGATAATCCAAGAACTGTAGAAGTGATTCCAATGAGCTTTGGACGTAGTGAGCACTGTGATAAAAGTGTTTGCATCAATTCTGCACTACTTGCTTGGGTATCATGTGTTGGCTGTTAAAAGAAGAAAGTTACAATATATGTAAAAATACAGTAGCCATGTGCAGCAACTATATAAACATTTGACTTAAAGTAATAGCAGGAACCAAGCAGCCTATACTGATTAGTTGCCTACCTCATCAACAGGTAATAAACATGATAGAAGTAACATATCAACTCAACCTCGTCAATAAGTAATAAAAAATGGAAGTTCAAATGTCGAAGACAATCTTAGTGTTTTCATCAAAGGATATTCGGAGATATAAGAAAAATGATGTTCATAGTTGATGCCTCACAGGAGCAGACAAACAGGTGTCACGGGTACTCCTACAGCAGCATCTGCTCATAATAATCAAAGGACATTCTAACCCCCAAAATGATGTGAAAACGTCATGCTGGAGTAGAAACACTAGAAACTCGCCAAATTTCAGAAAATATCTCAAGAAGCAATCTAACTGTTATGACACACTCTCGTTCATACTTCAGCGTTCATTAAATCTGGACATATGTCATGGGGAGCAGTACACTGATTGTTATATACATAGGCAGCATGAGTATTCGAAGGGGGTTACACGAAATGCATTTGACAGCATCAATTCATTTTCAACAGCTCTAGGTACTAGTAGATAGTAGCTATGTTAAGAGCAGAAATGGACTTTCACTGTCAACAAAGAAGCATGACCTCATATACATATGAACACTTCGTTTTCAGACTCGCAGAAATTGAGTACTTCAACATTTCAATGCACAGACGAAGCAAAAGACAGCAAATAATACCATTTGCGCATGAGCTAACTTCTTCAACAACAGCACGTAAGCATCCACCAAGCACTCTGCGGAACAAAGCCAGAGCCGCCCTTCCTGAGGAAAAACAAGCATAAGTAATCACAAACAAAGCTAATTGCATTGAGAATCACATAACAAGTAATGAGCAATTCTAACAGCCCAGGATACTTCTCATATCTCAAAACTGCAGGTATTTTTCCCTTTTTTTATCATTTTGATATTATGTGTTCTATGTAATAATCTAGATAAAAAAACAGTGTTATCATCATCAGAAACACAATGGGTCACTTTAATGACGGAGATGTACAAAGCAACTATCGTCATCAGAATTCATGATTGCTCAAACACGATAGAATACATTGAGAAGCTCCCGGTTGCATGATCCTTCGCACGTACCTCATCATCCCCGCAGCCAAAATGCAGCAAGCTCTCTTCGAGCAACTTCAGCACCGGGATCACGACACCCGGCTTGGCCACTGCAGCAGCTGCTGCAGCTAGTGCGCCGATCAAATCCCTTGCAAATGGGGCATCCCCTTTCCTCACCACGGCCAACATCACGAACGGTCTCAGAAATCCTATCACCCCGTCTACTCCCTCGGCAACCATCCTGGCCGCCTGCCGCGTCAGCTCCGCGCGCGCCCCGTCGGCCCCAGACGCGAGCGCCTGGACGAAGGGGTGGTCGTGTGGCGGGAAGCGGGCCCCGGAGCGGAGGACGCAGGACGCGAGCGCGGCGACAGCCTTGACGAGGCATGAGGCGAGGCGGGACGACGGAGAGGCCGCGAGGGGCGCGAGGAGGAGCGGGAGGGCGAGGTCCGGAGGGAGGAGGTCGGCGCGCGAGGCGGCAAGGCGGGCGAGGGAAGCTGCGGCGTGGGCGGCAACGGCGGGGTGGGGCGAGGAGAGTAGCGCAGAGGCGGCGTCGTGGGCGGCCGCGGGGAGGGGCCCGGGCAGGGAGAGGAGGTGGCGGAAGAAGGCCGCGACGGCGTGGCGCTGCAGGGCGGGGTCCGGTACGCGGGTGCGGTCGACGAGGCGGGAGAAGGTCACGGCCGCCGCGGCGCCGGCGGAGGAAGAGGCCATGGTGATGCGGTGGCCGGAGACAGAAGTGGCCGGAGAAGAAGGGGCGAAGGGGGTTGGGTTTTGTTTTTTTTTTTTTTTTTTGAGATGATTTTTTTTTTTTTTTTTTTTTTAGCGTTCATAAGAAGGTACTCGGAGTCTCGGCCCTAGGAGAAAATGGGCCAATAAAGGATTCGAAACGAATGGGCCAACTAGATGTTTCCAGGGCCTGGATCCTGTCAAAATATTCCCAAAGCCCGGAGCTTAAATTGCAGGAGGGCTCTCTCACGCAGGCCTAACAATTGAGGCCCACATCAGTGAGCACTGTAAGTTGGATTGGGGGGCCCAACTGTTCGTGCTGATTGCTCAAAAAAAAAAAAAAAAAAAAAAACTGTTCGTGCTGACCGAGAAAAATCTTGCAACCGTATAAAAATGCTGTAAAAATTCCTATGTTACAAGTCAGGTTTAAGATGTCTTTGGGCATCTTTTGGTCAAAAAAAAAAATTCCTATGTTACAAATGGAGATTCTATCATTACTCGCATTTCTGGTTGAGTTGCTTCTCTTCCACTGTTTCCATTGGTAGTTAGAATGGGCCATCGTCTCATCAGGTGCTTACTCGATCGTGTTACGTGTAGCATTTTTGGGAGATTCCGGCAAAAGTTTCGTTGTTTTTGTCCATTTTAATCGATCCCTAGTATTGTTATATTGCTATGCCAATTCAATCTCGCATGCCGAAGTATACTAGAAAAGAAAAAGAATGAAACCTTTTATAAGATTTTGAGATGATCGGACATCTAATCGGTCGGTTGTAACAAACTTCTTTTCTTCTTAATGAAAAACGTGCTCCGCACGATTATAAAAAAAAAAGAAACAACACGAACACACGTCAGAAAAGCAACACAAAACTTTGCTCTTCTTCCTACTGCCTACCGATACTGCGGCTCTACTCATGCTCTCACGGGCATGCCTGCTGCTGGTGGCGTCGACCTCTCTTTCACTTCACTTGAGAGAGGCGAGGCGCTTGATGAAGATGTCGTAGGCGTCGTCCCTGTCGAGCATGCTGACCCGGACGTACCTGGGGTCAGCGCCGAATTGGCTCCCGCTCCGCGTCAGTATCTTGTGGCCGCGGAGGAAAGTCGCGCAGTCATCCACGTCCTCCCTGTCGCAGCGCAGCCACGCGAACGCTGCAACCACCACCAGGCCAAGGTAATTAAGGGCAATGAGACAGTGAAACCAAAAAAAAAATGTTCAGAGTCTTCAGACTGCCATCTCAAACAAGTCGCAAGTCTCTTCATGCACGGCACGGCACATTACCAGGATTCGTCGCGGCCATTTCTCCGGCGAAGTTGCAGTAGCCCGACGTCTCCTCCGGCAAGCTGAAGATGCCCGATGCCGCGGCGGCCTCGCGGAGCATGCTCCATCGTTCCACCATCTTGCGCCGTCCGAAGTCGAACAGGCGGTGGGCTCCCTTCGCTCCCGCCGCGACCTCGTATCCGTCGGAGACGGCCTTGAGCACCTTGGCAGCGCGCAGCTGCGAGTCCTTGGACACCCCGATCGTGTTCAGCTCGATGAATTTGGTCATCTTCTGCGCGATGGCGCGGTCCTTCACCAGCGCCCACCTAATACAGAAAGTTTCACCACAATATCAGACATTGCAACACTCGCAATCGCTTCCTGACCAAAGTTCAGTTTACAATTTTGGTTCAACAAGCTTAATTACCCGATCCTCGTCCCGGCATGTCCGGTGCTTTTCGAGACGGTGAAGAGCATGATGTCGTGGTCAAACCGTTTGGTGATGGGCGTGTACTGCGGCCAGTAGTATGCCAGGTCATGGACGGCCTTGCCGGACTCGGACGCCAGAACGGCCTCCCGGATGGAGCCGTCCGGGTTGTTCGGGGAGCACACCAGCTCGATGTATGAGTCGCCGGTGAAGGAATTGGCGTCCCCGGCCCAGCGGAAGAGGCCCGACTGAAGAAAGTCCGTCACCGCTGGGTATGACTGCACACAAATTAAACCAGATCGAGTCAGTGCATTGACTCACTCGCCGTAATTAAGATACTGCTGCTTGTTTTGTTATCTATTACTATTGGCATAGCTCAGGTCACAGCATGGGAGCATATAACAAAGTTAAACAATTGGTTCTGCGCCGACGCTCATCACTGAACACATGATTTAGCGCTAGATATGGAGCAGGAACCCAGAAAAATAGAATGCGTGTACTTTGCTGTTCTCCCAGGTTAGACATCCATCAAGCACGTCACATGAACAGAACCAGAGGAATCGCATACGGCGGTGCCATGTGTTAGCAATATTCCTGTCTGCACATGTGAATGGATTTTCGAACGAAGGGAAGGGCCTATTGCCGCCTAACATGCTGCTTAATAACAAGAACTAGGATTCAGATTTGATTCTAGAAGGGCAGCTCATGCTGATTGTTTAAAGGGACATGTCGGCTACCCGCAAAAATGCGGGGCCGGCCGGATGGATGGATTCCCCGATGGAGCTCCATGATCATCAGACCAGAAGAGGTTGGCAGCGCACCATCATATGCTCGCTCGATCACCAACCGTCATACGAGTGACTACGGGAGGGAGCAGAGCTCTGGTTGGTTTGGTTTGAGGGACAAGCAGGGAAAGGGAACAAGAAATGAGTGCACCATCAGTGTCGACTTAATTTCTGCTCTATCTCCTCATGATTAAGTGGGGGAATGATAAGATAATGACGGGCCTTGCCGTCCTTGTCACCCAACAATTCAGCGGCACGGCTCATTATTTTTTAGACTGCCCAAGCAATCCACAGCGACAGGAATTGACAGCGATGCAAATCTCACTGCCCTGCTGCTTGCTGAGTGCCTTAGTATATTGTGTTTTCTTTACTGCTCCGAGCACTATCTTGGTCTTGGATTTGCAGTTGCAGGTGGAGAGGCTTACCGAGTAATAGGGCGCGGTGGAGACGACGCTCATGGGCTCGCCGGCGCCGGGCGGCGAGAGCGCGTAGAGCGCGGCCATGAAGAGCTGCGTGGATCCCGTGCCGACGAGGACGTGGTAGCCTTCGTCGACGGCGGCGTTGCCAACGAGGCGGTGGAGGCGGCGCACCTCGTGGTCGAAGCCGGGCTCGAGGAACCAGCAGACGTTGGTCACGTCGGAGAAGTAGCTCATGGTCTGCCACCCCGGGATGACGATCTCCGCGGCGTCCCCCGTCTCCCGCCAGAACGCCTCAAACATGGTCGGGTCCCCGCTGCAGCCGACAGCGCGAATGTCAAAGCCATTGTATAATCGGTCACAGAGCGAGGAGGCTCATCTGATTATACTAACTTACTACTACAGTGATTTGCATCGACGTTCAGCAGCAAAGGAAAATAGGAAGAAGAAAAAAACATAAGTAATTGAGGTGCATGAATCGCGAGTAAATCTGCAGTCTTGGGAACAACCGGGCCCTAGATCGGCGTTCATTCCTTCCTTCTTCTTGGCCTTCGACATTGCACAAGGACATGCCTCGTGGGGAAGAACAAACCTTACTTCCCAGCCGCAAATGGTAGGGGTGGCGCCAGTAAATTAACAAGCTGGTGTGGCGTGGCGCGCACGCGGCACGAAGAAGTGGAGCAGGGTATAGAACGATATTTGTTTGCAACTGGTATAGAATACTCACTGGTCGAGGTTGATCACTGAGGCCGGCGTCACCGCCGGTTTGCCCGTCGATGGTGCCTGCGCCGTTGCCGCACGGCTGTTGCCGCCGCTGGCCGCAGAGTCAGGTTGCATCAGACAAGCCTGGTGATGCTCGTGTCGTGGAGGAGCTGTCGCGACCGGCTGGTTGACGACGACGTAGTTGTGGAGGAGCAGCGCGACGTGCAAGGCGACGGAGGCGAAGACGGCGGCCTGCCAGAACGGCGCCCGCTTCCTGGGCTTCCCCGCCGGGTACTGCTTGGGCCGCAGCGCGCTGGGCCTCGGTGCGCGGCCGCCGTTGGCCGTCGCCTCCTCCTTATGATTCGGGGAGAGGACGCGCGTCGACGGCACCATGCCGCTGTTGCCTTGGAGCTTGCCCTCCACCGCCGTGGCGCCGAGACGGAATGCTGACATGCCGGGGAGCACCCGCGCGCCTCCAGAGCCTTCCGAGCTGGGAAGCGCTCCAAGATTCTTGGGTAGAAGGAACACACAAAGGAGGGGAGAAGAGAACCAAAGGAACCGTCTTTTTTGCAAGAAAATACAGGTGCTTCTTGGATGGAAGCGGGTATAATCTGGAGCGCCGAGGCCGTTGGAATCGGATCAAGAACGCCGCTTGCTTAGCAAAAGCAAGTAGTTACAAGATCACAGACCACTCTCTCCTCTTGACCCTTTCTCTCACTCTCCTACTGTGTGGTGCTGCAAGCACCAAAGGGGGGCAAAAAACGTAACTGTGCTTAGTACTGTGTGTAAATAAGTTGCGAGAACAGCTGAACAGCGGCAAATGGCGGCGACAGCATGAGAGAGAGAGATGGAGAAATATGGCGACGGAGGGAGGTGAGAGAAATTAAACACTGGTGGCGGACCGGAGGAAGCTCTCAAGAGTGCCCAGCTGCAGCGGACCTGCAGCGGGCAAGAGGATGGTACCGACTTTATTTATAAGGGTCGCCCCGACCCCACCATGGCCCCACTACAATTTATATTCCTTCTGTAGTTTCGGAGAGTGAGGCCCACCAGGCACCAGCCAAGCAGTTCAGGTCGTAGTGGAGGTCTGGGCTTGTACTGGAATAAGAACACTAAAGTAGAATTTTTACCGTTTTCTCAGTATCACATTGACTCAATTATTTCTGAAAACGGGGGTGAGCCGTGGAGGTTTACATGTGTTTATGGCGAAGCCCAAACTGCTGAGCGCCATAAAACATGGGATATGTTGAAGTTTATTAAAGCTTCATCGCCCCTACCGTGGGTCTGCATGGGTGACTTCAATGAAGTGCTACACAGGTCCGAACATGATGGAGTTCAGGAGAGGAGTCATGCTCAGATCGCTGGCTTTAGAGAGATGGCGGATGTTTGCGGTCTCTATGATCTAGGCTTTGAAGGACGCAACTGGACTTTTGAGAAGAAAGTTGCGGGGGGTTCCTATTGTCGGGTTCGGCTTGATCGTGCACTGGCAACAGCTGATTGGTGTACGAGATTTCCGATGGCGAGAGTAACATCGTCCGACCACGATCCCATCATGCTAAGATGGCAGCAGGTTACTGGTCGCAAGGGGAGAAAGAAGAAGAAAATGTTCAGGTACGAGATGATGTGGGAATCCCACGATCAATTCTTTCCCATGCTTGCGAAGACATGGCTCGATGCGGGGAAAGCCTATACCGTGAAGGAGCTGCAGGAGAAGCTTGCATCGGTGTCTGGAAGTCTCAGCGAGTGGAGTGTCAATTCCTTTGGCAATGTGAGACGGGAACTAAAGGACCTGTACACGGAGCTAGAGCACCTACGTGCAGACCCCATGCGTGTTGGCCCATCGCATGCAGAGATCAAGGTACAGGAGAGGATAGTTGAATTAAATCATCGGGAGGAAATAATGTGGAAACAGCGTTCCCGGATTATGTGGCTAGCTGAGGGCGACAAGAATACACGTTTTTTCCATCTCCGTGCAAGCCAGAGGAGGAGGAGAAATCAGATTATGAAGCTCAGGAAGCCCGATGGTGAGGTCACAGAAAATGAAGTGGAGATGGGCGCTCTAGCGTCGGCTTTCTACAAAGATCTCTATACGTCCGAAGGGACGGAGGACATGGAACATGTGCTGTCAACAGTGCCGACCAAAGTCACAACAGCCATGAACGAGCAGCTAATGAAGCCTTTTGAGAAGGAGGAAGTGAAGACAGCCCTTTTCCAGATGTCTCCTACCAAGGCACCGGGTCCGGATGGGCTACCAGCACACTTCTTCCAACGTAATTGGGAGCTGTGTGGTGACGAAATTTCAGAAGTTGTACTTCGGGTTCTAAGGGGAGAGGATGATCCAGCAATAATTAACAACACATGCATCGTCTTGATCCCGAAGGTTGATAGTCCAGAGGAGCTAGGCCAGTTTAGGCCTATAAGTCTGTGTAATGTGATTTACAAAATTGCATCGAAGGTGATGGCCAATAGACTTAAACTCATCTTGCCGGAGATTATATCTGAGGAACAATCTGCCTTTGTGCCAGGACGTCTGATTACAGACAACATTATCACAGCTTACGAGTGTATGCACTTTATGAAAAGGAAGAGAGCTCAGGACAGCCGTTTTTGTGCTCTTAAGCTGGATATGAGGAAGGCGTATGATCGTGTGGAGTGGAGTTACTTGAAAGCTATTATGCTCAAGCTGGGTTTTCATCGGCATTGGGTGGATATGATCATGCGTTTGGTATCTACGGTCTCATTTTCAATTTTGTTCAATGGTGACCGGCAAGAGAGTTTTATGCCTTCAAGGGGGATCCGACAAGGTGACCCAATCTCACCATATTTGTTTTTGTTAGCAGCAGAGGGCCTTTCGTGCCTGTTAAAATCAAGGATTCAGTCATCAGCTCTCAGTGGAATCAAAGTGGCTTCATCAGCTCCGGTTGTAAGCCACTTACTCTTCGCAGATGACAGCCTGCTGTTCTTCAAGGCAAATAGAGAGAGTGCTGAAACGATAAAAGAGGCATTGAATAGTTACTGCCGTTCTTCTGGCCAGCAGGTAAATATGGACAAATCATCAATTCACTTTGCTAAAGGTGTAGGTGGTAGTACACGGGAGGAGATTAAAGCCCTATTGGATGTCCATAATGAGGCTCTTAGTGAAAAGTATCTCGGTATGCCAACTGATGTTGGCACATCTTCGAATGGAGCATTCAAATATCTCAGAGACCGAGTCTGGAAACGAGTGCAAGGATGGCTAGAACAAGCACTTTCAGCCGGGGGTAAGGAGGTCTTGATTAAAGCTGTGGCTCAGGCGATCCCAACATATTCGATGTCATGCTTTCGACTGCCCAGGGGATTGTGTAAACATATTGACGGGCTTCTCCGAAATTTCTGGTGGGGAGGCAAGGAAGGAAAGAGAAGAACCTGCTGGGTAGCTTGGGATGACATGACGAAACCGAAGTATATGGGCGGGCTTGGTTTCCGTGACATCGAGCTATTCAACTTGGCTTTACTTGCGAGACAAGCCTGGAGAATATTACAAGAGCCGTCGTCGTTGAGCGCACGGGTTCTTAAAGCTGTGTACTTCCCTGACGGCGACTTCTTGGAAGCTCAGATTGGTACATCGCCATCTAGAATCTGGAGGGCGATTGTTGATGGCAAAGAGGTTTTGTGCCAAGGATTGATTCGTCGAATTGGGACTGGTGAGGCAACTGATATGTGGTCGATGAACTGGATCCCAAGAGATGGGCTTATGAGACCTACTGCCAGGCTACAAGGAAACAATATGCGAATGGTGAGTGACCTTATTGATAACACGACTGGTTTTTGGGATATGCAGAAGCTGAAACAATCTTTTTTGCCAATGGATTGGAAGCAATTGCTAGTATTCCACTAAGTACCAGGAGACAAGTGGACTTTTGGGCCTGGCACTATGAGAAAAGCAGTGTGTTCACCGTTAGATCAGCCTACCGGATGCTGGTGAGCAACCGGGAGAAGCGAACAGACTGGATTGAGCACAATCCAGGAAGATCTGACTGTTCAGCCGAGCGCAAGGAGTGGACAGATATTTGGCAAGTTCAAGTTCCATCCAAGGTGCGCCTATTCTTATGGCGTCTTGCCCGGCAATCGATCCCAACAGGAGACGTTCGACATCAACGACACATGGCCCCAGATAGCAGATGTGTTGTGTGTGGAGGACTGGACTCGTGGAAGCACTCCTTAGTTGAGTGCCATCAGGCGAGGTGTGTATGGGCACTACAGAGTGAAGAGATCGTTGATTTTATTTGCTCTGCACAGCAGCAAGATGCTCGAGGATGGCTGCATGAAGCGATTGATTCACTGGGCCATGACGTGCTAGTGAAGGTGGTGGTAACAATGTGGGCGATCTGGTATGCTAAGAGGAAGATCATCCATGAGAACAGTTACCAGAGCCCGTTATCGACACATTGTTTTGTGGAAAGATTCTTGGCTGATCTGGGCGAGTGCAAACCGGCGAAGCAAGAGAGGAAACCTGCCCAAGCCAAGCAACCTGGTTGGATTCCACCACCATCCGGGTTTGCGAAGATCAACGTTGACGCGGCCCTTGCGAAGAACACAACCAAATTCACTATGGCGGCTGTGGCTCGTGATGAAGCTGGCAACTTCCTGGGAGCCTCGGCACTGGTGATGGAAGGCATAACTGACCCGGAGATGGCAGAAGCGATGGCATGTCGGGAAGGGATGGCGCTGGCCAGCGATCTGGTGATCCAGAACTTCAAGCTGGCATCGGATTGCCTTAACGTGGTTCGAAACCTGCAAGGAACTGCAATGGGAGCTTATGGACATGTTATTCGCGAAATCAAGGCAAGAGCGGAGGACTTCATTGAGGTCAGGTTTACTCATGAAGGTAGGGAAGCTAATGGAGATGCCCATAGACTAGCGAAGGGGTCTGTGCATGAAAGTTTAGGTAGATATGTGTGGTTTTTCACTCCACCAGATGGAGTTTGTACTGCTGTAAACGCTTCTTAATATAAGCAGTACGTCTTTCCCTCAAAAAAAAAAAAAAAAGTAAATCCCCCTCCCCCCCCCCCCCCCCCCCCCCCCCGATTTGTTGGATTTTCCCCAAACACCGGGAAGAGCACGATATTGCTTCGCAAAGTGATTCACATGCCTAAGATGGAACGAAGTGATTCTCATTGCAATACATTGAGAACCAACCCCCTCCTCTGAGCATGGGAGGGGGAATTTATACCTTGATCAGGGTTACAACACATGGTCTAAACTACTTCTGATCAAGAATAATAATTCATGAAATATGCTGTACATTTCCGTCCGAAGGACACTATGGTCTATTTACATCCACCCCTGGGTGGTATTAGAACCCTAGACGCCATCGGTGGTCCTCATGCATGTGCCACGGGGCCCACTGACGAGAGCTCCAGGATGCCCTCATCGCTTCGGGGAATCCTTGCATTTACTCGACCGCCGGACTGGACTGGGCTCTCCCTGGAGTGCTGCCTCATCAGAGACTGCCGATCCTTCGGGCCAACTCCTGAGAATTTGGAGTGATCCTAGTGCTTGTGAGAGAGTAACAAGAGCATCCTTTGATCTCTAGGGCTAGTGTGTGCATAGAGAGTCATTTAGGGCTGTTACTCTTGGTCTATGGCAAGACCTAGACCGGTTAGGCGTCGGTGGTGAGCTTGCCAAGGAGTGTGAAAGCCGCCTCAAGTTTGTACACAGTCTTCAGGCGTCCCGTGTGAAAGAAGCTACGTGAAGGGAGCGCCCTTTGGACCGCATCACATGCGGATCCTTACCTCCGGAAGAGTACGTGGAGTTGCCGGCGGGACAAGCCCGCACCTTCACTCAGAGGGTGAAGAGTGCTCTAGGAGGGATTGCCATCGAGCGGAGGAACGGGTCGAGACTCCGTCAGGAGTGACCCAACATGGATTAGAGGGAGGCGCCATCCTTCCGAGACTACGGGATAAAATCCATGAGCATTCTCTATCTCATCTCCTTTACTTACTAGCATTTACTATTCCGCATTTACTCTTGCTAGTAGAATTGATTGATAGGGTGCTTGTGTTTTGCTCTTGGTAGAATTGCATGTTTAGATTTGCTTTTTGCTAGTCTTGCTAGTGTGTGCGCTTCGCTTGCTACCGTTATCACCTAGCTTGATAGGTTGCAAAGAAAGTATCTTGCCTTAGGAAGTTTTAAGCGACTACCGATTCAACTCCCCCCCCCCCCCCCCCCCCCTCGGGGTACTCCGTGATCCTTACACATGACCTATAAAATTGAGGCTTATGTGGCTCCATCTTAGCAATATCTCGTTGTTGCATGTTCCATACAATCGCCTCGTAAAACCACAAGGAGATAATCAAAACCAATTTCTGTGGTTTTTAACGTCTTGCCCAAACTTATTCACCGAATAGGGGGAAAATACCGACAACATATTTAGGCTCGATTCTAACTTCCGGGTCTGTTAATAAAGTTAAGAGTGCCAAGGACTACCTCTTTGATTTTTTTTATATGACGTTGGTTAGCTCCAAAAAAATTGAACTAGTTTCTTTATAAACCTGAAATTGGAGAAATTCCTACAAGCTTGCTTCGGTTTCATCAGCTTTTTTTCTGAAGGAATAAAAATATTCATAGATTGCCTAAGTCCGTCCAGAGTACAAAAGCATGTATATAGGTTGCCGTCCAGTCCTCCGCGTTATAAAAAATTAATTAATTATTGCAAAGTTGCTTCATGTTGATTATATATAGATCCCCTAATGCTTTACTACTTGTTGATCGATTGTCTTTTAGGTGAGATGCATTATCCAATATTATTTGTAAAACAAACATCAGAAACCGGCCATTTGCCACAAAAGGTTTTTTCTAGTATAAAAATAACTAGCCATATTCCTGCTAAGAGTAAAGGATAAGTTTCTCGGCATCTCAGTCAAATAAAGACACTAAAGGGCTAAAGAAGCCGAAGGTAGAATACTTTGCATCTCTGCCGAATACCGATATAAAGCACGAAACGGTGTTCTAAAAACTTAGTAAGAAGGTAACCTCTACTTTGCAAGTGCAAGGATCATTTTCTATTTTAAACGGTGCTAGACAGTAAGAGCAACGACAAATGCCAAAAGCTCGACTTGATTCGTTCCATGTTTACATATCAAGGTGCGCTGTTTTTTATTTCTCACCTTTCTAAAAGTGTGTGATGGCTTTTGCTTAGTTTATAGTCTAAGAGATTGTGCAACTAGATGTTATCATTTGAATATCATGGTATGTGGGGAAAAGATAGCGAATGAGCTTCGGAAAAGGACCATTCATTTATCAAAAGCATCAATCAAACAGCCAGACAATGATTTGCACCATGATCAGATAATCATAAATTAGAACAAAGCATCAGATGCAACATACATGTACGGCCTAAATTTAATTGTAGCATTTGTGTTCTTTGGGGTCCCAAATGGGTACTGCACTAATATTGCTTGTTCCTATATTCGTGTCACTTCCTTCTCCTCTAGTCTGTTTGGCCGTTTGTCCAGTTTTTTTTATAAAAAAATTAAGTACTCCATCCGGTTTTAAAATATTTATAACATTGTTGACCTTTTTTCCTTACTACTTTGATCATTTGTCTTATCTATAAATATTTATATAAATAACTAAATATATAAGTTAATCAATACTTTTGATGACAGATCTAATGATATTCATTTCATGTTAGCTAACTAATTGCTTAAAAATATATTGTTGGTCCAAGTTCAGCGAAATAGTCATCGGTGTCATATATTTAAAAACAAAGAAAGTACATATTATAGTGTGGCTAACATGTAACAAAAACGTATATCAAGTCTAAAAATATTAGGAAATGTTGCGTTTTAACCCTTATTTGCCTCCCAATTGCGATTTTGCCATACTTTTTTTCAACTTTGTGATTTTACCTTTGGTTTTCAAATTGAAGCAAGAGTTTACCCCTATGGTTGCAATTTACCCCATGATTTGCTGCAAAACCAGGGGCTCGCAACCACAAGGGTATTTTTTGGCTTTAGTTTGAAAAAACTAAAGGTAAAATCACAAAGTTGAAAAAAGGGTAAAATCGTAATTGAGAGAAAATTCAGGGATAGAAACGCAAATGCCCCAAACTATTATTGTTATATCATGGAATTCAGGTAAGCAAGCCACTATAAATGACAAAAGAGCTAGTAAAAAAATGAAAACTCAAATGATGGACTTTTTTCTTTCCAAAAAATCATTTATCTAAAAAATAGTTTGAATTTTTTGACAATTTCTAACACCGAGTTGATCTGAAAATACCAAATGGGAATTTATACAGCCATTTGTCCATGCTGCAGCCTGGCAAAAACATATTCGAAGTAAGCCACTCAAAGGAGCGGATATAATTGAAAGACTCTAATGGATAGATATTTCAAATCTATTAACTTAATATTTGGTTAAGAAAAGGAGTCACCGTATGTTCGTTCTCACTGGTTGAAATTATGTCATTAATCAGAAAAAATACTCACCACTACCATTATGAAAAAATTAGACTAAAATGCCCTCCACATGTTTAAAAATTAATCACAACTGCCATTATAAAAAAGTTAGTCTAAAATACCCTCTACGTGTATTAAAATTTACCCATAATTGTCATTACGAAGTAATCTGAAATGCCTATACAAAGTTTGTAAATGACACACTATATCGATATAAAGTTTATACATTACGCATTATCGTGGTTATGAAAAGCATATAAAAAAAGATGAAAAGACAATAATAAACTAATAGCATTTGATATAATATACTATATTGGATTGTTAAAATTATCTAGCCATGGCAATGCATGGGCCACCTCACTTGTTTCTATTAGATTTAAGGATAAATAGTGGCTTCTACCTCTGCACATGACTAATAGTTTGCAACAAGTCAACGGGTACACCAGGACAGGATCAAGCAAACCAATTAATCGTTGCACCATATATGAAAGAGTAGTATTGCATGTTATTGAGAGTTTTTTTGTAATCTACCTGTTATTGAGAGTTGGGAGTTGAAATTGCAACTTCCTTGAAAGGATCTTGAGGTCCCATGGAATGGACGGTTCGTGAATCATGCATGATAGTGTTGCTTGCAGCTAGGAGTCCGCTTGGACCACAACTACATTTCTGGCAGGTTGTTAGCCCAAAGGTATAAGATTTATTTAAAGTATACAACATACAAACCCTTTTCCAAAGTTCAGAGAACAACTGATTTCAGATATGCTCTCGTGCTCATATTCCTTAGAACATGTGTTACTCCTGTTGTCCCAAAAAATATTTAATAGAACACATTATTTCTATGACTGTTCTATTCGAATCATTGTGCTAGATTTTTTTCTATATTTGAATATCGAGCTGAAAGGTAGGAAGTATTTTCTCAAACATTTACAAATCCGGACATGGATTGGTTCCTTTATTCTTTTCACATGATATGTCCCAACTCATCGTTTCAAACGTTCTATCTAGATGCATCGTATCACAACGACACAGAATGTGTTCCTCGCAAAAAAAAAGGACACAGAATGTTCCACCTTACCTTATTGGAATACTTTTTTTTCGTGCGAGAACTCATCAGAATAACCGATACAATGTATTATGCAGTATTTTTTTTTTTGCGAAAAGGGGAAATTTCATTAATATTGAAGCAAATTACATCCCCTGATTACAAGAGCATCCCAATCAACGCCAACTCCATTGATGGGAGACAAGAAACTTTAAAAGAGCCGAAAATTCCACCATTTAGAATCACCATTCCAGACGGATATACCACGGAAGAGAACTCCGATCTGAACGAACATGGCCATCTCACCATCCACCACCGCCATCCTCATCTCCGACGGGGAAAAACTGAAACCCAACCTTTTTGCAAAAGAGGAGTAGACCGATATTCCACATGCAAATACGATGATTTTGCCGCTGTCAAGCCCGTAGCCGAGCTCATCGTCGCCTCCTCCATCATATCCGTTATGGGAAAACACAAATCCGAGCGGCATCCAGATGGATATCACCGGAAACCAAACACTCACTAGCCCACAGCCATGGCCAAAAAGAACCATGACAAGACAAAGGAAGGGCCGGAGTACCTTATTCTTCATCGATGATAACGCCTTCGACTCACCACTATCGCGAAGACACCTCGTCCTCCAGTGCTCCATGCCGACGAAGTTGATGACGCCACACAACCGCCGCCACCTTCTTGAACCGAACCACTAGATGAACCCTAACCCTAACAACCACCGTGGCTGCCGTCAAAAGCGACCACCACAGGAAGACCTAACTCTATCTAAACCTAAGAGCAAACAAAGCGGACGCCGGATGCCGGCCTCCCTCCTCCGCCGACGGCGAGGCTGCCGGAGGCGAGGGGGCCGGCGAATTTTGCTTGGGGAGCCGCCGCCTGCTGCCTCTTTCTTTCTTTCGTGAGGCGGTGCCTTCACGTTAATCGAAAAAAATCCTAAATTACCCACGTATTATGCAGTACTTGTAGTAAAAGGATGCTCTCCCTTGATAGAAAACCTGAGCCACATGTCCTCAACAACAAATGAGGCAACAAGAAAAATGAGCCACATGAATGGCAACACAAACAGCTCAACTCTAAATCTATTTTATCCGTTTTTAATTTAAAATATCCTGCTAATATTTTAAACTCAAATATCGAGAAGAGTTATCGTCATATCATCAATTAAAATCAAAACTATTTCTCAGTTTTATTCACTTACGTCCTACCTCTACACACATGCATGGAAAATATAAGTTTGTTCTATTGCAACACATTCGCCAAAAAAAAAGCTCTTTGTGTGCAGGAGCAAACTGACAAAAGCTTCGCACACTTTCTCGATGGAGGTGGCTATCCATGGTACTAGTAGTATTGGATAAAAATAGAGGCCCCACTGCTAAGATTCGGAGTACTCTCATGTGCGAATGCCAGTGTATGTAGTTTTATATGCCCAATAAAAAGGAGACTAAATCCACCGTATCATCAGCGGTATGAGTGACCATAACGCCGAAAATCGTTCAGCGTATCTTCCTAGTCAGGACTTGATGAGGGTCGCAACATCCTCGACAATAAGTTAATAGTCACAAAGTCCCAAAGCATGTCACCATACATTCCCATTGTGCCTGCTGCATGGAACGGTAACCACCCCCACGAAATCAATCAAACTCTAATACGACAACATGTTTAACTTTGTTTATTCTTTAACCAAAAAATTAGCGATATATGTGTAACCAGTAACAAATGAATTGTGTTATTGTAAAAGAGAATAAAAGAACCATTATAACTGATACATACTCCCTCTGATATTTCAAGTACTCGCTTAGCATAAAACTGACCTGTGCTAGTTGTCCTAACTCTATATCAATGAAAAACTCGAAGGGGTTCACTACGGCAGCCATAAGCAAAGAGCTAGAGCCAAGAGTACCAACTACCAAGTGGCGGTGCAGCGAAAAGGACTCGATTTTTTTTCCATTACTCTGGAATGTTCAGTTCAACTGCCTCTTTAACATAAAGGTCTTTAAAAATGCTAAGTATTACATAATGGCCTTCAAAAAAGGCGCAAAGGACACAACATAAGATAGAAATTACAACATGAAAAAGGACTCGATTTGGCTCATCAAGCAATAAACATACGACACATCAGCCATAAGCCAACCTTTCTGGTCAACGCAGTGAGCACGCACCATGATCTCCACCACTGCCTTTGTGAATTGTGATGCGATGCAAAGGAAAGGTTTCGTGTTGCGCATGCACGCTTCTCCCCCGCGCGCGTTGTAGCCGATGTGACGTTTCCCGTGATCGGAACAAGCACCACGCATGGACAGCAGCTCTGGCACCGGCACCTGCTTCTCTGTTGCTGCCAGGTGGATGATCAGACCAGACGCCGAGGAATATACCGGCGGAGGTCACTGTCCTTTTTCCGCTGCTGCCTGCTGGCAAAGAAGAGCGACTGCCGTTCGCGCCACCATTGCCAGTTTTAACATCGCAGACGAATAAAGTGTGTAATAAAGTGTAAACAGGCCTACCTTCGATTTCTCAAACGGTGAAGCGAAGAGCAGCTAAGCATGTCCATTGCCCAGCCACGCTGATACGGCCACACGATGAAGATATTTATGTTTTCGCTCAGAGTAATGCTATTTTCCAGGCCAGTGGCCCTCTTGCAGGTTCCAGTGGCTGTCATCTTAGAGGTTATCTGCAACTTCATTCTCAAACGATTAATGGTGTCAACAACTTGCACACTTCCGCTTGGGGATGAACGGAAGCAAGTTGTTAAATGCACTTCAGCAAGTGTGTAACAATTCGACAACTAAAATATTTACTCTATTTTTTTAAAAAAACTACCAAAATATTTCTTTACGTATGAAGACAAGTCACAAGAGTCCTGCTACTATTCGAGTTGCTAAACCACGCGACCAATCATTGCGACGGGCCCCCACTTGGGACCATCGGATCGGACCATCAAACAGAGCGAGAAAGAGGAGCAGGATCCGCAGCGCACCGCAAGGGCACGGGACCGAACGCAGTGGCTCAGCCGTGTGTGGTCGCCATCGCGCGATCCCCGTTGCATCGGACCATCACTGTGGCTCGATGGGATGAGCATGTGTCGTGCTTTTTTCTCCTCTTCGAACAGTGCGTCTGGTTGTGTCAGCAGTTGAGAGGCCGCACGGTCAGGGGAGGGTTTGGTGAGGTTGGTTGATCAAATCGCGCTACAGGATGTCAAGCCAAACGCGGGAAGGACCAGAGGAGAACTGGAGAAGGGCCATCTACCCATCGCGGGGCTCCAAGCCGGCTGCTGTCAGATTTTCCAGTGAAAAAGTAAGAGAGAGATGGTTACTCGGCACGCCGAGCGTCGCACAGGCTCCAAGACATAATCGCGGGGCCCGCTCTGCTTTTCTCTCTGTCTCACTCTTCCCATATGCACTGACACGAGCTGTTGTGGGCCTTTGAACAGGAATCAGCGTTGGGAGCGTTCGGCGCGTCTGTCAGCGCGTGTAGGCCAGAGCCGGCTCCGCGCCAGCGCGCGATGGCCTTGCTCTAAGCTAACTGATTTTGCTGGCAATAATGTTTTTTTTATTACATAATATAACTTAGACATTTATAACGCACGCACACTTAAGATACGTAAATCTTTTCTTTATGAGATTTTTTAAGACTGACTGGCAAGTTCTCGAAATTGACGAAGTCATCACTGGCGTCTTGTTGTCGATGTCTATGTCACCTACCGCTGAGAGCACAATACCGTTAAATCCAAGAAAATTCGCTCTCACGAAGAGTTGAACCCGGAACCTGAGATGCTACTAAGACTCTTGTAACCACTAGACTACAGACACATTTGCAAGGAGGGTAGTTTAACTTTTTACTAATTTGCTAAAGCAGGAGAAGTTAGCTGTTAGTGTGGCTTGAATCACGTATAAAATGCTTACTCTGTCCCAAATATCTAAGGATTCAAAATTTGTCCCAAAAGGAGTATAAAAATAAAACAAACTTTAAAGATTGGTATGAGGATTGATGGATGGGTAGGTCAAGGTAACATGGACAAGGTACAGTGATCTTTTTTTTTCTCGATTATTTCTGTCTCTGGAAACTGGAAACTCTTTTCTTTTCTTCTTTTTGCAAAAAACATACGAAGACACTTACATACATACATGAGTGGTCACTCCTATGAGCTCACGCACGCACCTATGAACGTCAACGAGATACATAGCCGACTGATCTTGAGATTTGTGAAGTCACTATAGGCATCTTGCTGTCAATGAGGATGTCACCTATCGCTGAGAGAATAATTACCATAACTACAACACTCGTGTTGAGTCTAGGACATGACCTTGGGTGGGTTGGTTTCACCACCAAGAATTTAACATTCACCGCTCAGTTTGCAGGAACCATTAAATTTTGGAACGCAGTGAGTATATTTCTAGACAATGCAAGCGCAGTAATGTTCGTTGAGCATGAAGCCACATGCTGCAGGTGTCGACAATGTTGTTGTGCCAAGCTTGTGTGAGGGTGGGGTCGTGTCCTCGCCGGATCTCGCCATGTCGTGGATCTGGGGTTGGGATGCCTGTTGATCGATGCGATTAGGGAGGCGCCTCGCCGCTGGCCACCGCCACCCAACTTGACCACCCACGTCTTGCCCCATTCCACCGGACTGGGGATCCAACCTCCTAGATCTGATGGTACATCATGGCGTAGGGTGTACCATCAACTCCAAACATGATGAAGTCAATCCGGATTTTATGGCGGACACCAAGCAACCTAAGGTAGGACGTGATGTTAGCTTGATGTATGTGTTGTTGGTTGTAGGTCACACTTCATACAATGAGTACTAGTCCCATAGTTTGATAGGTTGTCTTATAGATATATGAGTAGTCGCTTTATGTATTTGATGTGTTGCCGCTTGGCGTTTGTGCTTCAAGGGGGATGATGTCTTGTTGTTCACTCCAAGATTGTACTAATTTATTACCCTTCCGTTTAATGAATTTGTGCCTAGGCATGTTTTGTGTGTGAAAGACATGCATATATTCACATACATGCATGAGTAATCACTCCTATGAACTCACGCGCACACCTACGAGCATCAAGAAGATACAAAGCCGGATGATCTTGATATTCATAAAATCACTCATAGACAAAACTGCATAGTCAGTATTGGGTGCTAATGCACCCACGAAATTAACAAATTTACTTGCAACCGGCTAAATTTTACCATATTTGCACCCACAAAATTAACAAATTAACTTACAACCAGCTTCAAGAGGGATGATGTTTTGATGTTCATCGTAATGTTGTAATTTTTTTCCCTTTCGCTTAATGAATCTGTGCCTAGGCATGTTTTTCGAAAAAAATACAAAAAATGCCAACAAGCGGCGACCTTCCTGGAGTCGGGGAGCATGGGCCGGCCGTCCGGCTCCGACCCACAACTTGCGCCTGCCGCCGAAGTAGTGGAGTGATGGGCACAGCCGTACGGGAGACACACACGGAGTACCGCGACCGTAGACGCGCGGATGTGACCGACCACGCTCGCCGCCGCGATCATCAATCATCACGCCGGGCCCGTCCCCTCCGCACGCCGACCGCGACGCTCCTACCCTTTTCCGTGCATGGCGGACACATGGCCGCACGTGACTTCGGGCCGTCGCGGCGCACGCCGTCACGTGGGGTCCCGTCGGCCTGGCACCTGCGCGCAACAGCGGGGCACGCTGACTGACGGTGCGCGAGCGTGACACGCGAGAGCGACTGATTTCTGCTCCGAGCTGCTGGCCATCGCGCGCCGCTCGCTGGCCAGTGAGTCGGCGGAGTCAGCGCCGCTGAGAGCAACGTTAGTAACTGCGCGCGTGACCGGACAGCACAGGCCGCAACAACCGTGCGGTCCACGAGTGCAGATCAAACGTGCGCGATGCATCAAAGCATCAGTGTCAGCGGAGGGCAAATAATCCCTTTGACAGTGACGACGACAGCAACAAAAGAACCGACGGATGGGTAAGAGAGATCTTAGGAACACCGTAAAACTGTTTTATTATTAACAGAACTAAATAAACCACGGCTTATGTTTCGATATATATCACCATATACAGCAACGAACAACGTCTTCAGATAGCGCTAGCAGCATCATTCACCCAACCAACCTGTAGCTGCTTAGATTTCAGACAGAGCAACCAACCGAGGGCAGAGGTGAGGATGCAGACTCCAGCGGTAGACACCATGACCACCCAGAACAGGATCTTCAGGCCATACCAATCAGAATTACAAGGTTGCGGACAGACGAAGAATCACAAAACACTCTTCATACTATACACATACTTTGGAATGAGAATATCCTCGTTGGCACAGCACAACTTATCGCCCATTCATCAACTTGTCAAGGACCACGTTCAGATCCACATTCTGCCCGTTCTCGGTCAGCCTCCGCACAGTTGCCCTCACCTGCTCCCTTGAGAATCCCATCGTGGCAACCTTCTCCACTACATCATCAAGTGCCACCCGGTTGCCTGAGGAGCCAGTTGGACTGGAGGAGCTGATTGGCACGGCTTGAGGTAGTATCTGAGCAGTGGGGAGCCTCCCACCATAGTTGCCGCTTCCCCCAGAGGATGGCCCTGACGAAGCAAAAGGCGAGGACGGCTTCATTCCAGCATTCCCACGGTGGGAAGGTGATCCACTGTAACCGTATGATTCAGAGAAACCACCACCCCCCTGTGACCCATAACCACCGGAGCCATAAGATGATGGTGGCCCAGGGTTAGGCCTGCCTGCAGGAGGTTCATACATGCTAGGGTTTTGTCCATAGTAAGGAGGGGCAGCAGGTCCACTGGGTGGTTGCATATAGGGTGAAGGAGGGCGCACGTTCGGTGCATAGCTCTGGGGAGGTGCATATGGCATGGTTTCTTCAGGCTGCTGGGGTGCAGGGGGTGCATGTGGAGTTGAAGGGTTAAGATTTGCAGGCTGAGGTGGCTGTGAATATTGAGGAAACTGGGATGGGGGTTGGTACTGCTGAGGCGGAGCAGGAGGCGCTTGAGGCTGTGGAACCGGTGGCGCTTGATACTGCTGGTGCATGGTTTCAGTTGGCTGAGCAGATGGAGCGTAGTAAGAATCCCTTGGTAAAGACGGAACCGAGGGAGCCGGTGCAACAGATGGGACTGATGGTACCTGTGAATGGGGTAAATGGCTAGGAAACTGTGGTGGAGGTTGGCTCTGAAGTGTCGGAGGTGGAGGCGGTGCATTTGGAGCAGGAAGGGCGGGTAGTGCTGGTGGCTGGGAAGGGGCCAGGACTTGAGGTTGGGGCTGAACAGCTACTTGCGGGGGAGCCAGTGGCTGCTGCTGCGAGCCCGCCTGTGAAGCCCCACTATTTTCTGTCGATTGGGTTTCAGTTTTACTGGGTGTCTGGAGTTTTGCAAGGTGGATCTGCGTCTCAACAATTTCCTGTTTGTCACGCAAAATCTGCACACCTGCTTGCACCTGTGGAATAACCATATGTTCATAAGAACAATAATACATATCTCAGGACTTGTTATCACATACATAGTAAATCTGCTTGATGGGTACCCTAGTGAAAAATTGAACCAAGCAACATAACTGGACAGGTAAAAACTAGAACGTAACATAAGCCGCAGAATGCTAGGACGTTAAAGTGCACCAAACAAGGGGAAGCCAGCTAAGCACGATTTACAATTGGACAAGTCACATTTAAGCCGTCGAAACAATAATTAATACAGTTAAGTGAGAAGCTGAGAGCGCATTGCAAACAGCTCATAGAACAGGCACATGTTGATTAATTCTTCAAGTTCGCCATGCCAACTCTTGTCAAACAATAACCAATACTAAGTAAAGACCAGCATACTGCCAGCACTTACATGATTTAAAATAAACAATGAACTGGATGCAGGTGCAATAGCATGTCAGCACAAGGCCTAATTACCAAAACGAAGTATAATGAAACGAAGTTGTAGCATAACACGGAGCATGGTAATTACTCCACTGAATGAAAAGTAACATCTAAATATGTGGTGGTGACTAAGGCAAGATGTGTGTAGTAATTCTAGAAAGGTTATAATCATCAAAACATCATAAATGATTGTCCTCCAACTACGAAATCCTTGTCCAATATGATATTAGCGGCAATGATAAGCAAGCATTGTAACTGAGAGGTAAGGTGAAGGAGAATCAAAGGAAGCTTACCTCCCTAAGCATGTTCTCAAGGTGCCTGAGTTTTCCGTCAGTACTGCCGTTATAGTTACCGATAGTTAACTTCAAGTCATCCACAGAGTTTTCAAGCTGGCGCGTTCTGCCCTCCATTTGCGAGAGCCTCGAGCTTACACCTTCCAGTGCATGCAAAAGGTTATCAGAATACTTCTTCATCGTTCGATCAATATCCGCCAAAGTAACTGCGGCAAAGTTACTCCTGTCCTCCTCATGACTAACTTTCTTCAGCACATGAGGCTCCAACAAACCAGCACTCTAGCCACCATAACAGAAAGCGTAAGTGTGTCAGTTATATTAGAAAGGAACAGGTATTAATATAATCAACCAAGCCGTGAATTGTGAACAATTAACTTGGAGGGATCCCATCTACAGAAAATAACTAGTGCAATCACAAACTTCAATAATTGAACTCATGGTCTTCGATTTTTATCAAGTACATAAATCGGGCAGTCATTTATTGAATAATGTGACTTCAATAATGTGATTTAACAGCATACTTTGCGTAGATCGGGCAGTCAGTACCCAGCGGCCAGACAAGGTTAAATCACATTGACTAATTTATAATTTAGCCTTACGGAATGCAATTGAACTTGGTTGCGCAAGAGTAAAAATTATAACAGACTATAGATAGGAGAAATGGGGATCCAGATACTACTCAGCAATCCTTGATTAAAATCGAGCATGTACAATGGCAACTTATCATGTTGAAACAAATCTTAGTGTCATCCATCACTATAAATGAACAAGCATTCAGCTTAAGAACATATAACTAACGTGCTAGCAAACAGCGCCATAAGAAAAGGGCATAAAATTTCCATATGTAACTTGACAAAACCTTTCTTCGACAGAAAAGCATTGGCATATGACTATGCAAATTATATCACCTACTACGTTTCACAATATAGAAGAAACTAATTGGACCAAGAGATATATAAATACAATCATGCTTATCAGACACACCACGTACACTATCCATGCTCTATTCCATGCTTAATCACAAGGTCTAGTTTTTTTAGCCTATCCATGCTCTGTTCCATACTTCTTCGAGGAAATCGACACACCACGTACACTACCGGTGATTGTAAATCTTAACACTGCTGCCAAGTCAGGCTTTCTATAACAAAATTACTAGCGTGGTGACTATAAAAGTTCAAGATATGAGTTCGATTGTTGAGGCATAGACATGGAGCACTGCTAGTACGAAATCGAGAGATCTAACAAGGAGGGAGAAGAACATGTAGCCATACCTTGAGGTTGTAAGAGGCGGAGGCGGAGGCCGAGGGCGCCTTGGAGTCGAGCGACCCCCACGAGGCCTGGGGGGCGGCGGCGGCGCCGGAGGTGGTGCGGATGGGCTGGAAATCGTAGTTGGGCAGCACGTCGTCGGCGGTCCCGTTGGAGCCGCCGAAGCTGCGCCGGCGGCGGAGCCGGTCCTCCCCGTCCTCCTGCGGGACAGGGTTCATCAGATCGCTGAGATCCACGCTCCCGCTCCCGCCGCCGCCGGCGGAGGGGGCCGCGGAGGCGGCGAGGCCGAGGATCTGCTTGTCCATGAACTGCGACGCGTTCATCGCCTCGCCGGAAAGGGGGCGGACGCGGCGCGGGGCGGTTGGTGGGCGAGCTTGGTGGGGTGGGAGCTGGAGACGGTGGTGATGAGGTGCGGAAGAGGAATTGGAATCCAGATGGGACGAGACGAGCCGAGACGGCACGGTGGCGGAGCCGGTGGCGTGGGACTGGGAGTCGGTTTGCTCTGCTCCTCCGCCTGCTCGCTGTTAGTTGGGCCTCGGGTTTACGCGAATTTGAGCCTTTTGACTGGGCTCGGAGTGGATTTCTGATTGGCCTTGGGCTTCTTTTGATGGGCCTTTCCACTTTTCCTACCCCTCTCCCTTTGAGACGGACTCTTTCATCTGCCAACCATTGAGTTCTGCCTTAGAAATGTGGAGCAGTAACATAACAATACTCATCTAAAAAAAAAAAACATAACAATACTGAAAATATTCCCTCAAAAAAAAACAATACTGAAAGATAAAATTTTCTTGGATTTTGAGACCGGTAAGTATGATTTTTTTATGGGTATTTTCACTGCATACGTACCCATCAGATGGTATCCTGTATTTCGTTTTGGCATGTTTGAAGAACAAAAACATCTTTCAAGCAGCAGACAAGAGGAGCATGCAGCAGCATTGCTCAGCTCAAGAAGGCCGGTATATCATGTAGGAACTGAAAATGACATTCCCGGAGACATTGTTGCTATGCTGCATAACATGGGTCTTTTTCGCCTCCGATTTGTGTCACCTCGTAACCGGCTCTCCTCCCCCCCCCCCCCCCCCCCCTCCCCCACACCCCACCTCCCTTTATTTCTTCTTCGACTGTCCCTCTTCCGTCAAGCCCCCCTGCCTACAACCGGTGACATGCCAGTCGCCTCGTCGTACCGCCTCGACATGACGCCTTGCCCTAACATAGCCCACCGCCGATCTGGGGATCTACGTTGCTGACATAAAACAATTCCACGGTGACGACGATGAAGCTCTGATGTGTTGGACATAAGGAAAGGTTTTTGACATAACGTCTAGTTTCAGAAACCAAGGTTGTACCCAATGACGCAGCTTAGTGCAAGATAAAGGGGGCCATGCCCCCGCCCCCTCTCCCCGCGTAAAAAAGCGCAGCATGCTTCATAAAACATCATTTCCTCTAGTAAATAAGGTATTTACATGAATACATTATAGTCATTTACACCAACTAATAACTTTAAAATACCACCTTTTGTTGGTAACTATTTTTTGTTTGGTCCCTCCTTAATTTGTACTAATCAAGCTCCATCTCTGGCTGTACCGGCCGTGGCTAAGCAAAAATGGAGGAATTTGTCAGCGTGATAGGACTGGATCAACGATTTTTATCCCCTGCTCTGTTTGTAGATAGTCAGACAGGGTGCTCTGCTTGTAGTGGGAACTTTATCTCCCCTTCTGCACAAGAAATGGAACTTGCTCTCTGCATGTCCACGAATCTCGTGGAAAAAGCACCAACAAAAAGTGCAGAAAGAATATAACACAAAAGAACTCGCTATTCACATTATATGATCCTTACAAAGAAAAAGTGAAGGGAAAAATTCGAAAACCATTAGAGCTTTAAAACTCGCTGAATAAGTTTTTTCACACTTTGATTATTGTGGCCTAATCGAATAGCGCGGCGGCAGAAACAGAGCCCCTCTCCGCCCGTCCCGCTCAGTAGACGTACTCGACGCGGCACAGCTTCGAGGACGACCCCGACCATGGCACGTCGACGGTGACCATGCCGTCCTTGTACGCGAACTTGGCCTCCTCTCCGTTGACCCTGCAGAGCCTGGGCTTCGCCGAGGAGTACGCCACCATCTCGCCGGCGCCCTTGACGCCCACGTCGACCGTCACGCCGCCGTCCGCGTCCTCCCTGGTCTCGAAGGCCTGCACGGCGCCGGCGGTGTTGAGCATGTTGGCGAGCCCAATGGGCGCGAACTTGATCTCCGACGAGACGACGCGCACGGGCGCGACGACGAGGAGCTCGTAGGTGAATGGCTGGAGCGTGAGGTCGACGCCGTCGTCGCGGCGCAGCAGCCGCAGCTCCCTGGCCTCGACCAAGTACACGGCGAACTCCTCCGCGCCCTCGACGCCATCCACGCCGCTGTTCTTCCACTCGACGTCGGCCGGCGAGGCGCGGGCCGTGACGGGCACGGAGAACTGCGAGAAGCACTTGTTGCGGCGGTCCTCGGGGCTCCACCCGCCGCCCTGGCAGTTGAAGGCGCCGACGACGCCGGCGAAGCGGTTCACGTTCCAGATCTTGAGCAGCGTCTCGCCGTCGTGGAGCGGGTCGCGGAAGAGGCAGTCGCGCGTGGGCAGCGCGTACCCTTCGCACCGGAGGATGGTGCCGTCGGGGAGCGCGAGGCGGCGGAGGAGGTCGAAGTCGTGCTGGCCCACGGCGTCGCTGACGTAGACGGGCCCGCCGGAGACGGCGCGGGAGGCGGCGTGGAAGGCGGCGCAGGGGTGCGTGGACTGGAACATGTCCCAGTCCGGGTGGATGAAGTTGCCCATCCACAGCGAGTTGTAGGCGCAGTGCACCATGTGGCAGCCCTGCAGCCAGAAGGTGCCGTTCGGGTCGCCGGACGGGTCCGTGCACCAGAAGTCGTCGCCCACGCGGCCCAGCGCCACCGCCTCCGTGCCGAGGAGCATGAAGTCGTTGCAGTGCTCCATGCTCGCGATCACGCCGTTGCCGCCGAAGTGGCGACGCACCGACGCCGTCAGACCGGAGAAGTAGGCCTTGGCCAGCTCCACGCGGCCGCCGTACTCCTCGCACAGCATCTCCAGCAACTGCCAAGCCCACGCAGCATCAATTTGTCAGTCCCACATGTTACTAGTAACGTTCATGAATCAAGTAAAAACTAGTACTGAATAACATGCATAGTTAGCATTTCTCAGATTAAGATTGTCCACTGTGCTTCCTACAGTTTATTAGGACGTCCCCTGTTGAAACAAGGTTTACATAATTGCATAGCATGTGGACTTCGTGTATACAATTGCAGTGAGTAATCTTCTAGGCTTTCGCTATTTCCCTCCTTTCAGAAATTTAAGACCTTGATGTTACAGCTCAGCCATGATGAACCACTAGATCACATTTTTTTTTTTTTTGAGATGTTTTATTGCACTAAAGGTATGATAAAAGAAAAACTATTTCTCAAATATTTAACGGTGGTTACGAAGCCACAAAGTGACATCAGCTTATTTTGGCTCATGTGGCGTCACCAAACTTAATTCCTCTGTGTAAATTCAAAAGAAAATAGGGAATCTATTGGCACTATTATTTAGCTGAACATAGTAATTAACATATGAACAGGTCCTAAAAATTTCGTATCTCGGGGAGCACATGGAGACCACGGTGCACGGTACCCCAGAAGGCTGGGGTGACCCGGAATCTTCTACTCACCGGTCAGTGGTCGCTAGGCCCACCCACCGGTTAACTAGGATTATCCAAAAACAAACCCAAATTATTTTCCACTTTTGCCCCCTCGGTGGTTCCCGTCCTCTCGGGCGCATCCGGCCTCTGGTATAGTGGTATCCATTCCGGATGCATCGGGAACCATTTCTCTCGTTTTCAAGAGCTCCCCGAACCAAAGACATGGGGCGTTCCCGAGCCAAAAGTAACCAAAAGTAGTAAAATTCTGGAGTAGAAGATTTAGCGAAAAGTGAGCAGTAACAATACTTACGTGAATGACGTCGACCTTGACGCCGTCGATGCCGGACGCCTTGAGGTGGGAGTGCAGCCCCTCGTACAGCTCGTGCGCGCGCTTGGGGTCAACAAGCCCGACCCCGTTGTTAACAATCTTGTCGACGGCGAGGTCCTCCATGGTACGCTGCAGGCCGGGGGAGAGCTCGGGCTTCACGACCTTGGCCGGCGGCAGGCCGGGCGCGCCGGGGCGGAGGCCGCCCCAGTACCCGCAGAGCGCGTGCCACACGTACACCTGCTCGACCGTCGGGAACGCGGCCTTCATCTCCCTCACGAACTCGCCCATGCCCCCACTCTTGTACTCCCGGAACTTGTGGTTCTCCTGGAACTTGATGAGCCGGCACGGCATCTGCTCGCCGGCGGAGGTGCGGTTCATGCCCTCCTCGCCGCCGGCCGGGTCGTCCTCGTCGTGGCAGATGGACTGCCAGCCGTCGTCGATGAGGACGAGCCCGGGAGGGCATCCGCCGTCGGCGAGCCCCCGCACGCCGGACCACACGCCCTCCGGGTGCACCTTGAGGTAGAAGGCGTCCCACGTGCACCACCCGAACTTGTCCACGATCGGCGGCGGGGTCTTCTCCTCCATGAGGCGGAACGTGCCCAGGTGGGCCCGCACCACCCGCGCGGCGTCCTTCACCAGCTCGAACGGGTCGTCGCCGGCGTGCAGGTACAGGGCGCTACGGAACGCGGAGGACGTCACGGCCGAGGACCCGCTCTCCACGCACAGGTCCACGTAGTCGTCCACCTTCCCGGCCTCCAGGCACGCGCGGAAGGAGCCCTCGATGATGGGGAGGAGGAGCACGTACGGACGGTTCGGGGAACGGTCGAGCACCATCATCTGGGTCTCGTTCTCCACGTCGCGGCCGCGGTCGCCCACCCAGTGGGTCGTCCACCACACCTTGAACCGGAAGATGCTCATGAACCGGGTGTCGCGGAGCTGGCCGACCGGGACCACGTGCCGGCTCTTGGCCGCCGCCGCGTCGAAGCCCAGGAAGCTGCCGCCGCCCGCGCCGCCGGCGCCGCGGACGAGCGTCGACGCCGGGGTGAGGCGGATGTTGGCGGGGACGTCGAGGAGGAACGGGTGCCCGTCCACGGCGAGGTCCTTGCCCTTGAGGGTGAACCGCGACGGCTTCAACAGCCCCGTCACGGGGGCCACCGCGTCGCCGAGGAGGTCGGCCCGGGCCTTGCTCAGGTTGGGCGCCATGGGCGGCGACACTTCTTGGCTAGTAGGTTCGAACGGGAGGAGGCTTCGAGAGAGGGATCGAGTGTTCTGTCTTCTGTTCTGTGTGTGTGTGTAGGCTCTGCTTTGCTTTGCCTTGTGTTTAGGCTTGTGCTTTGCCGAAGAAATGGCGGCCAATTGGCGCTCAATTTATAGACTGCTCGTGTGTCTGGCCCACAGTGGAAAGCACCGTCCAATGGCAAATTGTTTTCGTAACTTTTTTTTTTTTGGAGCTGTAACCTTCACCGACCTAGTAATTGCGAATGGCGAAGCTTCGTACACTAATTAATTCGCCCCCTTTCGTAGGCTATTTTCGGAGCGGCCATCGCGCTGTCCGTTTCTAGCAGTCATTAGCTTGATCATGTTCAACGCTTGCTGCTGAATTTTCATACCCGGATTATCCGCTTCAGATTTTGTTACGCGATCAATTTGCCCGTTTGCGGCGGTGGAAAAATGGCAGCTAATGACTCACGGACAGCAACACCCGACGTCGGGCAGGAGCGGGACACTAAATTAAGGCCAGCCAATAGCAACATGCCACGTCATGGGAACACATGCGGGGACAGGCCTCTGGGAACAGAGAAGCCGCGTCCCAATAGCTTCATCATGTCCGGCTTTATGTGCCGATTGTTCATCCGCGAATTATCCGCTTCAGATTTCTTTACGATAAATTAGCGATAGCGTTGCCTTGTAATGCCCGAGATTTTTGGTAGCGTGGATGATGTTGTTGCAGGGAATGTCTTCTCTCACGGCGGATTGTGCTATCCTCGTGAGAAGTTGTGTAATTACGGCAGAGGATCGTGAGAATTGTAGATGAGGTTTATCTGATACGATGATTTGGCTGCCATGAGTCTGACGCGGGGAACAGACCTCTGTATCCAAACTTTGAAACGTGACGTCTGAAGCTTTTACAAATTTTGAAACGTGACGTCTTTGCAAATTCGAAATTTGCCGAGCATGTTTCCAAAAAAAAAAAAAGAAATTTGCCGAGCAAAAACACCGCCACACCAGACAGAGCCGGTGCTCATCGGCTCAGCCCCGGTATGAGCTGGTCTCCGTTCTCCCGGCACCTCTGAACACTCCTCTTGTATGATCGCTCGCGTGAGTCCAGCTAGGCTTGCTCGCGTGCGGTGCGGGCGTCACACGTACCGGGCGTTGCCGGTGAGCGCGTGTCGCGTTCCCATGCGTTAATCGAGTCGACGTGGCCTCCTCTAGACTCGGCAATCGATACGTTAAAACAGCGCTTTGAGGCTCGGATTTTGCACAAAGTCAAATTAGATAGCGGACCACCAAACTCCGTCTCCAGGTCTTTCCAGAAGAGCCTCTCCCGCTCGTCCGCTCCGCCACAATATTCTGGACGGATTCATGGAGATGTGGCCCGTGGGCCAGACGTGTCCCACCCGAGCCCGCCAATTTTTTTTTTAAAAAAATCACCTGAATCCGGCTGCGACCTACCGAGCCAGAGAATTTTTTTTTGAAATAATAGTATTTTAATGAAAAATTGCGGAATTGAGGTACGATTTGAAAAAATTGCAGAAATAGGTGCCTGTCGGTCAGTGAATAACCGACAGGCACCTATCGGTTATCCGGTGACCGACAGGCTATCGGCTGCCGTCACCTCTATCATCTAAACGTCCGACAGGTACCTATCGGTCATCCGGCGACCGATAGGCTCCCGCCAGACACTGTAGCATGTACTATTCATAGTACTGTAGCGATAAATATTCAAAATATGCATCTAAAAATTGCAAAAAAAATATGAATGGATAGATCTTGTCATTCTCTACGATCATGCAAATTTTGAGTTGCAACGAAAACTTGTGTAAGGTGCAGCAAAAAAGTGAAATCAGCACATTAACAGGAACAACCGTTTAATGTGCTGATTTCACTTTTTTGCTGCACCTTACAGAAGTTTCCGTTGCAACTCAAAATTTACATGATCGTAGAGAATGACAAGATCTATCCATTTATATTTTTTTTGCAATTTTTAGATGCATATTTTGAAGATTTATCGCTACAGTACTATGAATAGTACATGCTACAGTGCCTGGCGCCACTTATCGGTCACTGGATGACCGACAGGTACCTATCGGTCTCCAGATTACCGATAGGTACCTGTCGGTCGTTGGTGGTGGTGGTCGACAGCCTGTCGGTCACCGGATAACCGATAGGTGCCTGTCGGTTATCTGCTGACCGACAGGTACCTATTTCTGCAATTTTTTCAAATCGTACCCCAATTCTGCAATTTTTCATTAAAATATTATTATTTTTTAAAAAAATTCCCGAGCCAGATGCCCTCATTATCACGGTATCACTTGCACAAATTACAGGCCAGTAGGATAAATTGCATCACGGGATAGGGACTGGGAAATGGTGATGGCATGTTTAGCCATTCTGCTGGGCTTTGACTGGAGAGCCAAACGACAATGGAGTGTTTCTTTTCTTTCGTCAGAAGCATTTTCTTAAGATTACTTTCTGGCGCCGGCAGTCCAAACCAAGCGGCGAAAGAAGCGGGGCGCAAAGCGTGTTCGTCTCGCTGCTTTGCAGCGGCTGTTTTACAGCAGCTACAGTGTTCGCAGTTATTTCTTCTGCAGTAGTTATAGTGTTTTGCAGCTGCTACAGTGTTCGCAGCGAAACGAACAGGCTGAAGAGTGAATTTACTGTGCACATCCTAAAATGAGGATGCTATCCACACCACAAGTTATGCAGATTGGATGGACAAGTTACAGTGCTACATTATACCAGAATCTGGGATAAAATTTAGGAATCTGCTTATGTAATAGAGCCGATCCACTAAAGGATTAAACAACGGTGTAGTATCAGATCTCAAAGATAGTAAGTTCTTTTTTCTTTTTTATGGGAAAAAGTCCTTTTCAAGGATTCTATAGAATTTCATATATGAAAGACACGAAACCGAGATAGTTACCTTTCAGAAAATTCGAACGAAGGATATAGGTCTATCTATGCTCCATTCTTCTGAAGGTGGGAGAAAAGATCAGACTGATTATTGATCAAAATTAGAATTTGAAACTTAGGTAATAACTTCTTCTGCTTAACCTAATACTCCCTCTGTCCCAGAATACTTGGCATTCTGGCTCTGAACCAGATTCATTGAACATTCTCTGAACCTGGACAACCTGTCTGTCCAGGTTCATTGAACATTCTATGAATCTGGACACCAGAAAACACTCTCAGAATGCTAAGTAAACTGGGACGGAGGGAGTAAGAAATTGAAGAAATCAAATTGAGTTAAAATAAGAAAAATTAAGATAGCAATTTGAGAGTCGTACGAGGTAAGACTGCATTTTGTCCATCATGGTGTGGATAGCATTTTTATCTTAAGATATCCTTATTTTCTATTTTGCCCGGGACGCAAGCCAGGTGCCTTGCCGCCCAGACCGCGGCCGGAGCCCGGGCTCGCCGGACACCTACGCCGGGAGACGGTTGTCGTTTAGCGGGGGAGAGCTGTCAGTGCACAGAGCGGCCACGCGCGTACGCTGGAGGGCTTTTCAACGCATGTTAACGTGGCGACGAGCCGCGAGCATGGGCCTGCTCGATAGAGGAGCCAGCACCTGGTCGGTCGGTTGGTGAGCCGTCGTTTAAACAGTAGGAACTCGCGGTGATTCAACTGCTAATCCACTTTTAGACACGCAACCGGTGGCCGGAGCCTGTCGCGTAGCGACACTTCACGAGCGGCCCCGGTCGGGACGGTTTGGCCGGTGCGGCGCGAGAGCCAACACGAGGCGTCGCACCGAGTCAAGTGACCAATGGGGAAGCGTACGTACGTGCACGGTGGGGCGCCCGCCCGAGAACCGCCGTGCGCGACCCAAACCGTGTGATTGACCCTGAAGTATTTTTTTTACACGCACCGACGCGACTGCACGCCTCGATCCAGGCTCGACAGCGACCCGTACCAATATCAAAGTCGTGCTGCGGTAATTCTGCACAGTCATACCCTATCCAGGACCGTGCCACGTCCGGCTGCATAACCGGAGAGGATAAGTGGGTCCCGGCGGGGCCTGCGCGGCCTCGGCCGTGGCACGTTCGACGCCCGGGCGGCTTCGCGCGTAGTACGTGTGCGCGCGCGGCGGCCGGTGGCCCGCGTCCTCCGGCCGGGCCCGAGACCGAAGCTCTCCGGTCGTTCTCATGGCCGGTGGGAACGGACCCGGTTTCCTATCTGCAATTGTGCATGCCTTGCGTGCGAAGTCATGCGGCGTCGTGCGTGCAGCCGGGACATCTGGGCGCGAGGGAGGGCCGCCACTTGCCACGTCGTCGGCGGACGGAAGCGTCTAGCAAGCCGTCGTCGACTAGAGGACGGCCGCACGCGCGCAGGACACGATGTCCGCCGAGATGCCGTAAGGTTGGTGCTGGTCGTGCATCAGGTGGGAGCTGCGCTACCAGGTGCTCGGCCGTGGCAAGGTACAGTATACTACGCGTGGCTACTCCGACGCATGGCCAGAGAGTTGTACATGGAATACGACGGCCATGCACGCCTCACACCTGCCCATGTCGTCACCATGTGCTAGTTTATTTGGTACGCAACGAACTGTCAACCGTTTATTTGGTGGTTATCTCTCTTCATTCTGTAACTTCACGATCGAACCGTTCTTGCCGAGGTATCATAATCAGGCCATCGGTATACTGATTCTAACGCTTGCAGCAGGACCATTTCCTGCCACAAATTAAGAGGATGATTTTGGCATACTGCTTGCTCGACGTACATACTGGCCGGTGACACACATCGCATGAACAACCAGAAGGACGCACTGACGCGCGGTGGCCACCCTAGTAGCCAGCTAGGCTGAAGGACAGCAATATCCTCCGAAGAATATCGTTGCTATCAAGCTTTGCAAGCGATCATCGTCTATTCCTTTGCGTGGATCGCCACTTAATTGGTTCCAGTCGTTTCCTGTTGGGGCTGTCTAGAGGCCACCTGGGTATTTTCGCAGCCTCCACCACCTGATTTTACAGCCGTTGGATCTCGTTAGATCAGGAGATCCAACGGCTGCCCCATTTTCTTCAACCTCCAGTCCACGCGCCGTCTTTCCCCCGCCGTCTCACCTGCCACCGTCGGACAATCGCCCCTCGGCCACCTCCCGCCCCGCCGTCGTCGTCCACGCACGCCCCCGCCCTTCCCTGGCCCAACCGCCATCGCCCGCCGCTCGCTCCGGCAGCGTCTCCGCCGCCTCCGCCTCCGCCTCTACCGTCTCTCCCGCCACCATCGCCGGGTCGGCCTGCCTCCCCCTTCTACTAGGTCCGACAAACACCGGTGAGCCCCCCAACCCCAATCCCGAACCTCTCCGGAGAAATTCCTGCTCGCCAGAAATGAAGAAGAAGCTGGATTTGGTAATGAAAGGGGGAGAGGGAGGGAAAAGAAAATTCAAGTGACAGCCTCCTCTCAAATGCCCGAGTAGGATATAGCAATCCCCTTCCTGTTGCCATGAAATCATTTTTACCGGCTGGAGGCGCGATCGAATAAAGCAAACTCGATCAAGTTGCGTGTAACATACACGCGTGGAGGGTATACATATACGTATGGTATCCACACATCTTGGAGCTACTTGAAGGATCCACGCTTTGGAACCTCGCACGGCAATCGTTGTCAACTACAGAATGTGGTATCGTGGCGAAGGTCCATTAATTATCGGCGGTGTACGTGTCCAGTGGCACGGTTGGATGTGCATGGCGTATGCGGGAATGTCTCTTTGCTTAAAGGTTGAAAGTGCAACATCACAAAGTGATACGGTACTCATCTTGATCCATATACACGTCTAGGCCGTATGCAGTCGACATATCGTCAAAGTACTACCATATGTGGTGGAGTGTGCCCTCTGCCGGAGTTTCGAGAAAAAAGAAAGAAAGGTCCTCTGCCAGACGTTGCCGGTATATGAGAAGCATCAGATGCATGGCTCGCGTGTCCCTACATTCCTACGAGATTCGAACTCTATCGCGGTTTCTTTAGCTAGGATCGATGCAGGAAACAGGAATTATGTTTGCACTCCGATAGTCCGAGGAGCAGCTTGCGAGGAGAGATGCACAGTCTTACTTACAGCGATCAGTTTGGCTGCATCCATTCCCGCGGGAGCATTCGCCCACGCTCGCTCGAGCCTGCACGGGGATTGATTTGCATTGACATTTTCTCACGTCTACAAAAATTGGTGGTGGGGAAGACGCCAGGACCACAGGAGCGGGAGTGGACTATCGAGCGAGCGGTGCAAAAGGCCAGCCGAGTCGTAGTGGTGGTGCCTCCGATCGAGATCTGGTGGCTGCTGGTCCATGGCCCGGCGCGTACGTACCAGGTCTAGAACACTCTCGATCGAGCCTCGATCGGGAGGTCAGAGACCTGGCCGGACGTGCACCTCGATCTCCCACTCTCCAGAAGCTCCTGGACGCCAGATAGACAGGGACAGCTCGACGACGCTCGATCCGTGGTGTTTGACCCCTGCATGCAAAGGGCACTCACTACTGCCACGGGAGTGCGTGAGCACATGCGCTGTTGAACGACGGAGCTTGCTCACGCAATGCACCCGTGCACTTCCCGTCGATCGCCGGCGAGCCCATCCACCGTGCCAACGTATGCGTGTGCCTCTGCTCCTCATGGCCATTCAACACCCACCCCTGCTCCGCTGCTGGCTGCTGCAGTAGTAGCGACCTGCGTTGTGTATGAGAGGGACGGCATTCGGCACGCGGTGCCCTGTCTCTGAGGGAACCGGCGATCGTTACGTACGCGCGCCGAAGAAACCAACAGCAAGGAGGGCATCTAGCAGCTACCACACCAAGTACACTACCGAATTTTCCTTCCCAGCGTACTGGCGTTGGATTTCCAAGCAAGCGAAGAAAATTGAGCCATATGCAGTAGCATTCCCTTGTTTTTGGGTGCTTTGCTACTTTTTTCTTTATTACATAGTACAACTCAGACACTTAAAACGCACGCACACTCACTTCTATGAATATACATACGTAAATCCTATCTTTATGAGCATCTTCAAAAACTGAGTCGGCAAATTCTCGAGATTGATGAAATCACCGCTGACGCCTCGCTGTCGACGGCCACGTCACCTACCGCTGAAAGCACAAAGTCGTTAAATCCTAGAAATTCGTTGCTCTTTGAGAAGAGGAACGGAAGAGTAGAAGAGGAGGGTAAAGCATACCTAGTGGTGGAAGAAAACTTTCATTCCCTCGCGCCTGAATTGTTTGTTGAAACTTATGATAGTCTTAGAGGAGCCTGAATTTTCTTAGAGGAGAAGGCTGAAAGTTAATCAGACCCAAACACCTGCAGCCCATTTAATGTTGCTCCTTTGCAGACAACCGAAGCTTACCGAACCCAACTTTGAAGCCCAACTCGTAACAAATGGAAATGGGCTAGGCTTACCCTTCTACACCGGCCCATCAAACCACTCCAGCGGCGGCGAGGCGGTCATATCTTGTCCGGCGACCGGCGGCGATGGACGGAAGCGGTGGCGACGCCGCGGCAGAGAGCGGCGGTTTCGAGTGGGATGCCGATTCCCAACTCTACTACCACGCCAGGTGCGCGTCGTGACCCTAACCGCTTTGTTTCTCGCGGCATGCTCTGTCTGGTATAGTATTCCGTAGATTGGGCGTCGCTGACGGTCGATGCTCCCGTCCGAGGTGTGCGGATTTTTATGTGATGGAGAGTGTTTTGGGCGTGGGAGATGGCGCTTACTAGCATATGCTATGGCCTGGAAATTTTGTACTTGCAGAGAAAACAGAGAGCCTTTTTGGCTGGGATGAACATAGATTTTTTTTTTTGGGTCCTTTGCTACGTACACACTGACTGGAAGAACATCTGAGATCGAGAGTCAACAAGTTCTGTGTTTAGCACTGTTCTGGTTATCATATGGAGTGTGCTTTAAGGTATAATCATAACCTTCTGGGTGGCCTTTTTGACCAAGCAAATGCAATCATCCTTCTATAAGTTTCATGGTATATAGGGTTTGGTGATAATGGATGTAATGCGATATTAGTGGTCACCTCGTTCTTACTTGTGTCAGGCAGTTGAGTAACTTGAGTTCCCACAGAATACTGAGCATAAACAGCTCATTACTTAGCCAAGCTCTCTTTCGTCACTTCCTTGTACCAACCAGACTTCTGCATAGGATATAATTAAGGATATAGAAGACCTTAGCTGTCAGAGATGCTTTGATACTTACTTGAATGTATCATTTCCAGTACTGGTTTTTACCACGACCCCGTCGCTGGATGGTACTACAGCAGCAGAGATGGGCAGTATTACATCTTCGAGAATGGAAATTACGTGCCATTGACGACAGATCAGGTAATTAACTCCTCCAAATTCCTCAGCTTACTGTTGTCTCATGTTACTTTTACACTCCTGCATCCTTTTTTCCCAGGTCAGTGACCCCAAAGCCCATCATGATCATCCGTGTGATGAAGCCAACCAAGATGTCCTGGAATGCTCTTGTATGTGTTATTACTCAAATTTGCTGCAAACTTAGAAGTCATTTATAATCTGAATATCTTGCTTCACCTTCTGTTTTTGTGTCTGTTAATTTTGAGAACATGTAACCCTTAAATTCAAACTACTCAGTATTGACATAGCAATACTAAAATTCGTGATAAAAAGGTCCTGAAATATGTATACAATAGGTGTAAGGGAGATCTGTTCCTGATTAATAGGACGACTGGGGTGTGGCTAAATCACCTTGGTTGAAGGAAAAATCATTGGAAATAATGTGATTGTTTTTCATCTTTAGTAGCAGGGAAGGAACCAGCTATACCAGACAATGAGAATGAAACACTGGGACCGCCATCAGAATGGTTTCATTTATAAACATCGCTCTTATCTGATAATTTTTTCCGTGCATTTTTGGATTTTCTTTTTTGCTAAGCGTTCTCTCCCCTTTTCCCCACAGGATGGAGGAAACACTGATCAATTTGTATTTGTCGGGCTACAAAAATATAGAGGTGAATGCTGAAAATTCACCAGGAAACCAATGCTCAAATGGTTAGAATGGATTTTCAGTCCTTTTTGTTATATTGGGAGGAATGAAGTTTGTACCATCAGTCCTAATGAACTTATGATCACCAGAGGAAGACAGAAATGAGACAGTTGGCAACTTGTCCTCGGACAATGCATCCTCTCCGAATGATGCTACATTACCACAAAATGAAGATGAAATGGAAATTAAGAATTCCACTGCCGTGCATGAAACTTTGGGTGAAGGTGAGGGGCCAGTCTATTACCGTCTTCATTCTCTTATGTATTCACTTGACATTGAGTACCCATCAATTCTATAGCAAGCCCTCATATCATATTGGCATCGTGATTATGTGTTCATAATTTCGTCCTTGATCACCTCGACCATGCCAGGTCTGACTGACAGTTGGTTATGTTTCATGCTTCCCCAGAGGAAGAGAAATGGCTCTCTCAGTATGGTCAAGTGGAGAGAATAAATGATGATATACCATTGCTTCCAACCATTGATCTGTGGGATTGGGATATAGTCCAAGAACCTGTTAGCAAAGGTCAGCCCGTGGCTAGGCTTGTGGGGTGCTTGTCTAGGGGTTCTAGCAAGCTCCATCCTTCTCTGCCTGCTCGTGGTGGTCTTCTAAGGACTGCTCCTGTGTGTGAAGTTCATCTTGACCTCGTACGTGTTTCAACGGGTAAGACTGTATAGGTTCCACAGACAGGACATGCTGCTTATTTTGTTAAAGATAATGCCAACAAATTGTCATCATCATGTAGACTTGATTCTTGAACAGTACATATTATCATCTTTGCCCCTGATCTTGAGAAGAGCATATTTTTCAGAGAGCTCCAATTGCTTTCTGGTGTATACAACTTTTACACCTGATAATGCTGTATTGCTTGCAAGTACTCACTTGTCTTATTACCAGGGAAGCTGTACAGGCTAAGGAATCCTTGCCGAAAATACTTAACCTCTTTGTCCACATATGATTCGTCCAATCCAACAAAAGACTGGGGGTTTCCTGATATATATGCAAACCCGGATATTGATTTGCATAAGCAGCCAATTGCACAGTGTCAATCTGAAGTTACTGATGAATCTTCTATTGAAAACGGTATCTCAACTGCTAGCGGCAAGGTAAGTTTGGATTACTAATTTTGATCATGGTCATTTGCTGATGTAGAATCAAACTGTTAGCGAACAATTGTTGCCTTGACAATGAACCCAGAAATAGACATTATATGCACTTATAGAACCTATTTTTGTGACATTTCGTGATGAATTGGATATGATCTAAACTAATAGTAACAAAGTTAGATTGAAAAAAAGAAAGGGAAAAAAAAAGAGGGATCATGGATGCTTTTCTGCCGACTACTACTTACGTAACATGATGACTTTATGAATAGCCATAAGGCCCAGATAAACACGACGTGGATTGTATAGACAGTGAGTTATTTTCTGTTCACTAGACATTTCCCTACATACTGGTGTGATACCAATAGCTTTCTCAACTCTTGCTTTACAACACTTCATATTGAAATATTATTTTCGTATGTACATCATGTCCTAATTTTCCAATTGTGTGCTGCAATCCATGTGCAGTATAAATTTTGCATGACCCATGTTTTTGACATCTTAAGGCACTCCATTGAAGGGTATATCTTGTTGATACTTTTGTCTACAAATCAAAAGACTCCATTTTTGTTTGACATAATAGCACAGATGAATCTTTAAGCTACCTGAAAAGTGCTTTGAATTCCCTTATCTTTGTGTTCTATAACTCTTTTAAGTACCATACATTCCTGTGGTTCGCTAAACTTCTTATTGTTGCATCAAAATGCATGGACAATGTTAGATTATTTCGTGTCCATTTGATATTTTCTCAGAAGGTAGCATAGCATTAGGGTGGCTATGTCTCACCTATAAATGGCGCTCATAAAACATCAGTATTAAGGTTCTATTATCAGCAGAATCATTTTGAGAATCTTGTCATACTTTTAGGAGCACAAGACAAAAGCTTACAGGGACAGAGCTGCCGAGCGAAGGAATCTACATGGCGGCTTAGGGATAGGACCTGGACAGAAGCGAAGTAACATATTCGATTCTGATGAATACGAGGAATCAAGTGCTGACATGGATCCAATGGAATTGGTAGATATGAATTTCACTTCCAGTGGTTTGCATTCTGCCAAGAGAATCATGGAGAGCATGGGCTGGAAAGAGGTATGTGTCTATCTGTCTATTGTTGCATTTGTTGGGCGCTCAATGCGTTTGCATTCTGGAATATTGGGGAATAATACGCTTGATATATTTGCAGTACGTTGAGGAAGAAACAAATATATATTATGTTTTGTCAATTTTACGTATATTTAGTTTTGCTGACATATCAAGTATCTCAAATCTTTATTCCGGGGGTCAGATACATGTGTCAAGTATAGTAGCTAGTCCCTCTATTTTTTTCGGACAGGGTGCTTAGTTCAAATTAGTATGAAGCATCTTGTCCTAAGGTAGTACTATTCCCCTCTCTCGCCATGCAAATACCAAACCCTTTCTAACTAGGTGTCTGTTGTGCTTCTTAATATATTTTCGATGAACCAAGAGGTATGGGAAATTAAGAACCAATGCTTTTGTTTTGTGAAGGATGAAAGAACAAGAACAAACTTTTTAGCAGATTTCTATTTTCAGAATAAGTATGCGAGTTTCCATATATTTATTTATTTTCATCTTCTCAACCATGCTAGGGAGAGGCCCTTGGGAAAAGCGGAAAGGGTATTGTGGAACCTATACAGCCTACCATCAACAAACATGGTGCTGGTTTGGGATGGAATCAAACCCGCTAAGATATTTATATCTCTGATGCTATGGCGATTCCTGCCTAGGCGCCGTGCCCTCAAAGGTAAATGTTTATTTATTGTGCCATAGGATATAGGATGAGTGAATTGGATCAAAATTGCACAATCCTTCAGTTTATGTTACTCCTTTGATTTGCATTTTGCAACTGTCAGTACAATTTACCATATGAGACATAGAAATTTGCTAAACTATTATCTGTTATGCACAACTTTTAAGTACACGCACAATAAATTGCCAAATGGTATCACTGGTCCAGGTGTAACTTATTCAGCAGAAGAGTTGGTGTATCTGACTTGTGGTCCTTGCTGTAAGCCTGTAACAGTGGTCCTTCGATGACATCATATTTACTTACTTGAAGGTATTTGTACGTAAATACATTTGGTTGGGAAATCTATTGGTGGCCTGGGGTTTCCAGTTTCCACAACCCCCGCTATCGAAAATGTGATAAATTAATATGTTGCAATTTTTACAAAACATCATACAAACTCATAAAATGTAGCACACATTAAGTTACTTAAACCTACAAAAGATCATTTTGAAATCATCTTTGATTTTCAGATTCAAAAAATGCAAGTGGTTCTGTTTGTAGATGATGAACAGTACAAGATTGATTTTTTTCCATTTTGTTTCTCGGCATAGGATGGGTTCGATGCTGAAATTTTGCATACCCAATTAAGTTCATGCGTACTACACATGTTTTTTGAGATTTTTATGAAACATTGCAACATGCAAAAATTATTAATGAGGACGCGGGAACCCCTGGACACAAATCCACACTCAGGTAGTTATTATTGGATCTACGAGAGGCTCTGTTATGAGTAGAACAAAATTTAATATCTTTATTGACAACAATATCGAAGAAACAAGCTAACTTCATCTCAGTTTTGTCTGCTTTTCGGACTTAGAAAACTGCAATTACTTTAGCACTGTTGTAATGTAAGCACTACCATACTTTTTTTATGGGGTTTTCCTTTCCTCCCTAGCTATGCAATCACTAACTTGTACCCTGAACTGCAATTTGGCCTTGCGTTCAAATTATAATCAATACTGGCACATGAAGTAAATATTCACTATTCTTAGAGTCTAGACAACATAAGCTTCATGGTGCCTTTGAGTGAGCGTCGTTATATCATTATGTTCTAGATTGTTGTTTCTATTAATTGTTTAAGGTTGGGGGTGGCAAATAATTATTATTTGTGCAACTCTTTGCACCAGCTATATATCCGCACTGTAGGCAAAATGATATAAGCTTGGTTCATTAATCGTGAGTTTCAGGTTTAGTTTGCTGTGCAGTTCTTCTCTATTACCATCCAGTGGATATTACCAATAAAATGTTTTAGAATTAGAAAACCGTACCTTCTTAGATTTGACATTCACCATATTACTGAATGCCATTTGTCCAAGACACCTTCCTTTTTATGTTAGTTTTTTATTGAGAGAATCACATTCATGCCATGGGCCGCGCGCGCGGGGGTGGGGGGGGGGGTTCATTTTGCTAAGAACTGCCTTCTCACGCAAGTCAGAGTCGAATCCGGACCTGAGGAGTGCTACTAGAGGCCTGTTGCAATGGGACATTGGTATGATGGCTGTGTTCTTAAAATCAATTTAGTATTGTGTTAAGCTTCATGAAAAATGCTGGAGAGGAACGTTTTTATATCCTCTTGCCCCAGCATTAAGTTTACTAGAGCTAGTCATTATGCACTTCCCGCTTGTGAATCACTAATACCTTTAATTAGCAAGTCTCTCCAGCACTTTAGACATATAATGAAAGGTAAAGATACTCTTTCTCGGTAGTGATTAAGAATAAGAAAAAACAGTGGAAGGATGGAACTGCTGACTGCGAGCAAGTAAGGTACATATACTGCTGCATATGATAAAAGGTGATGAGATCACGAAGAAAAATGAGGAAGAAGGTGGTTAGGAGTACTATTTTATTGTTACTTTTGGCCTAATTGCTTTTTAGGGCGGAAAGACAATGGACCCAATTCCACCATCCTCAAAACCCGGGCTCTGCTCCCAAATCCCAATGTTGTTCTCTAGATATCAATATCTTGATCTAATAATCACTGAATATGTTGGTTCATCTGAACAAAATTGACGCTCTACCAACATTATATTGCAACTTATTAAACTTATCTAGTTATCATATGTTCTTAATTTATCTATATTCAACCGGGAGGGGGGCTTTTCTCTGAGTAACTTTGCTGCGAAGATTCACCAAGTTTATGGGCCTCTTGTTGCAACTTGCAGGTTCCAGCGCAAACATGAAAGACATAGGGAGACAAGCGTGTTCCCTAAAGAATTGGCATAGCACTGTAAACTCTCTGGTCATCCTTGGCATGTTACTTCTCGGTGTTACTTACGTGTATGGTTGTTTGTCTCCCCTTTGACATAAGTTGCATACATAGTTTTTCGTCGCTGTTGCAATTTTATACTCGTTGGGACCTTATTGCCATCACTGAGCGTCCTTTCTTTCTACTTGTAGACCCCTGGATGATGCTGTGGATTGACTGAAGGGATGAAGCCTAATGCTTTCAAATGCACATCATGTTACTAGGTATCGAACAACCTTTTCTGGCTTCGCTACTTGAAGTCGGGGGCCTCCCCCATCTGTAAAAAAAAAATCTTTTGCTACCGATTGAATCATGATCCCTTGAACCTCATTTCTCAGTGCACAATCCAAACAATGCTCTTTTTTTTTTAACTGTCAAATTTGCCTGACAAGTACCATTGTAACACCTAACTTCGGAAAATCAATAGAAAATGGTGAAAATATTAGGAAATCTAGGGAAATATTGAATTCAGACAAAATTTAGGACATATAACATGAGTATCGAAACGTTCTGCAAAGCAACACGCTCATAATGTTTTTTATTTTTTTGTTATATGTAAATGATTTTCTTGGTGCTCTGAGAAACATATGAATTTGAGGTAACCACGTGTACATTATGATATATATATATATACATTATGATATATATATATATATATATATATATATATATATATAGGCCCACGCTATTTAGCGCGCTGCGCGCTAAATACCTATTTCACGCGTCGCACAACTCAACCCAGGCAGCCAGCCCGCAACCATTAAACTTTGCCCAAGCAAGAAGGCCGCAACCATAGAAATTCCTCCCGCAACCATTGAACTAGGTATCGTCAACCGTAAAATTCTATCAACCGTTAAAAATTCTGTTCCGCAACAATAAAAATTTCCCACAACCGTAAAACATCACCCGCGCCTATAGAGAAACTTGGAAGCCAGGTTTCGCAACCATAAAAGTTTTCCAGTTTGCTGTTTTTTATCAACAAGCTCGTCCTTGCTGAGTAAAATTTAATGGTCTCATGTTTGTTTCACCCACGACTGACATTTCTGGATGGAACGAATCTTCTTCTTGTCCTCAAAGCCATAAAACTTTGAGTGTTTAGCAACCCACAAAATATCGCGCTACCGTACAGCTATTTGTTGGAACCGTAGACATTTTATTACTGAGGAGTGAAACTAGCACTACCATACACCTAATTCTTGGAACCGTAGACATGTTATTACTGAGCAGTGAAAGTAGGAACTGGGTAGATGGTTCTGTCGTGCTCCATGGCGTACGTGATTTGGAACCGTAAAAATTTCCTTTAGTTCGTTCAGCCATATATGTTCCATCTATTCCACGCTCAATTTGTCTTTCAAAGATAAACAAATGTTCTCACAAGTCACAGCCATAAACTTTGATGTCTTTTGAATTTTGACCATACAAACTTCATTATTCTTAACAATAGAAAAAAATAAAATAAACATGTGACATCCTAGAGAGGAGATCCAAGCCTGCAGAAGCACAAGCTTTGCTCGGTATCCTCTGGATCAGGTGACAAAGAAGCTCCTGAGGTGTTGAAGCACAACCTTTTGACCACACCTCTTTAATTTGCCACCAGTCACACTTCCTGCACAAATCAAAACAAAGATGATACACAAAACTATAAACTGAAGCTATGGAAAAAAAGAGAAATTTTAAACAAGATTATGAAGGCCTAGTACAGAGTTACTAAGCACCAAGTGCACACAAGTATATTGAAGAACAGCCGACCATCTTCGCAAAAAAAAAAGAAAAGAAGAAGAAGAAGAACAGCTGAGCACGTGGTAAAATGTCAAAAATAAATCTTATAACGGAAGCGATACATGCAAATAAAAATAGCCATATGTTCTTGATTACTCAAAGTATTATTTGAAAATTTGCCATGATTCAAAACTTAAACTTCAGTGAACATATAAAATCTGGGAGTGCAACAAAAAGAAAATAGCATGTTCCAATTAGGAGGATACATCCTTGTCAGTGACAACGCTAGAGGATATGGTATTGCATAAAAGAAACAGTCACAACTCAAACATAAATTAAACCAGGTGATTTAATTATATGTCTGATTGTGACACTCGGCAATTGAACACAACAGTAGGCGATGGTAGATAAATCGATGCATCAACCACTTTAAGTCTGAATAAAAATGTGGTGCATATGAGTCTATCAATGTCCTATATTCTGAGCAAGAAACGGAATAAAATCCTTTCACTAGGCAATTGAAAATGCTATGGTCATGCGACCGTCTCACATGTTCCTAGTGTGCTGAGAACAGGGCTTGTAACGTAACAAAGATGCCAAATGGAGAGGTAATGCGGTCACATGTAGCTGCGACATTGTAAGTCATTTGTTAAAATTCACCAATCATTATTTCAAAAATAACCAGTGTAGTATTGGATCCATGGACCCCACAAATCAAGCGTCAGATCCACACAATTCACTGCAACACACGCTACTTTGTCAAAAAACCATGAATCGAAGGAATTAGAAATAAAACCAAATCGTAACATGAACATCAGAGGAGAAAACGCATGCTCACCGCACGGAAATTCATAGTTGAAAGTGGCCTCTTGCTTGCTGGTAGATTAAACTCGCATGGGGATGATGACTGAAAACGGATCGAAGAGCCGGAAATGCTGCAAGATCACTCCAAAAGAAAATTGTGTGCGGGTATTGGATAACTCAAAGAATTATATGAGAACTTGTCAATTGTCATAGTTCAAAACACCAAATTTGGTGAACAAAAAAATCTTGGACTGAAAAAATAAGCCGTGCACAAGTACAACCTTGGCATCTAGAAAAAATTTAGCATCTTTCTAGATTTTATACAGAAATATTACAAGATTCGTTCTCATACTGACATAAGAACTAGGTTATCACCCGATTGAATATTGCATGGCACCTGAACATAAATTTATAAATGAATTTACTACATGGACTAGATTATACGGTTAGCATCAATATAATCAATGGTTGGGGATAATGCGCAGATCCAAGTAGAGGAGCAGTTCCAACAGTAGCAAGTTTCAATTAGGAGGAGACATACATGGCGGAAACAACGCATGATTATGCATCCTACTGTCCACTCCACCCAGAGAAGACTTGACCTAGAAACCCGTGGATTAGATCAAATATAAACAGGGGGATTGAAAAAAATAGGGAGGAATTCAACAATATACATGAAATTTGTAGAGTCGGCCAAGCATTTTGTTCCTTTGTGATAAAAGATTCACTACAGAAAATGGCAGATCTCCTCATTGGCTACCCGTACTAATTGAGAGCAGTCAGGAAAAGATTAAACATGTCCGCCATACCTTTATTTAACGCCATTCAACAATGGTGAGAGGAAAATCGGATCTTCATGAGGATGCTGCCTACGGATCCTTTATTCTTCCGAAACTGATCCTACGATCTGGATCTTGATTTGCAGATTGGGTATGAGAGAGGGAGATGAACAGGAGAGAGAACGTGGATGAGGAAATAATGAGAGCGGTTCCCTTTTTGCCTCACGGTGGTGAGCACTATTTTATTTCAGCGGGCTAAAATTTCAACTTTTTATGGTTGCGGGCTTAACCTTTATTGTTGAGGAGGTTTTCTATCAGTAGTTAAAGATTTTATGGTTGCGGATGATTTTTTTTATTGTTGTGGGTGATTGCCGGCCAAAAAGCTCCTGAAAGTTGATTGGGTGCCGTGGCGGGGTGCTAAACACTGGCGAAGCTAGTGCATGCTTCCCTGGTGCACTGGCACCAGGGTGCAAAACGAATTTCAGTAGAAATCTTCGTTGTTTTACCTTATGTGCACAACCTTAAACCAAAAATGTGCACCACTGAGCTGCCGCTGAGGCCTGTCAAGCAACGTGTGCACTCGGGTGTCTAGATCTCTAGCTTCGCCACTGGTGCTAAATAAGTTATTTAGCACCCTAGGTGCTAAATAGAGTACCTATATATATATATATATATATATATATATATATATATATATATATATATATATATATATATATATATATATATATATATATATATATAATTGACTTCCGTTCGGAGATGATCTAAAGACCTTTTTATTTGTTGTCACCTTCAATTTTTCCCCCCCTAAATTCACTTAAGCGAGGACATGTTCTTTCTGGACAATTTTGATGACAAAGGAGAGAAGTGCGTTCATATATGTTCTTTCTGGACAATTTTGGCTGACAAGCAAGAATTATGTCATAACCAGTGACAGAACACAAGTTATATGAGATATTGGAATAATATTGAACGCCTTATTTGTGACACCGACTGCTCTAATGATAACCTTGCAGTTTTTTTTTTTTTTTGAAAGACCTAACCTTGCAGTTTTGTTTTGTTTAGTTATTCCTTACATGTTATTGAACTTTTGCTGCATACTCCCTCCGTTCTTTTTTTGTTGACGTTAAGACAGCAAGATTAGTGCAAATTTACACTAGTTCAGCTGTCTCAACGTCAACAAAATAAAAATGGAGTATTGTTTTAGAATTTTTTTTTCCCATTTGTATGCGAGTGCACCTTTTGGGAGCGTCGAAGCACCCAATTGAACAGTAGTCTCAAACAGTAATAGTGGATTGATTCAGTTGCTAATATTATCAACAGTACTAGTAGGACATGACTAGACTGTTAACTGTAACAACCAGTACGTGTCTTGGATTTGACTCCAATTGCCACACGCTTGCGCGGAATCTGACCGGCGCGTACACTGCAGCACGGCCCAGATTACCTCTGTTGGTTCCCTGGGGAACTTGCAATGCATCTACTGGTGTCAAATCGATGAACACTCCCAGCCGCGAAACGACAAGACCTTGTTCGTGTCCTTGCAGAAAAGAAGGCCTTCCGACCGCTCTGGTCGAGGAGGGCGCAAGTACCAATCCAACGCGATTAATTGGCGTCGAGTTGTTCGTGCCCGGCAAGGGTAAACAACTTGCGATCGAGGGCCCTAACAACCAATCCAAACCCCATATTGATGCGAGTCACTGGCCGTTGTTGCTGTGTGCAAACTCTTTTGAGCCTTTTGGAGAATTGTGAGTTGGGGTGCTTCTATTCTTTTCATGCGTGTGGTTTTTTGGTCTGCATGTATGGTGATTAAGATGCCTTGGCCACACCATCAAGGCATCAACAGCGAGTAGTGGGAAATTGCACAGCTAGTAGCTTCCCCCGCTCTAAGCTTCTTTTGGTTGCATGCTTATAATTGATTATGCTTGCTTAGAGCAAGGATAATAGCTGCGCCGGCTGCCCGGCGAAACAAAACGCCAGCGGAGCACCTTGCATGCGCGTCAGCGGTTGTCCCCACCAAAATTTATTGCTCTCCGTGTTGCAAGGAAGCAAAGCGCGAATGGCAGCCGCACAAAAGCGCAGTCGCCCGCTTCAGCCGGCGTTTCACGACTCACGAGCCGCCGGCTTCACTCTCTCTCTCCGTTTCTCTTTCTGCCAGCGGTGATTTTTCTGATGTGGAAGCTCGTTTCGCCGGCTGACTGGACTCCATAATACTTGCTTTTATGGCTAATGCATGTGCAGCCTTGCTCTTGATTGCCTGGAGCTAAGACAAATGAAAACCTAGGAGGAACTAGTGATAGTATTAGCCGCAGGCCCGCAGCACCATCTCCCGTCCTCACTTGTGCCTTTCCCTGTCCTTGTGGGACTTGTACTCTTCTTGTCTTTAGCCATCCATGTGCCCCTACCAACCCAACCCCTCATGCCTAGATTCTCTACTTGTCCCATCTGTGACTGTTTCAATCCCTTACCGACACTAATTTAAGCAATCCATGCTCCATATATCTGTTGCTTGCTATAGTTTCCTCCAACATTGATATTATTTAATTCTTATACTCATTTTGCTGCTTGTAGATCTGTTGGCAGTTTGAGATATTGCCTCCTGAATTGATCTTTATGTCCGGGAGCTTGTTGATCACCATTTGTAAGAGTTTTGTAAATTATTTTGCTCATATATACAACGAGGACTGCTAACCGTTTTCAGAAATAATTTATGCTTGTTCTATGTGAACGAAACATTTTGTTTCATTTAAAATGGCAGATACCTTTGGGGAATCAGTGCCACAATAAATTAAAATCTACTAGTTTTATTCGGACTCCAGATTTTGTAGGACTACATGTATTTGTCCTTTGAGACCTAAGTACACGTCAACCAATATATTCAGTTTTATTTTGCTCAATTTGATCTTAGAAAGATTCGCACCAATTCCACGAGTTTTTACAAACAAATGGATTGGCCATCATGGAATGGAGAACTGTTTACTTGATGCTGTCACGCGGCAAGCAACTCAAGAGTCCACTGCATCACGTGATACCTCGATCACTTTTGCTCTTATTTGTATTTGTCATCCGTTTTTCTAACAGGAAAGATCATAGCACGATTCCTTTCATTAAAGATAATTTCAGAGTCTGCAGATCAACTTGTTTTGACAGGTTCACAGTTACTGTTCTTAATTACAGCTGCCAGTTGCATGCTAAACTTCAAATCCTGGCATTTGGTCAAAAATATGCAGGTACTATAATTGTTTTGCAGAAAAGTAGAAGTAGACTAACTGATGGTAGGCAGAACCTGATATTCTGGTAGATCTAGAGCATAATGCAGTGAAAACTTTTACAGCTACTGTGCATGGGTAAATCATTAGTCTTAACTTATTTTCTGGGACAGCAGTTAGCCCTCTACTGCTATCTTTGCTTTCTTTCTCCATCTCCTTTCATCATCCATGTAAAAACGGACCAGCTTTTCACACCTGATGCCAGCTTTGAGCTTCCTGCGTGCTCATGCATCATTGCTAACACATTTGCTCTACTCTACCAACATACTTGTGAACTAAGCTTACTCACGGCAGTATTTTTTGTGCTGCTAGATAACTTTAATTAACTGGGGGGTAAGCTGATTTTTTTTACCGCTTTGACAAGTAAAGTTTTCTGAACCTTGCCCCCCTTTGTATGGAATGCACTGTAGCAGTGGTAACTCTGTTGTTCCCTGTGTTAGAAGAACAAGAAAGTATGATGTTTTTTATGGGATGAAACAACTTACAATGCATGGCATTGCACTGTCCCAAATAGAAGCCCTAATTCCGATGTAAATACTCTGTAAGTTCTACTCATTGGAATTACTATCTTCTACGGGATTAGAGGCACTGTGTCCTGGTTAATTAGGACTGCTCTTTTACCAATGGGAATTTGGAGTGGGGGGTAGATCTGGATCTCTGAGCCTGCGAGTTTTTCAGTACACTGTTAGCGATTTTTAACCGCTGCTGATGGCGGCTTCCTCGCGATTAGCACGAACTACAAGAAAGCCAGGGTAACAATAATATTTTACTGGTGCTTGGTGGTAGTAACAGCAGTAGATCTCATCTAACCAAGGACATGTGCTGCCCTCCATCAGTGGGTTTAGATCTAACCCTTTTGTTTAACCTGCTCTGCAGAGTAGACAGGCACTGTAAGAACGAGCTGTGATTGTTAATTCTTGCTGCATGGAGGAGCTGTGTTCTTCTGCGTGTCATGTGTTACCACTAAACCCACCAAGAAACCAGCTGTGATGTTCCTTTTTTTTACTTTGTTTTCTTTACCCCTTTTCACCTTTCAATTCAACTCTTGAGATTCTTGCTTCAGTTGCTTGGCATCCAGCCACACCTCTGATCAAGCGCAGGCCGGTTCTTTACAGTTTACATAATGGCAATGGAATGCAGAGATATAACATTTCAGAATCGCAATACATGCTAAAGGAATTAGATGGAATGGCCAGTTTACCACATTATCCTCTTATAATGTGAAAAAAAAAGAGAGTGGCACAGTAGAATAAACAGAAGAAAAGAGGTGAAAAATTAGGCTAGAAATCATAGGACCAAGAATTAAGAGGCCTAAGGTTATAGGCAACGGGAGGGCGTAGCATCTTGCCATGTGTTGATGCCCATCTTATTCTACACGAGCTGTTACGTTTCCAAGATATTCTCTCCACACTGCACCGCTTTAGCAGTTGCAACGCTGCGAGCATGATGAAAGGTTTGCACCGGCAATTTCAAAACTCGGTTTCTTCCAGATAAAGGGTAGTAAACTGTCTTTTGAAACGTAGAAACTACATGTAATATATCTCCGTTTTTAATTGATGACTCTGGAATAAGAATGTGTTCAACGTCAATTGAAATGTGGAGGCTGTATAAGTATAGCCAATTCTCTGTTGTAAATTCGATGAATGTTGTTCAACGTACTGTCAGCCATGCATGTCACAGCCTTTCCATGAAGTTACACGACCTGCTGATGCGATGCAACAGCTTGAACGACTTCGATTCACCATCTTTCCCTGAGGGCTAAAGCCGTTGCGGCTGTTCAAATAAGCTGAACCAGCCCCAACATAATTCACGAAAGCAAAAGCTCACTTAGTCGTTGGTGACACCTCTCGAACAAATTTAAACCAAATGAAGCGCCCAGCCCTAGCTATTAATTAAGGATTAGTATATAATAATGTGCTTAATTGACGGTGCAGTTGCAGTTTTGCTGGTGTGAAGCGGATGATCATGCTTATATGGACCAGGAATAAACAAGTACAGGGAGAGACAGGGGTGCGGTGTGCCCTGACCCAACCGGTGGCCTCGGATCCGGAGATTCCGCAGACACACATGAGTGGCACGCCCTCTCACTCCTCCTGCCGCTTTTACAATGTCAGCAGCTCAAATCCCTTGCTTGATCAAATGCAGCCCGCAGCCACCTAATCGGCCATTTCTCGCTTGTTTCCTGCTCCTCCATCATCGCTTCCTTTTTTAATATCACCCATTGACATATTCAACTGAATGAACACTTTGGCCATGGCTGGCCGGCCTCTCTTCTTCTCCCTCTACTAAACCTGTCAGTGAGGCTTAAACCTCACCCCCAAGCCACCTACTTGTAGCTTTGCAAAGCTGCAAGGCACTTTCCTTCAGTGCTTAGAGCACAAGCAAGAACACGGATTTGCAAGTGATACCAGCAACAGTGTAGCTAATTCTACAGCTTCTGCTCACCTCATCTCTTACTAGATGTTCATTAGTTCCATAATTCGTTCTGGATACGTTGCACCAGAAGTGCAGCTCTGAAGTACAGCGTGAAGTCCAGTACGAGGTGGTGTGATTTGGTAAGTTTATCTGCAGAGATGCCTCCCGGCGTCAGCAGCAGTCGAAGAAGCGGGTGGAGGCGGCCGTGCGCATGCGCGGCGCCTTCGCTGTTGCTGGTGTCCGTGCTCCTCATGGCGTGCATGGGCGGCGCCTTCGCCGTGGACGCGCAGGGCGCGGCGCTGCTGGCGTGGAAGCGCACGCTGCGCGGCGGCGACGCGGCCCTCGGCGACTGGAAGGCCTCCGACGCCTCGCCGTGCCGGTGGACGGGCGTGTCGTGCGACGCCGCGGGCCGCGTCACGGAGCTGAGCTTGCAGTACGTGGACCTGCACGGCGACGTGCCGGGGAGCGGCGACGACCTGTCCGCCGCCGTGGGCGCCACGCTGTCGCGGCTGGTGCTGACCGGAACCAACCTGTCCGGCCCGATCCCGCCGCGGCTCGGCGACGACTTCCCGGCCCTCACGTACCTCGACCTCAGCAACAATGCGCTGACGGGGCCCATACCCGCGAGCCTGTGCCGGGCGGGGAGCAAGCTGGAGAGCCTGCTCCTCAACTCCAACCACCTGGAAGGCGCCATCCCGGACGCCATCGGCAACCTGACGTCCCTGCGCGAGCTCATCATCTACGACAACCAGCTTGAAGGCGCCATCCCGGCGTCCATCGGGCAGATGGCCAGCCTCGAGGTGGTCCGCGGCGGCGGCAACAAGAACCTGCAGGGCGCGCTGCCTCCGGAGCTCGGCAACTGCTCCAAGCTCACCATGCTGGGCCTCGCCGAGACCAGCATCTCCGGCCCGCTCCCGGCGACGCTGGGCCAGCTGAAAAACCTCGACACGCTCGCCATCTACACGGCCCTGCTGTCCGGCCCGATCCCGCCGGAGCTCGGCGGGTGCACCAGCCTGGCGAACGTCTACCTGTACGAGAACTCGCTGTCCGGGTCCATCCCGCCGCAGCTCGGGAAGCTGCGCGGCCTCAAGCAACTGCTGCTGTGGCAGAACAACCTCGTCGGCGTCATCCCGCCGGAGCTGGGCGCGTGTTCCGGGGTCACCGTGCTCGACCTCTCCATGAACGGGCTCACGGCCACATCCCGGCGTCGCTCGGGAACCTGACGGCGTTGCAGGAGCTGCAGCTGAGCGGGAACAAGGTGTCGGGCCCCATCCCGCCCGAGCTATCGCGCTGCGCCAACCTCACCGACCTCGAGCTCGACAACAACCAGATCTCCGGCGCCATCCCGTCCGAGATAGGGAAGCTCGCCTCGCTCAAAATGCTCTACCTCTGGGCCAACCAGCTGTCCGGCTCCATCCCGCCGGAGATCGGCGGCTGCGCCGCCCTCGAGTCGCTCGACCTGTCGCAGAACGCGCTGACGGGGCCCATCCCGCGCGCGCTCTTCCGCCTGCCGCGTCTCTCGAAGCTGCTGCTCATCGACAACGCGCTCTCCGGCGAGGTCCCGCCGGAGATCGGTAACTGCACGTCGCTGGTCCGGTTCCGTGCCAGCGGGAACCACCTCGCCGGCGCGGTCCCGCCCGAGGTCGGCAGGCTCGGCAGCCTCAGCTTCCTGGACCTCAACTCCAACCGGCTGTCCGGGCTCCGTCCCGCCGAGCTCGCCGCGTGCAGGAACCTCACGTTCGTCGACCTCCACGGCAACGCCATCGCCGGCGCGCTCCCGCCGGGCCTGTTCCGCGACATGCCGTCGCTGCAGTACCTCGACCTCTCGTACAACGCCATCGCCGGCGCGATCCCCTCCGACGTCGGCAGGCTCGGCTCGCTCACCAAGCTCGTCCTCGCCGGGAACAGGCTCTCCGGCGAGATCCCGCCGGAGATCGGGTCGTGCTCCAGGCTCCAGCTCCTCGACCTCGGCGGCAACGCGCTGTCCGGCGCAATCCCGGCCAGCATTGGTAAGATTCCGGGCCTGGAGATCGCTCTTAATTTGAGCTGCAACACGCTGTCCGGCGCCATACCCAGGGAGTTCGCGGGGCTCGCGCGGCTCAGCAACCTCGACGTGTCGCACAACCAGCTCACTGGCGACCTGCAGCCGCTGTCCGCGCTGCAGAACCTCGTGGCGCTCAACATCTCCTTCAACAGCTTTGCCGGCCGCGCGCCGGAGACGGCCTTCTTCGCGAAGCTGCCGGCGAGCGACGTGGAGGGCAACCCAGCGCTGTGCCTGCCGCAGCGCGGGTGCCCCGGCGGCGACGCCGCCGGCGCCCGCGCGCGGCGCGCAGCCCGCGTCGCCACCGCCGTCCTGCTCTCCGCGCTCGTCGCGCTCCTCGCCGCCGCGGCGTTCGTCCTCCTCGGCCGCCGGCGCGAGGGAGGCGGCTCCATTTTCGGCGGCGCGCGCAGACCTGAGGACGACAAGGACGCGGAGATGATGCCGCCGTGGGACGTGACGTTGTACCAGAAGCTGGAGATCAGCGTGGGCGACGTGGCGCGGAGCCTCACGCCGGCGAACGTCATCGGTCAGGGCTGGTCCGGGTCCGTGTACCGCGCCGCCGTCCCGTCCACGGGCGCCACCATCGCCGTGAAGAAGTTCCGGTCGTGCGACGAGGCGTCGGCGGAGGCGTTCGCTTGCGAGGTCGGCGTGCTGCCGCGCGTGCGCCACCGCAACATCGTGCGCCTCCTGGGCTGGGCCGCCAACCGCCGGACGCGCCTCCTCTTCTACGACTACCTGCCCAACGGCACGCTCGGCGGCCTGCTGCACGGCGGCGGAGGCGCCGTGGTGGAGTGGGAGGTGCGGCTGTCGATCGCCGTCGGCGTGGCCGACGGACTCGCGTACCTCCACCACGACTGCGCGCCGGCGATCCTCCACCGCGACGTCAAGGCCGACAACATCCTCCTCGGCGACCGATACGAGGCCTGCCTCGCCGACTTCGGACTCGCCAGGGTCGCCGAGGACGGCGCCAACTCGTCACCGCCGCCGTTCGCCGGGTCATACGGCTACATCGCTCCCGGTAACAATACAATCAATTCTCGTTGCATGCATGACACGTACTAGTACATTGGCACACTGTGCTGACTGATCACGATGATGATTTCCATTTCTCTGCAAAAACGCAGAGTACGGGTGCATGACGAAGATCACGACGAAGAGCGACGTGTACAGCTTCGGCGTGGTGCTCCTCGAGTCGATCACGGGTCGCCGGCCCGTGGAGGCGGCGTTCGGGGAAGGCCGGAGCGTGGTGCAGTGGGTGCGGGAGCACCTGCACCAGAAGCGGGACCCGGCCGAGGTGGTGGACCCGCGGCTGCAGGGCCGGCCGGACACGCAGGTGCAGGAGATGCTGCAGGCGCTGGGCATCGCGCTGCTCTGCGCCAGCGCCAGGCCCGAGGACCGGCCCACCATGAAGGACGTCGCGGCGCTGCTCCGCGGCCTCCGCAGCGACGACGGCGGCGCCGACTCGCGCAAGCTCAGCGGCGGCGGCCATCGCCCGGACTCGTCCAAGTGGTCCGCCCCCGTCTCGCCCACCAAGCCCACGACGAACCTGGGTCACCAGGCCCAGGCCCGGTCACTGTCACAGTCCAGCTCGTCAGCAGCCTACTACTCAACATGATCGCCCCGCTGCGAGCTAGCCCAAAGAGAAACAGACGGCGCCAACCAAACTGCAGCCGTCGGCGTACGTGTCGCCGGACCGCCGCTCGCCGGTGAGGCGACAAAGCAGGGGACAAGTTGGGATCAATCGTGCCCAATCACGGTCGTGGGGACTCAGGGCAGAGAGAGGTGGGGGAAGAAGGCGCCACCACCACCACCGTGAATTGAGATCAACCGAACAAGCAATAATTCCTTGTACCATACACACAGCTGTAACGCGAAATGCGTCTTGTACTTACGTTATCACCTGATCGATTGGTAGAATGAAAGATGCGAGATGATATGATAGTGTCCCGAATTATTCATTTGTGTTTGTCTCGTCGCGCCCGTCTTGCGTGGCTGCCTAGGCCATGTTACGCGCCTCCTGCTCTGTCGGGTTGGCAATCGCAGCAGAATCAACGGCCCATCTGGTGAATGCTGCTTCGGATGCTTATCGATGTGCTTGCCAATCATGGTAGCAGATCTCCAGTTGAAAACGAAAACCGCAGGCTGTCAGAGCTAGTTGCTTGATGTTGTCCCAAGATGGGCCGTAGGCGCCGAGGGTTGCCCGGACGGAAAAGGACGCGCCAGCGACCGCCGGCCGGACGCCAAAGTGATGCGTTCATTACTACTGCCTGAAACACCGCGGCTTTTGCGAATGCTCTCAATCAGAGAAAAACGAGTGCAGCTGTCTGGGCCAGATAGAGAATGTTCAGTAGTGCAGTGGGGCTTTGCAACGTAACTCTCGCCCACTCCTAAGTTGCTCACTTGCCCGCAGCTTCACCGTGCGGGCTCATCTTCTTATCGGTGCTTTTGTACCCCGCACGAACGCGTCGTGAGCAACGATCCGTAACGTCGACATCAACTGGCACTGGCCGGCCGCCCACATGCCGCTGGGCTGTGCCGACGGCCGCGGCGCGTCTCCCTTCCTTTCCCACTTTGGCATGCGTACGCGTCTTCCTGGCCTATTTGCTCGTGCCGGCAAATCAGATCAGCGGTCACTCGCAAACTCACCTTCACCTTACGCACGTGTCTCGGCCAGGGCGCACACGAACTCACTACACGGTCGCATCCAAAGCGCGGGCAGAGCTATTTGGACACCTGAATTTTACTGTTGCGAGTCTGATGAAACTGAAGGCCATGCAGGTACGTGCAAGCTAGGCCGTGTGTTGTCTGGGCCAGAGAATGTTCCCTCGAGCCACGGCGCCATAATATGCTACTGTAGCTGGTGGGGCGCACCGTACCCAGCGTTCACAATGATGATCGATTGCCATATTGTTCCATGGTGTCCCGTACGACTTGCGAGGATCGGAGGAACCAACAAGATGGAACACTGCACAGCAGCAGCTCAGTGTTGCTAGGCTGGATAATCTTGTACGGTTGATGAGTTATGAAGGGTTCGTACAATGTCATGATGAAGTCAGGCAGCTGTTTATTTTTAAATCTAGATTCGTTAAAGGGCCGAAGAAATAATTCCGTTAATTAGCTTAAGTTTTTATTGTATCCCTAAAAAAATCTGCCCTGTTTGGATACAAAGTATTTTTGTAGTTTTAGATGAATACCATGGTTTCTTAAAAATACCATAGTATTAAAAACTTTGAGGTGTTTGGATGCAACAAACATTACAGTTTTGTAAACCGAAGTATAGCGAATACCATGGTATTTTTGCAGTTTTTAAAAATCCACTCCACACCTTTTTTTAAAAAACCGAGCCAACTGTTTGCTGCATGCGCATGGACACGGTCACACCGTGCCATGCTGCTCACGTTTGAACCAGCCGGGACGTACACATTTTGTGCATTCTTTATGAAACAAACACACAAATGTACTCATATTGTTCATTTCGTTTCTACTAAATAGCGGTTTGGGTTTCCAGTAGTGTAGATAACGAACCTTTAATTTGATGAATGTTGTTTGATTCCAAATTCCGCACTCACTTAATTAACTTTATTTTGAGATCGGAAAAATATCTATGCATGTATCTAGATAGAATTCCTAGAAAAACAATATATACTGCACTAAATACTAGAACATCCAAACGTACCTCGGTTTTTGTTAAAACTACAACAAACTGTGGTATTGCAAAACCGTAGTATATTTTGGATACGATAGTGAAAACCATGGTTTTCGGATACTGTGGTTTGCAAATGCCAAAGCATCCAAACAGGCCCTTAAGGCCCTGTTTGGATGCTCAGTTTTTTTAAAGTTTTGGTGCAATACTACAGTTTCCAAAAATACCATAGTATTTGTGAACTCGAGGGTGTTTGGATGCAATCAGTTGCACGGTTTTGGAAACTGCAATTTCCTCGAAACTTCAGTTTTTTTGCAGTATTGAAAACTCCACCGTGGACCTCTTTTTTCTAAACTGAGCAGGCGTCGCTGCTGCCGAATGTACGCGCGCGCTTTCCTTTCAATCGTTCGTCACCATTTTTACCACTCATACGAGCTGTCGCGGACCCGTACGTCCATCTCCTCACGAACTAGCAGTTCCCTGCATGGCTGCATCTTCGATCTTCCGGATGCTCCCATGGCAACAAGAGTTCCCCATTGCTTTTGTGCCTCGTTTGATCCAATTGCCGCTGTAGATTCAGGCACCGATCCTCTTCGATTGTCCACCGAAATCTAAGAAGATAAATCCCGCATAGGTTTCGCCTCCTCTCGCACCGGCCACGTCGCCTAAAAATTTCAGCGTCGTTCCATTCTTCGTTATTTGATCCAACGACAGCTAGCTTCTCTTCTTTTGTCAAACTTTGCAGCAGGTTGCTGCATTCCTTGACTTTGCTCCATAGGAAGAAGTCCATGTATTGCTGGCTGCTTTTATTTCCTCCATCTTTTTCAACACGTCCCCAGCCAGCTTCTCTTCTTTTGTCAACCTTTGCAGCAGGTTGCTGCATTCCTTGACTTTGCTTCATAGGAAGAAGTCCAATGTATTGCTGGCACGTGATGGCCAGTCCTGATCTTACCATGGGTCAGCAGGTTGCCGTGTTTCCTGACTTGGTGTGAGTGGAAACGTTCTTACTTTGGGTCCTCCATTTTCAGCCGTGTTTTCTTGACTTTGTGTGAGTAGACAAGTTCAATATGGGTGACTATTTCAGGTTGATGTCTATATATTGCCTCCCGGCATTGCTCCTTCCTCCTCAACATCATTCAATGTCCGTGACCTTTCAAATTGGATGCTAATTGCCCCCGGCATTGCTCTTTCGAGGAAGGAAGGAAGGAACGTGAAGAGGAGATTTTGTGCGGTGGAGGCAGTATTGGTGACGTCGTTCGCATGCGAGGAGGATGCGGGTGCTGGATGAGGAGCTTTACCCGTTGACGCCGGGGAAGGTGAAGCTAAGGTGGAGCGGGCGGGCGCGATGAGCCAGCACCTCCACTGCTCTTCCTCGTCGTCTTGACGGCGACCTATTTCAGCGTCCACTCTCCTTCGTGAACACGTCGTCGCGCTACTTGGCGCCGTCGTGGGGCGGGCTGCACTGGGAGCGGCAGATCCGTGCGTCGGCGTCGCCGCGGGCGCCGGGCTGTCCGTGCTGGTGACCGGCGCGGTCGGGTTCGTGGGCACGCACTGCTCGCTCGTGCTGCGCAAGCGCGGTCGGGTTCGTGGGCTCGACAACTTCAACAGCTACTACGACCTGTAGCTCAGCTCCCACGGCGTGTTCGTCGTAGAGGGCGACATCAACGACGGCCGCCTCCTTGCCAAGCTCTTCAACGTCGCGCCATTCACCCACGTGCTCCACCTCGCCGCGCAGGCCGGCGTGCGGTACACCATGGAGAACCCGGCGTCGCACGTGCACTCCAACATCGCCGGCCTCGTCTCCCTCCTCAAGGCATGCAAGGACGCCGACCCGCAGCCGGCCATCGTCTGGGCGTCATCCTCCTCCGTGTACGGCCTCAACGACCACGTCCCGTTCTTGGAGGCGCACTGCACTGACCACAACATCCTCCAGGGGAGGCCCATCACGTCGACCTCGCACGTGACTTCACCTACATAGACGACATCGTGCACGGGTGCCTGGCCTCGCTGGACACGGGCGGTAAGAAGCACGGGCCGGCGCCGTATAGGATCTACAACCTCGGGAACACATCGCCGGTGACCGTGCCGAGGCTGGTGTCCATCCTGGAGACGTACCTGCGGGTGAAGGCCAAGAAGAACGTGATCGAGATGCCCGGCAATGGCGACGTGCCGTACACGCACGCCAATATCAGCTTGGCGCGGGAGAGCTCGGGTACAAGCCGACCACCAGCCTCGAGATGGGCTTGAACAAGTCCGTCAGGTGGTACCTCTCCTACTACGGCTACAATAGGGGAGCACAGGGATTCAAGCAAGCATTTGTGATTAGAATCTGATTCTTTCGTTTAAACTTTGTAAGTGGCCTGGGTCTTCCACTCTCTAACTAAAGATTGACCGTTTTGTTTCTGCGTTGGAGAAAAGGCAACATACTTTGGTTGGTGAGGACTGAGGCGAGGAGGGGATGGCAAGACAGAACGCATAGAGGAGTGTTGTATTTGCTCTGTAAATTGGACTGTCTATAGATTTTTTATTGTTGTCCAAATACACGTAGCCAACGAAAAGAAATTGGATTTACTCGTACCGGCCTGAGCAACCGATTGGATTTACTCATACAGGCCTGAGCAACTGACACCATGGATGTTATCAATGTGACCGGCGCCGGCCTACGTCAAGTCGATGCACCCGGATTGGTCACGAGTGGTCGTGCTTTCGGCCATTGTCACCGCGGCCACGCTGGTGACTGCCACACCAGAGGCCGAGTCTGCACATGACGCTGGCCAAGTGAACCTCCTCAGCATTCGGTACCCGGGGCTCATCCACGACGCCGGCAAAGGCCGACTGCGCCTCTTTACTTTGAGCGCAGTGCTACAACTCGTCGCAGCTAGCAACCACGATCGGCATGTCCACCAGCGCTACCTGCCCACAGGCGTACAAGACCGGTGCCGTTGGTGACCTCGACTACCTGCCCATCGCCATGCCATCGTCGCAGCTTGCAGTCGGAGGGTGACCAACGTTCGAACCTCAGCTACCTGCCCACAAGCGTACAACTTGTTCTATTTTCACGTTCGAACTTGTCGGCCCATCATCAAGTATTTACACCTGGTCCAATCTGAAAGACGGGCGCGCCAAGGGCGCGCCACAGCGTCTAGTAGAGAGAAAGAACTCCGTTTTTCCATGATCTATTGGCCACATGTTTATCTTCTTCCTTTGTTAGGGTAGGTCCGGTAGGAGCGCAGCTGCGTAATCGAATTTCTGTAACGTTTTCCTGATTTGTTTATTTGGCTACGGCTCACTTTTATTCTTGATTTTATCCACATACGAGTTGCGTTCTGCAGCTTTTCTTTGAGCATGTTCTGCTGACAACACGTATATTGAAGTATCAGGGAGCTATGTAGTACATAGATACTGTTTTAGTATTTGAAGATGAGGAATCATCATCATTATCGATCGGTGGTAAACAAGCACCGTCATTTTTTAGTATTTGTTTGAATGAAAAACATCCTTGCTGGTGAGAATTTTTCAACAGCCAAGTTTCAAAGAACGGAATACTACAAAATGATACTTCAATTGCCAAACACAGCACGGTTTATCTCAAAACTGTAAAAAACTCTAGTTCTTGAATACCGTGGTATTACATGCGTGCAGTTTATAAAACTACAGTTTCTCAATACTATGGTTTTTGGAAACCACAACTCCCAAACAGGGCCTAAGTTTTTATTGAAACCGAATTTTTCTTAGGCGCCATTCGCCAAAAAGAAAAAATCTTAGGCGAAAAAACTAATGCGTGATTAACGGCCCAGGCCTAGCAAGCAGCACCGGCCGGGGAGCGGCTTGATGGGCCGGCCTTTTTAGCGCTCGGCGCTTTCGCTCTTATCCCCTTCCTCTCGGTCGTTTTCGAATCTCGGGTCCTCCCCGTCGTCTCCGCTCCAACCAAACCAAACCCTAGCTAGTTCTCGGGTGGTGGAAATGGCGACGGCGGCGGACGGGCGCAGCAGCGGCGGTGGAGGGCGGATCCACCGTCTGGAGGTGGAGAACTTCAAGTCCTACAAGGGGACGCAGACGATCGGGCCCTTCTTCGACTTCACCGCCATCATCGGCCCCAACGGCGCCGGCAAGTCCAACCTGATGGACGCCATCAGCTTCGTGCTGGGCGTGCGATCGGCGCACCTCCGCGGCGCGCAGCTCAAGGACCTCATCTACGCTCTCGACGACAAAGACAAGGAGGGCAAGGGCCGCAGGGCGTCCGTCAGCCTCGTCTACCAGATGGGCGGCGACGAGCTCCGCTTCACCCGCACCATCACCGGCGCCGGCGGCAGTGAGTACCGCATCGACGGCCGCGTCGTCAACTGGGAGGAGTACAACGCCAAGCTTAGATCCCTCGGCATCCTAGTCAAGGCCCGCAACTTCCTCGTCTTCCAGGTCTCCCTCTTTCTCTTGCATCTATTATTCCCTCCTCGCTGTATATTCGTTAGGCATTGCTGTGGGATGTGTGGAAGGTCGATTAGTGAAATGAACACACAGCAGATTACTTGTATTGTCCCAGAGCTACAGAAGAAGAGGACATGACATTCATCATGCATGCCAGGCACTAAGAATAAAATTGAGTAATAGCTATTATTTGATCACCTTTAGTCACCCAATTTAGCAGAATATTAGAGCAGAATACATTTCCTAGTCCGATCTTTTCTCGCTAGTCTGCATGTGAAAAAGAAGGAAGCAATGACTATACCTCAGTCTTCTGAAACTAAATTACACTAACACAGTCTAAATTGTAGACACTTTTCACATCTCTGAATGAAGTTGCAGTGTGTACACATGTTTAAAGATTCATGGAAAGAAAAACTTACAATTGGCGCCTCATCCAACCAATCAAGTGCACTGCTAGATTTATTAACTGCAAAACACGGAGAGAACCATTGTTACAAAACGAAATCATGACTCTTCATTTCTATTCCACGTCCTTTCTATATAATCCATTTGCAGCTCCCTTCTGATGAACCTTATGCACGTAAAAAGGAAAACATGTGAGAAATCACAGGAGGGTAAGATAGAGAGCGAGAGAGGAACACCTGATGATCTGTGCCATGAAAAGCCCACTATCGTTTGAGTGATCAGCTGTATGAAATACGGTAGAGTTGCATCACGTCCATTCATTTTGGAGAGAAATGTGACCTTTTGTGGAGGTTGGACAACAACACATTTGTAGGTGGGTTCAGAGTGGACTTTCATAGTCCTTGTACAGTTTTTTTATATATCTTTTCTATGTATTAATATATTATTAGCACAGTAGGGCTCCTACTGTCTTTCCCTAAAAAAAAGGATGACCTGGCCGCACCAGAGTTGAGAGAAGTACTGAGTTAATGACACTTAGTGGGTTGTACTTTAATAAGATATATAGATTAACAGTTTCACTGGCCATTTTGCACTGCAGGGTGATGTAGAATCCATTGCCTCCAAGAACCCCAAGGAGCTTACCGCTCTTCTGGAGCAGATCTCAGGCTCCGATGAGCTCAGGAGGGAGTATGACGAGCTTGAGGAGCAGAAAGCCAGGGCAGAAGAAAATTCTGCACTTGTGTATCAAGAGAAAAGGACCATTGTCATGGAGAGGAAGCAAAAGAAAGCGCAAAAAGAAGAGGCAGAGAAGCATGTAAAGTTGCAGGATGAACTGGTATGGTATTCTTCTGCAAAATTTTGTGAGTCTTCCCTGCAATTTCTTTAATTTATCCATGTAGTTACCCCGTTTCCTTGATTTTTGCAGAAACTGTTGAAGACAGAACATTCCCTGTGGCAACTGTACACCATCGAAAAGGACATAGAGAAAATGGAAGCTGATCTTGCGGAGGACAGGCAGTCTCTTCAGCAAGCGCAGGAAGAGAATCAATCCGCTGACTATGAACTAACTACAAAAAAGAAGGAGCAGAGTGCATACCTCAAGAAAATAACGTTATGCGAGAAAAGTATGGCGAAGAAAAAGCTTGAACTTGACAAGAAGGTAAATGCCTTTTGATTCACCTAAATGTCTGTAGTGGGCACAGATCTGTGGGCTCTACAGGGAACCATTGTATTTTTTCCCCCATTGAAGTGGCTGCCACTGTACAAGTATATTATTGCATTAACTTATGACATTCTTTCCATGCCACGTAAAGTTTTTTTAGGCCTCAACCAGACAGCCAGAATGGTGACCCTGGTCTTCTGCTCACTTGTTACATGCATATGCGCAAAAAACCGCCCATAATTCTCACTACGCAGCATGTAGATATAAGTTTTGGAACTTATATGCTGACACTTACTATTATTTTAGCTTAGTTTTTCCATGTCTCAATTCTGGTATTTTCGCTTAATGATCTGGGTGCTCTTATAAAATCATGCTAAATGCTACCATGAAATTGCTGAATGAAATGTCATTTTACTTTTAATTTATCATTCTTGCTACTCGTACATGGAACCTTTAAGCTGAAACAAGGCTTGTCCTCTAGATTTTTTGGAGACATTCACACATGGAACCTCTAAGCTGAAACTGAGTGTTGAACTGATACCTTTGAACATCGTGCAGCGGTTCTACTAACAACCTTCTATATTTTTTATCACAGCAACCTGAGCTTCTTAAACTGAAAGAGCAAATATCTCGTCTCAAATCAAAAATCAAAAGCTGCAAGAAAGAGATAGAAAAAAAGAAGGATGATAACAAGAAGCATCTTGAAGAGATGAAAAGGCTGCAAAGTGCTTTGGTTGATGTCACAAGAGCTATTGAGGAATTGAATGAGCAAGGCCAAGATGAAACTGGAAAACTGCAATTGGCTGACGATCAACTCCAGGAGTACCATAGAATGTGAGTGCAACTAGGCATTTTATATTCGCTGTTGGCTTAGTCCATTTTGACATCATTGCGACACCATAATATTAATGATTAAACAAAGAATAGGTTTAATCTTGTAGAATGCAGTATACACTTTTTTGGTACGGATATATGGAAATATGTTTCCCTGTTTCTTATTTTCTGTGACATCGTATGAACAAGAGTGGTCTTTTGACACCCTAAGTGCAAGATAAACAATGAAATGAAGCCCTGGCCTCAGTTCAAACTGTTAACAGGGCTGAATGGCTATTTATTGGGCCTTTAATTTGTTTAACATTCTATTGCCAAATGAAAAGAGTCTGTTTTTTCCTTTTCGGACCTTTCACAGTGTTTTGGTTTAGCTTTCTTTAACACTTATTTAATATTTTATGGTCTCATAGCCGTTATAGGTTACACTTGGTACAAAGAAATCATGTTGATTAAGTTTATTGTTAGCCATCATAACCATGAGTAAGGAGGATGTTAGCCATCATCTAACTAAAATGACTCATGACTGCACTACAATTTCATTACAGCAAGGAGGATGCAGGAATGAGGACAGCAAAGCTGAAGGATGAGAAGGAAGTTATAGACAAAAAGTTAAATGCTGACGTTGAAGCAAAAAGGAACTTAGAGGAGAACATGCAGCAGCTACATAGTCGTGAGGATGAGATATCATCTCAGGAACGTGAGCTGAACACACGACTTAACAAAATTCTTCAAACCATCCCCAAGCATGAAAATGAGCTTGCAAACTTGCGCGAGGAACATAACAGAATTGCGAAGGAACGCCAATCTTCAGGGTACCATTCTCTTAGACTTTTGATATGGTGTTTCTTCCGGTCCTTTTGCAGTTTAAATTTTCCATCAACAACCAATATTTTTTTTTAATTCTTAATGTGTTGGTGAAATTCTATGCAGATCTAAGTACCAAACATTGAAGCAGAAGGTGGATGAGATTGATACACAACTACGGGAGCTTAAAGCTGACAAGCACGAAAGTGAGCGTGATGCTCGATTAAAAGAAACTGTTGGGAGTCTGAAGCGACTCTTCCCTGGAGTCCATGGTCGGATGCATGAACTCTGTAGGCCCTCACAGAAGAAATATAACCTTGCTGTTACTGTTGCCATGGGGAAATTTATGGATGCAGTTGTTGTGGAAGATGAAAACACAGGAAAGGAATGCATTAAGGTGCTCTTTCACGATTTCTTATCAGCTATTCCTTCTACTTTTCTGTATTTAATGGGAATCATGTTGTACTGCCTGTACTTATTTTTCCCCATTCTATTTAAAATGCACTTTGTAGAATATCATCTGCCGGGAATACATCACTTTCTTGTGACTTGAGAGATTATGCGAACGACTCGAATAAATTTGAATAGGTTATTTTTTAGTGGACTGATAACCACCCTTTTCTGGACAAATGAAATCTCGTCCAACAGGTATATAGGACTTTGGGAAGTCTGGATGTTGGACTAGATATTTATCCATACGAGCACTTTGTAAATTTCTGGAGGTGACTGAACATATTTTTAAACGTATTTTATGTTATTAAAATAGTTACATGTGTCTTAGTATAATATGCTTTTCGTATACGGGCCTCTGTCCTGTTTTTTGCAGCCAAAATTCCTGTGCTAGAGATTACAAGTTTAAACAAAATTACAAAACTCTTTGGTGGTTGCCTTGATGTGTTCCATGTTTTAAGTACAGCATGCAGAACTGTTGCTGCAATTTTTTCCCCAATTAGGGAGCAACATGGCTATGTAGTGCTAAACGCTGAAACTACTCTTACTAAAATAAAATATCCAAGTCATAACAAGGGTAAGCCCGAAGAATTTGCTATACCATATTCTTGTTAGGAAATTATTAACACAAAGGAACCTGTTCACCTGGTAATTAATTTTTTTTTGCACGTGTTTCTGTCATTGAGCCTTGGATATTTTCAACATGAGCAATGGCAGGAGTAATGTTTATATCCGAGAGAGTGATTCTGTATCAGTTGTTTGTATTCATAGATCTTCAAGAACAAATTATCAAAAGAATACAAAATCACTACTAATTGGTAACAATAAGATTAGGTATTAGTAAATAGAAAAGGTCGCAACATTGTCACTAGATTGCATATGTTTTCTGCTTCACAAAAATACAAGGCACGGCTATGTTGCTTACATTATATGATGTTTCTATGTGAGCTGGTTTCCACAGTATCTGTTCAAACAGGCAGATTCACTTATCTTTTCTTTGCGACAGTATTTGAAGGAGCAGCGTCTTCCACCTCAGACATTTATTCCCCTGCAATCAGTCCGCGTGAAACCAATAATTGAAAAGCTGCGAACCCTTGGTGGATCTGCGCAGTTGGTTTTTGATGTCATTCAATATCCTTTTTGTAATCTTAAATAAGTTTGCTGCTTGCTTAATATATTATTTTGTTTCTTTAATTCTGCTGTTGATTTCTTTATACGTTAATTTTGTGCCTTTAACATTATACGTTTGACCGAGCTTTGGAGAAAGCAGTTCTGTATGCTGTTGGAAATACACTTGTCTGTGATAGACTTGATGAAGCTAAAACGTTAAGTTGGACTGGTGAAAGGTATAAAGGTAAGTATCTGTAGATTCTACATGTTTTAAAGCAGCTATTTCTTTTTTCCTTTTTTTTTGTGCTTATTGTGCTATCATATGTTTGTATTTAGTTGTCACTGTCGATGGGATTCTGCTGACTAAATCTGGCACGATGACTGGTGGAATAAGTGGTGGAATGGAAGCTAGATCAAACAAATGGGATGACAGTAGAATAGAATGTCTGTATTTCCCCTTTTTCTTATTACATATTGATGTGCTATTTGGAAATATGTATTGATAGATGTGCAATTTGTGTTGCAGCCTTAAAGAATAAGAAAAACAAGCTGGAGTCTGAAATGTCAGAACTTGGATCCCCCAGGGAGTTGCAGAGAAAGGAGCTTGCCATTTCTGAGAAAATAACCGGACTTGAGAAAAAATTGCACTACTTGAATGTGGAACAGGTGGGTTCACTCTTTTATTAATAAGCCAAATAATCATCAATGTTTTTTTTCTATCTAAGTGCATTATTATAAATCTTTGGCCTGGCCCTATGATGTTCTGAAAGCAAGTACATGTATGTTACTCTCAGTGCTGGTTTTGTTATGCAATGGAAGATATCATACTACTATTTTCGTTGGGTGTGATCTGTTGTGACGGGCAATTGCATATCTTTATTACACAATTCCAGATTACATCTTTTTTGTTTGAAATAGTGATTTATTGTGCAGAATAACCTCAGAGAGAAGCTACACAAATTGGCATCTGAGAGGAATAATATTCAGAAAGAGATTAATCGTCTTGAGCCTGGAAAGGAGGAGGTAATATTTTGTTCAAGATATATTCGCCCACTGTTTGCCCCAGCCATTGGTTGCTAATTTTGTTTCTTCAGCTCGAGACCCGTATTGCTGAAAAGGAGGTAGAAGTAAGAAAGCTTGAGAAGAAGATTAATGAGATTGTGGACAAGGTGTACAGAGATTTTAGCATCTCAGTTGGTGTGAAGAACATTCGCGAGTACGAAGAAAAGCAACTAAAAGACGCTCAAGCACTGCAGGAGAGGAAGCTAAGCCTGAGTAACCAAATGTCAAAATTGAAATATCAGTACGTAACACTTAGGCAGTTGACATTGGCATGTTACAATTTTTAATTTTTTTTTGCTTAGCTGATTTTGCTTTGACATGTACACACACGATTGCGAGCATAAACAACATCTTGCTCTGCAGGCTTGAATATGAACAAAAGCGGGATATGCAGGCACCAATTGTGAAATCAAAGGATACACTCGAGTCACTAGAGAAAGAGCTGAGAGGTTTACAAGAGAGAGAATCTGGTGCCAAGGCTGAAGCAGAGCAAATTATGAATCAGATGGACGAACTGAAAGCTGAAGCTGAAGGTGCACATTTGAAGTATCTTTTCTATTTTCTTGTTAGTTATTAGTGACTGAAAATTTCCTACTTGGTGATCCTTGTTCTGTGCATTGTCTGTGAATCATGTATGCCTTTTAAACTTGCTTATTTCAGGATAGTATTACTTGAGCAACCCCCCTGCCTAATAAGGGCACGCCAGCTCTTGCAACTTAACGAAATTAAGAATGTTTTCTTAATGATGTGTGCAAACTTTTTTTTTAAGTTCAACACTAAACTATTTCTTCAGCTCTGCTTGTTGTGATACTGTTATGCTTTTAGGACCCACATGCATTCCTTTACAATTATGCCAAGCAACTATCAGCTTTCCAGAGCTTTAGCTCTTGCTTGTACAGTGTTTTCAGTCTATATTGATATATTATCTACCACAGCAGGGGCTTCCCTTACTGTATTACCCTAAAAAAAAACTATCAGCTTTCCAAAGTCCAAATTGCTTCTTCATTCTTCTTTTCGTCTTTCTAGTCGTTTCATGAAGCTCTTTTCCTATACAGACTGGAAATCCAAGTCGGACGAATTTGATAAGGTTATAGATGAGTTAAAGGAACAGAATGCTAGTGTTGCAGCTGCACTGGCAAAGCTTGATCGCCAAGTCAAGTCAAAGGTAATCTTTTGTAACAGTTCGTCCTCTTTGATAAAGAGAGCTATTTCCTTCCAAAAAAAGAAAAAAAAGAAAAAAAAGTTTTCTTATATGCACTTTGTACTAAGTCGTGGATGAAGTCTGTTCAAAGATTGCTTGCATCAGTTGTGTTGTATCATATGTAGAAGTTCAATAATTATGGATCCTTTTGGACTTGTAGGAGGGTCAGCTCATGCAACTCATGTCACGCCGTCGGGAGATTCATGAGAAGTGTGAGCTTGAGCAGTTGGAGCTTCCAACCGTGAATGATCCGATGGATACCGGTTCATCCTCACAAGAACTGGTTCTTGATTACAGCCAACTTAGCGAAATCTACCTGCAGGACATGCGACCATCTGATCGTGACAAACATGAGGCAGAGTTCAAGCAAAAAATAGGTTCATATGTGGCTGAGATTGAGCGCACTGCTCCAAATTTAAAAGCTCTGGATCAATATGATGCACTTCAAAGGAAGGAGAAGGAGGTTACTGAAAAGTTTGAAGCAGCTAGAAAAGACGAGAGAGAGATATCAGACAAATATAACTCTGTCAAACAAAAGAGGTATTGCCCAAGCATTTTCTAGTTCTTTTGATGCACTTAGAATTCTCAAGTTATTGCCTTTATGATGCACTTAGAGTTCTTAAGCTATTTTCTAGGAATGCTATATCTTATGTAGGAGCTAATGAAATTTCCACTATTGCAGTATCTTTTTTTTCCCTTTTCTTTTCTCGTGACATAATTTTAAGTTATTTTCTATGATGCTATATGTGAGATGATTGTCTTGTTGTGTTAGGAAATGCTAATTATGATAACTAGAAGAAAGCTCCATGTAGTTTTTAAGTGAACCTCTGTTAACTACGCTCTATTTGCAGAGTCTGTTACAATAGTTAGTCGATTTATACAGAGGTGTACACATGTAATATTTTGTCAATACTTTTGCAATTGAAACTAGTGCACCTTTCTTTCTAAAGTAGTCAAACATATTTGGTCTTTGGCTGACTGTAACCTCAGATTTTCTTGAATTTAAACGGAGTTTGGGTTTCTCTGGTTGAGTGTTCCAGAAAAGTTATCTCAATTACTGTCTCGGTCTTTATGTTCACTATGTATCCCAGTCTAGGTATTGTTGCATTCACGCAATCACGCTTGCTGCCTGGGCACCTTGCAGTCAGAGAAAGGGACTAGTAAAGCTAAAGAAAATAAGCTGTAGGCATAATCATCTTCGTGTTTAGATATTAGGCAACGTATCCTATGAGAACCAGGTTCGTGTGAGAACTATGAGAACTCTAATCTGAGCCACATGATCTTGATCCAAGGGAGTGCATAGGGAGAGGTGGGAGGAGGAATTTGCAAAAATATGATTAAGTGGGCGGTGATTTTGCAAATCTCCCCTCCCACCTGAATTCATGCGCTCATTAGATCAAAATCATGTGGCTCAAATTAGAGTTCTCATAGTTCTCATACGAACCTGGTTTTCATAGGATACGCTGCCTAGATATTATTGTCATCCCATCTCATCAGGACCAGCAATTATTGGCGGATTATGAGATGCTCACTGTTGTTTCTATTGTTGCGTAGGTACGAGCTGTTCATGGAGGCCTTTGATCACATATCTAAAGGCATAGACAAAATCTATAAGCAGTTGACAAAGAGTCATACACATCCTCTAGGAGGAACAGCATATTTAAATCTGGAAAATGAAGATGAACCATTTCTACATGGAATCAAGTACACAGCTATGCCACCTACCAAACGCTTTAGAGATATGGAACAGTTATCTGGTGGGGAGAAGACTGTAGCGGCACTGGCTTTGCTCTTTGCGATTCACAGGTAATAATCTGCTAGTACTTCTCCTCCTTTGTGGCTCGGAGTTAGATGTGAAATGACACAAATCCATCTGTGGGCGATGTCTAACTCAGTTGAGTGACAAGGTTTCATTGGATGCCAATTTTGTTTCAATAGTCAAATGTTTACTTATTGTTTCCATGCCCATGCTTCTAGAGAGCTCTTGGGTTTGCCAGTGCCAAGAAGTGACTGCAATGTGTCTTTTAAGCATATCAAAGGCAGTAGTATATGGATCAGTATCTCTATTTCATTGTGGTCCTCCACTAAATTTAACATAGCTCAAGCACTCTATAGAAAAAACACAGTATATCAAGGGCTGTATCCTGGCTGCACACCTATCTCACACACTTATCTTGCTTCACCTCTCTCAGTTCATAATTTTGTGTGGTAATCTTCAGTTTCAGGCCATCACCATTCTTCATATTGGATGAAGTAGATGCGGCTCTGGACAATTTGAATGTTGCCAAGGTTGCTGGATTTATCAGATCGAAGTCATGTGAGCGTGGTGCTGACGAACAAGGTCGTGATGGAGGATGTGGGTTTCAGAGTATTGTCATATCACTGAAGGACAGTTTCTATGATAAAGCTGAAGCATTGGTTGGTGTTTATAGGGATTCAGAACGAAGGTAAAATGTAATTTTGTTACATGCTTCGTTTTCGATGCTCTGTATTAACTCTGAAATCTGATTTGCAGTTGCTCAAGAACTCTCACCTTTGACCTAACCAAGTATAGAGAAGCATGAATCAACTTCTGTTGGAAAACTCCTGCTTACTGACTATCCTTAGCCAGTTCAATATTTTAACTTGTGTACAGAAGTAATTAGTCGCATGTAGTTAATGCAGAAGCACAAGACTTGTGTATCGGCTAGAGATGTCTCTGCATTTTTGTGTTCGTTTTGTACATGAGCTATGTGATTAAAATACCTTCCTATGATTTGTATTTATCTGGTAGAATAATATCCTGATTTTTCTCGACCGTTTCAACTTTTTGCATGTTGTTTGTTTGCTTGTGTGAAAACAAGATCTAATAGCTGTAGCTCTTTATTTGTTTCATACTATGTATTGGGGGTGTTCGTTTCATGGGGGTCTAAAAAAAAGAATCTTATTATTTAAAAGTATTAAATAAAGTTTAATTACAAGTATTGTTGTGGAGTCTTTCTTCCGTAACAAGTATCAACGTCGCAGGAAGGAAAAGAAGTCGGTTAGTGATTAGATTGAGTTTCTGTTTCATTAGTTGCCGAATAGATATTGTACTCTTTATATGGGAGTCCCGTGAGTTGTTTTGCGTAAGCTGAGATTAATCTAAACTCTCAGCCTCCATACCATGTTTGTTCTTGTAGTGCCGCGTACTTTATTATAATTTCCATGGCATGTGGTCAATTTGTTCCTGCGGTATGCGAAGCGCAGTGCATGCCGTTTGTCACTCGAGTTAGAACCCACCCCCCGGAGTCTGAATGTGTGTCAAATATTTACTCCGATAGTTTTTTCACGTAATGGTAGTATTCTTCATGTTCTTACAATTCGTCTGCTTCATCTTCAGTACTCCAGATTGACACTAGTATAGTGGATTCTTGGTTAGTAACTATAGAGAAGCTGTATCTACCACAGTACTACCATGCCCTAAGAAGAGTCACTTGTCGGGACGAAGATGAGTGAATGTAGGGATGAAAACGGTATGATAATTTTCCGAAACTACCGACGCCGTTTTTATATTTTTCCCGATCATTTCCGTTTGATTCAAAAATTTATGGAAATTGAACGGTATTTGGAGTGACAAATATGGAATCTGGTTCAAAAATGATTTGGACATTTTTCCGACCGTTTTATCATATTACCATATTTACCGAAAATCACAACCAAAATTTCCATATTTATCCGATCATAACTATACATATATGTGTGGGATTGATTATTAGAAGCATTTCATTCGATACATTCGAGTATTTGACCATTTTATAGTTTCGTTCAAGTATCATGTTCATACTTTTTGTTATTATCTATGCATGTAGATCGTATGTGTGTGTGCAGACTATCACTGATTGCGAATGTAAACTTACATGGTACTTAAAGATTACACTATACACATAGAAATATGTATCGCTTGTTTGTCTCCTCGTCGTCTGTAACATTGGCTCACCGCTTAATTGGCAATGCCCTTGTCCGATGTGAACTGTCGTTTTCTGACCGATATCGATATGTTTCCGCTCAGATTATTTCGTTTTCGATGTTTCCGTTATTTCCGATGACGTAACGGTTTCCGATGTTACCGTTTTCGATTCCGACTCCGAGAGAATAATATACGAGTGAAAGTGGTTTAAGATATTTCCCGATCCTTTTCGACCGTTTTCATCCCTAAGTGAATGCACGCAATCCGGAGTCACTTGTCGGGACGAAGATGAGTGAATGCACACAATCCGGGACCCTAATTCATGGATCGTATTATACATATGGTGATCAAAACACTCCCTGTGATCTGTTCATGTATACATAACTCAATAAACCCCCTAAAAAGAAAAACAAAAGATCAGCCCAAGAGAAGCCTCCATATTGGAAACCTACATTTTTGGTGACACCCACCCCTTGCTCCTCACCGCTGGGCTCAAAAACTCACCATCAGAACACCAGTAACTAGCTAGAGTACTAACTAATCAAAAGCTATATATGATCGATCATGCTACGTACGAAGTATCAATCCCCTTGTATGATCAGCTCGGTAGGAGTATTAGCTTAATTAGCTAGGGGCAATGCACGTTCCTGCCCGGGCCGCCGTAGTAGAAGTAGTTTCCCCAGGCGCGGTTGTACCCGCCCTTGATGTCGTAGCACCCCGGGTGGTCGGCGACGAGGCGCAGCGCGGCGGCGGGGACGAGGCTGTTGTCCCAGTCCACCACCTGCACGTTGCGGAAGTAGGCGGCGCGGTTGAACCCTTCGCGCGGGAAGTGGCCGCTGCCCATCTGCGTGGGCGTGTGCGATCCGGACGGGCGCGAGTTCACCACCTCGCCGCCGAACTGCACCATGTTGGCGTGCCCGCCCAGGTGCGAGAACAGGAACGACGGCCAGTACCCCACCAGTGGGCCCGACCCCAGCTGCAGCCACCAGTGACCGCGGCGTGGGTCCTACATTTGTTTTACATGTGTCCATGTAAAATGATCGTTTGATTCCAGTTCCGAAAAAAGAATGAAGAACTGAAGTTGTATATGTAGAGCAGCATATGTGTGTACCTTCCAGATCAGGAGGCTGATGTCGTACTGCCGGCCGTTGAAAACGGAGGTCGGCGAGATGGCGGCGCCGATGGCGATCCGGTTGTTCGTTTGGACGAAGCCGGAGCAGTGCAGGTTGTAGCAGCCCGTCTCCTGGTACGCGTCGGTCTGCACGGCAATGCCACCCACAATGGTTGTTAGTTCACAGTCGCTCCAATGGACTTTTGGATAAGATTCAGAGTGTGAAAGGTGTTTGTGATGATCAAACCATTTTTAAACCTTCTTATTCAAAAAAAAAAAAACTACAACTTTGTATCAGTAGAACAAACATTGTCAGCCTAGGTTCAGCCTGTGAGCTTTCATACATTTGCAAATGGTTCATGCGGTGCAGGTTTTCACTGGCAACATTCAAAATACTGGCAGCAATATCGTTTCATCATGTTTCCAGTCATTTGATGAAAGATGCATGGTACTGTAAAGCAATAAACCATTTGGTTTTGGACTTGAGAACTTACCGTCCAGTATGTGAAGAACCTTGGGTTGCTATCCCCATACAGCTCAGGGCTTACCTAAACAACGCAATAAAACATGCAGGAAGTTAGCACCGTCTCAAGCAGAATCATTTTGACTATGGCAACCAACCAGCACAAGAAGTATAATCGAGTCAATGGGCGCAAATTTCCGATCATGATGTCAGTGAGCGAATCTTATTAATGAGTGTCAGTTCTACAGCTTAATTTACTAGCAAGTCAACATGCAACCACATGCTTGCTTGTTTGCTACGGAGAAAGGGTCCAAACATGCTGCTGTTTACCATTAGTGCCTCCAGAGAAGAATAAACACGTTACTGTTTACCATGGAGGTTAATTCAGAACTACTAGCAATGTGAATATATAAGAGTTAATTCAGAACTACTAGCAATGTGAATATATAAGAGTACGCAAGCATCCGAGCAACAAGCATCCGAGCAACGAGCATCCGAGCAACGCGGGCCTGCAAAGCTCTTTCACATCTGGTGCTGCCAATTTACTCGTGTCACCAACCAGCCGCCTGAACAGCTACTGCGAGTCAGGTTCCCATTAAACTAGACACGCTTTCAATTCATGGCTTTTCCAGTTTCAGGGACTGGTGCCAAAGCGCTGCAGGAACAAGCAAGCTTTTATTAGTGCCAATAGTACCCTTGCGGGAAAAGACAAATCCGGACGCACCACTGTCCAGAACTAGCCAGCTCCTTTAATTTCATCCTTGATTTCCAACCAATATCGTGCTACTGCTCTTTTGCATAGCAGAGTTCTTACTTTCGAAGTTTGTTCTTATTTTTGCAATGCACCGCCTAGTTAACATGCGTGCTAATTAATCAAAGCATTTCCATGGACAGAAAATGTACAGAAACGTTGAGGTGATTTCTCATTTGTCTGCAATCAAGCCTCATCGATCTAACGCTACGGTCAAATACGGCACCGTAATGCAAGGACTATGTAGAGGTAGTTAGGGCGCAAATGTACTTGGAGGCAGTTGCGGGAGATGAAGAAACAAGCTCAGTACTGACCTGCCATCCTGCCTCGATGGTGTTGAGGTCGTTGCCGAAGGAGCCGGAGATGACCCAGATCTGGGAGAGGCTGAACTCGGCCGGCGACGCCACCTTGGCCGACCACACGTTCAGGCTCGCCTTCGCGCCGTAGAACTGGTCCCCCGTCACGTACCCCACCGCGTGCTGCAATCCATCCATCAGAGCAAACCAAGCATTCATCAATCAGCTTTGAGGGGCGCTCGCGCATGGCTGCGCATACACACTGCTGCCATGGTCACTGCACTGCAGTGGCTGCTGCTGCTGCTGCTGCTAGCTGGCGCCGGCACAATCAATGTACTGTGCTCTACTGCTGCACTGCACCGGCTACTAGCAGCAGGTGTACGGGGCACTGCACTGGTGGGAGTACTAGTGGTGTTGGTGGTGTACGCCGACCGCTCGATCCATGAGGCAGGATTTGGTCGCGTGATAAATCACGCAATTAAGTGCTTGTAATAACCAGCTTGGTTATTACAGTGATATAATGACGAGAGATAGTATGCAGCTTCTGATTTGGTGCGTGTTGTGCAATGCTAACCAAATTGCCGAACCGAGAAGGTGGCTGCCGCACTGACCTCGTGGCCGCTGCTGGTGGAGTCGCGTCGCAGGTTGCTGGCGCGCGGCTTCATCCCGAACCGGACCGCGGAGGCGGCCCTCTGCACGTCGCGCGCCGTCGTCCGCCGCACCGGGACCGTCCCTTCCGGGCACGACTCGCCGCCGTCGCTCCACGCCTGCGGGAACACCGACGCGCCGTCCACGTCGACGTCCTCGTCGGCGCCGCCGCCCTTCACCTTGGGCCGCTCCACAGGCTCCTCCTGCGAACACGCCAACACACAACACGCACGCACGTCTCAGAAATCTCGAGAGCAGAGCAGCTCGCAAGTGACGCAAGCAGAAACGGCAAGAGTTTAGTGGATCGCCTACATCGGGCTTCTGGCCGCGGAGCTTGGGGTGGTCGAACGCCGGCTGCAGGTGCGCCGGCACGCAGTAGATGACGTCACCGTCGGGGCTCTGCATGCACAACCAGCCAAGAAATCAGACGGCAGTGAGATTTGGAGCAGTACTGTAGCTCGGACGACAGCGCAAAGACAAAAGAAGCAGGTAAGAAGAAGATCGAAAGAAAGAGAAGCTCTTTACCTGGATTGTCTTGTTGCAAGCCTTCTCCATCCTGGCCATCCGCGCCATGATCTTCTTGTACGCGAGCAGCTCATCCCCAGAACGGAAGATTGTCTGCTCCGTGCCATTCTTCTTGGCGTCAGCGAAGGCGGCCGGGGAAGAAGAAACGAGGAAGAGCAGCAGCAAGGGGACAAGGGAGCCAATGATTGGGACTCCGGGCCTCCCCGTCTTGCCGCAGGTAGAATCCATATTAACCTAGGATTCTTGTACTTTCGTAGGAGGAGTAGAAACTGCCGTCGTCGTCGTCGTGTCCTTGTTGTCTGTATCCTTCTTCTTCTTCCTCTGGAACTGTCGGTATGCTCGCACATTGGCGTGCTTGTCCTCTTCCCCTCTCGCCTCACCTCCTCCTCCACCTCCCCACACGCTCCCTCGCCAAGCCAAGCCAAGCCAAAGAAGGAGGACGCTATAAATACAGCCGCGTGGTGGTGGAGGTCAAACCTCTCCGTGCGCTGGTTGGCTGCGGGAGCTGCTGCCGAAGGAAGCAGCCGAATTGATGAAGAGAAATTTCCTTACGTGACTTAAAAAAAGATGGTGCTTCCTTCTTTAGTTCTTTCCAAATCTTAATTTACCTATTATGATTAAAATTATTTTTCGTTTCATTCTATGATCCTTTCGTCAATTTAGACACTTAGCAACAATAAATGGAAGGTAAAAAGACTACTTTACCTTGGTATAAATAAACTTTAATTCACCTCTTGGTACAATTATAAAATTTGAATGGAAAAAAGATCAAATATGATTAAATTTAAATTTAAAACAAACCAAATATATATTTAGTAAGTTAAAATTCCAATAACAGTCCCATTCCAATAATGTTTGTTTTTCATAAGTTAAAATTTATTTTGTACCAGAGGTAAAATAATCTTTTTACCCTTCATTTAACACCGTGTAAGTGCCAAAGTTAGCGGAAGGGCCATTAAAGGAAACAAAAAATGATTTTGGTTTTAATAGGAAAGTTTAATTTGGAAAAGATCAAAGAAGGAAGCGTCATCTTTTTTGATGCTATGGAAAGAATTTTCTCATTGATGAAACCCGGAATTCAGCACTTGAGCGCTCTTGGTGCCCGCACTTTTTCTAAGGACCCCATCCCCCGCTCGTTCTCGCCTCGCCGTGCTTTGGAAGTGCATCATGTGCCTTCGTTTTATATCCTGCCGCTGTCTCCCTCTCCACATTCCCCTTCTCCCTATCAGAGCAGGCCCAATAAAGTGCGTATAGCATGATAGGTCAGCATGTTTGCTGAGGTGGAAGAGAGATGAAAGCCAAAGATTCTTTCGTTGACGCGTCTGCGACCGCCGGGCGTGTAGCCCCTGACGCGCCTGTGAAGAGCCCCGCTTGGCGCATGGTGAGGCGTTTTGTGGGGTCGGGCTGCACTCAAGTGGGTAGTTCCTCAGCAAAGTGGGCCCGGCGCGTATAAAAGAGTGTTTTTAGGAGCCGGATTGGGGCAGCAGCGGCGGTATGCCTTGTTCGGTGCTGAAGTGGTCTGGCTTCACGTTAACATTATTGCCCTTGCTCTCACAGAGAACAAGGATGAGCTGGACTCCCTCTTTGTGCATCATCTTTTTTTCGAAAGACCTCTCTCTGTGCATCATCATCAATAGGGTTGCTGGACCCTGTTGGTAGTGAGTGACAGTGGGGCTGCGTAGGGTGGAGTGGCAGTGTGTCACGCAGTAGCAACGCCATGGCACGAGCGATTGAATAAAGAAAGAAAGTAGCTGGACCGATCTTCAGAGAGACCGAGGAGAGAGAAACACGGCCGGTCGGTGAGATTAGTGTTCATTGCACATTTGCACCGAGGAAGGAGGGAGCCTTTCTTTTGCTCGGCTTTTGCTCCACAGAAGAGAGAGGCGAGGAGGAGAGGAGGCAGGGCGTGGTGCGCGCCATGTGCCAGGGGAGGGAATTTTGAAGGCGCAACAGTGGTGTTCAGTGCCCGCAATCATGCTGGAAAATCGCTTCCTTGTAGCCACCCCCCTGGAGCCGATCCTTTGCTCAGCTCTTTGGCGAGCACGCTGTCCCTGCGTCTCGTGCTCTTTCTCCTGTTTGTAGAGACAGGGCACTGGCAGCGTGTTCGTCTTTAACAGTTCATTTGATGGTGGGGAGCGAGTGACATGAGATGAGATCGCGTATGAACACGGACAGAGATGAGATCTCTGCTTTCGCTTGCTTTCTTCGCCAGATTAAAGGGGTCGTTGATCCGTTTCTCTTTGTTTGCTCATAAGTCTGCTTTTGCTCAGATCGAGTACGTACTCCAACAGTGGCCAAACATACACACAGACAAACTGTGAATGAATGTTTTCTGAAAGGAACATCAACTCTGAATTTCTGAATTACTCGGCACTGATTCTGTTTTTTTTCCCTTTCAAATTGTTATTAACAAAAGTAACGTCCCAATAGTCGTCGTTAGCTGGCAGTCAACTTAAACGGACGGTGCGATTTGTTGAGCTGGGATACACTACTGAAGTGCATCTAGAAGCTGTAGTTGTACCTTGTACGCACCTAGTACAATTCGCACATGCTGAGCAAATTCTTTTCAGGCCTTCGTTGATCTCACTTTTCCTCCTTTTTCTCAACAAAGGCAGGCACGCCAATGGCTACCCCAGCAAATAATCCTCGACCTTCCCTTCACAACAGAAAAGAGGTGGAAATTTACTCATCTCATCACCCTGCTTGTTTCATTGGTCGATTGTCCTGCTATTATGAGTAGTTACCAGCACTACGACAACCACGATTATGTTTGCTCGTAACTCCATGTCTCACAACCAGGAGAGTACCAGCGGTACCATGCACACATTTTATGAGCCTGATGAATGAATTAAACTCTGCCGAACGAAAGACGAGTACAGTAGCAGTGTGAAGCAGGTCTGATTTCAGGTCCACTGCATCTGCGACCCTGCGATTCCTTGCAATGGCTACCCGCAACAAACATCCTTGACATTTCTTTCACAAAGAAAAAAGAGAGATGAAATTTATTCATCTCACCACCCTGCTTGTTTCATCGGTCCACTGTCCGGCTATTAGCGGTTATCGGTAGGAGTACAACCACAACGATCATATTACTTCAACTAACTCCATCTCTCACAAACATAAGAGTACCATGCACACATTTTATGACCCCGGTGAATGAGTTGCGATGCCGAAAGAAAGACGGGGACACCAGCAGCAGTGTCCATGAGTGAAGCAAGCAGGTCAGGTCAGGTCCACTGCATCTGCGAGTGAGTAGAGCACCATAAATAGTCAAGCCTGCCTTAATTTCTTCGGTACTCTCCTCATTCATGCTGCAGTTGCGTCGCAATCTTTTGGCATCTCTCTCGCACCTGCTCCGGCTGCAATGCCTCGTCTTCGTAAGAGCAAGCCCAATAAACTTGTCTGGTAGCCAAGACACCTCAACACCAGACAAGCTGTGAAGCCAAGCTATACAATAATTAGTCTCATCAACAACTTCAAAGAATTATAGTTTATCTCTGTGAACCCCATCTTATCTCATCCACTTTCCCTTCTTAACTGAACACGTTCGCTGAGTTCTGGAGAGAGATTCCTGCAGGGCCCCACAAACAGCAGGCGGAGCAGGCATGCGACGGTCGCACGCAGGAGCGACGAGTTGGCTGTCAGAGCGTCTTTCTCTTTCCTCCCCGTCAGATTTTGCTGACGTGCTCCGGCGACGCGACAAGCTGACTAGTATTATTGGGCCTGCTCTAAAGGTCTTGCTCCAGGAGGGCTCCACGGCCATGGCCGCAGCCCACAGGCGAGTGATGAGGGCCACTGCCTCCTGATTCCTGGCTGCCTTTTGCACAGCACAGAGCGTGGGGGAAAGAGTAGGATATCTCAGTCAGTGGGTGGAGCAAATGAGCAATGGCTGCCGCCGGTGCTCTGGTGGGGCTCAAGCTTGCTTGCACTGCTGGATGGGCCGATTTGATTCTGCGCAGTACCAAATCTTGTTGGCGAAAAAAATTACTTGGATTCCGGTGCCATCCTATTGTCTAATCCACAGCCATGCTCTTTTAGAATGACTACGCTTCTTTTGATGATCAGTTGTGAGATGAGATCAGCACTTCACAAATTGCCGTGCCAGAGCTCTTATTCCATGGCGTGCATGTAGGCATGCATGCATGACTCGCCTTTTCCTGATGGAGGACGGCATGCGTGTTCCCCCAGCCTGGCATCATCCATCTCCATGCACAGCACACACGCCACTTATTACTGGGATTAGCATGTTTGGTTACTGGTGCTTGTCAGTCGCTAATAGTGAGTACTAGGACTGCGAGCTGATCATGATGTTCATCTTTATAGCTTCTGAGCTTCACCTTTTCGTTTTCTTTTCTGGCCTTTGTGGAGCATGCTGACTGTGATTGTAAACAATGCGTAATTGTGACTTGTCAAGCGGCTGTCAGATTATGGTGGTTGTGCGTGCGCGTACATAGGCGCGTAGCAAGGCTTGCTGCGGCAAGTGGAAAAGTAATTAGGCAGCACATGCAGTCGCATTCTCTGGTGCAAAGATGCCAGGATATATAAATTTAAAAGTAAACTTCTGAACGGAACAACACAGTTGTTTGAAAGAGCTAACTAGAAACAGTTAATTACCAGGTTCAGTGCATTCCAGGCCGGAGCAGCACAGTTGTTTGAAAGAGCTAACTAGAAACCTTTAGTTACAAGGTTGATCGATGCCCGTGCAGTGCATTCCAGGCCGTTACGGTGGCGGTAAAGTTCGAATTCAAACCGGAGAAGTTAAGGAGGGATCCGGTAGTCTGACGATGAGATTTGACGCGTTGGTTTTTTTTTTTTTTTTGAGTTGTCGCGTTGGTTTGAGTGTACTGCAAGACATTGATCCGCGGCCTGGAGGAGATCTGAGCCTTAAATCCGAGTATCCAATCAGCTCTGTTCATCTGACGCGTCCTGCGATTTTTGCTTGAAAGGTGAAAGACCAGTCATCCAACTTCCAGGGCTGGTCTAGTCGTCGTTCAATGCTTTGCCAAAGTCGTTCAATGCTTTGCCAAAGACGGGAGAAAAGTACAGTGAACCACTACAGTGCTGTTTGCCTGGTTGCAAGATTGAACAGTAGAACAGCTTCAGACTCGCAATCTCTTCTTTGCGTGCGTGCGCGTTTTTCTTCTGCACGTTGAAATCCTAGTACTCCTGCATCCAAGCAAATTGAGCGGGCATGGGCATGGATGGCCGCATGGGCATGGACCAAGGCAACAGGGAGCAGCTCAGACTGAATATTCAGAATTCCTGTGCTGCCAAAAATGGGACAAAAAATCACTCCGCATGAGCATGTCGGTGGCTACTGGCTACGTGCTGTGTTCGTGGTTTCGAATTCTTGATAACGCTGTAGAGGTTGCCATAATTTCGTCGCTAGAAGGACCACGCCAGTTTGATCATCCTCTCTCAGTTTTTTGTTGTACTCCACTACTCCAACCACACTAGTACCACTGCAGATAGGAGACATGAAGGGCGGTGGTGAACAACGACGTCTCAACCGATTAGAAAGGACTCCAAACTATCAGCATCACACACAGTTCGCAGCCACGACCATCCATTGTTCTCCTGACACTGGAATCGGAGAGCGTCTGCTTGCATGACAAACAAGGCAGGGGAAGCTGCTGCTTGCTTCAGGAATTTCCCGGATGCATGCAACACTGAAACGAAAACGGAAGCATTGAGGTGGCAGTTCCACGCCCAGGCCGTGGCCATGTCAGCACCCGTGTCATGTTAATTACTGAATCCCTGATGCCACCATGCATTGTACTCCTAAATACTGTCAACTGCTCTGCTTACTGTACCTATTACTACTATCATCTGATCCTTTGTTCCTGCTTCACTTGTATTTTTCCTTCCTCGAATGAAGGAACCGTACGTATACGTCATGATGGCGCCGGACCGTGTACACGTCAGTACTAAAAAGGTACTACTGCAAATCAAGGGGGACATCATCATCGCCATCAGCGGTAAACATTCGACGGGCTGCATCATTCGTCGCTGCACCTCCGCCCAGGATGTGTCGCAAAGTGACAGACGGTCAAATCTGAATTTCTCGCGTGCACCAAAAGCATCGCCATGTTTTCTTCAGATCGCCTTGCAACGGAGCGTGATCTGATGCAAAAGAATGTGTTTGCCACGGGCTTGTGGAAGATGATGGAATATGCAGTAATAAAAATGTAAACATGGACTTACACCGATTTTATCTATCGAGAACAGAATACCGGTGATTCATGCAGTGTTGCAGATTCAACAAAGCTGCGCCCCTTTATCAAGTTACAGGCTTTACCTGAAAAAGGTCAAGCCGGCAGGGTCTTTTTGAGTGCAGATCTTTCCTGAACGCGAGGAGGGATACGGCCATCGTCGAGGGATCTTTCCGGCGGCCGGTGATGCGCGGTGCGGCGCGCGGCGACGACAGCGGCGTCCGGCGTGCCAGACGAGTTGCAGTGTCCCGTCTCGGTGAACCGCCGGTATGCTAACGGGCCCAATCTACTGACCAAAACAATGTGTAATTTTTACATTTTGGCTATTTTCAGAAAACATTTTCACATATGGACCCCTGACAAAAATATGTTCAGAAATGGACCCTTTTCTGAGCGCCATATGATTTGACGCTCAGGTTGAACACCTGAGCGCCGCAACAATTGGCGCCCACCCCTGCCACGTCAGCTGGAGGGCACGCGCCCGTTCTGCTGACCTGGCAGGGGGTGAGCGGCGGAATCTATGGCGCCCAGCCTATGAGCGCCGCACCATTTGGCGTTCACCCCCGGGCACACAAAAGTCCTCTCTTTCTTTCTCCTCTTCCTCTCATTTCCTCACTCCTCACCAGTCGCAAGAAAAGGCCTTGTTGTATGTTGTGGACTATGATGTGGAACCGTTGGTTTCAACTAAGTATTTGTGTAATTGTAGTACTTTGCTAGCTATATTGCAATGGTAAAGATGTAGAACCCGGCTTCATTGGCTTAATTGCAGTGAAATGGAATTACATACGTACATAAATTGCAATGGCATGTTCGGTACACATGATGACTAACCTATATGTGCACTGTACTAATCCTGACATGTCTTTAGGGAATTGAAAAATGCAACACTTGAATGACGAGAATGTAACATTTAGCCAGGTTTTGGTAGGAAATCTAGTCACATGGACTGTAGTTTGACTGTCCGCCAGACTGAGAGTAGCCATAGTCATTGTACCCACCACCACCGTAGTAAGGTGGTGGTGGTGCTGGTGGAGCTTGTGGTGGTGGGTTGGTTGGGCCTGACTTGTGGTGCGGACATAGGCAGTACGGATCAAGGCAATAGGTGTCGGGGCCAGCAATGCCAATCACGAGCTCTTGGCTTTGACGTGGAGTTGCCGTCTCAAGTTCTTGCTGTAGGTCGAATATGCGGTTTTGCAGGTAGCTAATATATTCAACGGTTGTGCTGATAGGCTTAGGATCCACCCACCGCGTGAAGCCACAATTGTCTGGGTCCTCGTCATAATACCCTTCTGAATTATTTCAGCTGTTTCTACCCGTGGCACAACAGTCTCGGTCTCCTCTCCATCAGCAACAGCTCTATGACCCTGGCTCAAATCCCGACAATCAGGGACCAATGGATCACGGTCCGTAATCACTTGCCTCAACATTTCCTTCTCCCATTCTGCCAATCCACCGATAGGGCGATCATCATCCGAATCCTCCGCTCTCTCCTCCTCATAATTTGTATCATCACCAAAAACCGGAACATCCACTAGATCGGTAGCAACACCATAGTTATCTTCATTAGGTGCCACTACTTCATTAGGTGCCACTTGAGGAACCGTTTCAATGTCCGGCAGAGTTTCATCCCTACGATCATCACCACAATTCGGGACGATCGGACGCATTTGGTCTCCAACCGAATCAGTCATCACTACGGTTGCTGCAGAATTCCGTGCCAAACCGTCATGCATACTTGCTTGTGATGGCTGCGTTAGGTCAATTTCTACTTCATTCGAACAACCAATACCTACGCCTCCATCCACCACTACCTTCCGAACCACCAAATCTAAAGCTCGAACTTCTGAATTCATAACAATCTCAACATATGCTTGCCATTCCTGCTCACTACCCACCGGAGCCATTATCTTCATACGTGGCCTATTCGACGAACCCACATCAATTCTTCCTTTAAAATCCAACTTAACACCCTCCTCAATCCATCCCAAACGTTGCCTCACTCGAGATGCAACAATACATAAAGTTGGGGTCTCAACAAAAAGCAACACAACCTCTGTTATGCCAACAAAATCAACACTACCATCCTCTGTCCTTACAACTAAACCTCCATGATGCACTCTTACACATTTAGCCATCTACATCTATTTCAAAAAAAAAAAAAAAAACATTTCCCAATTTAGCATTGTTCATATCAAAATAAACATCAAAAATAACCCTACCGAATTTCGTACTGCAAATCTCATCCACTTCATATATAACTACCTCCAATCACTCTAAATCATCAAACAAACCTTCATTCTCTACTAATTTAAACATACAACCCTATGTCATTAACATGCCCACTAACAATTCATTGCTACCAATCAAACCAACTACAACCGAACCTTCCAAACATCAACATCTCAACAACATTACACTTCCCATTGCAAATCTAACAACCAAACCTAACAAATCGAGCAATTTCAACCTCAAACCCTAGGGTTAGGGTTACCCCAAATTAGAGCCATACAAGCAATTCCATTGGACAAAATTCAAGGAGGTGGAGGAGATTACCTTGGGGAACAAATTTCTCCAAAAGATTTGGGCTCAAACCATCTGGATTTGGGAGATTTGGAGGAGGGGAATGAATGGGGAGAGAGAGAGAGCCGGCGGGCTGTTCTTCGGCCGAGCTCGGTGGAGAAAGTGAGGGAAGGAAAAAAAAGAGAAGGCCCGCGGGCGTTATCGTTGCCCGGGGGTGGGCGCCAAAGGATGCGGCGCTCACCCCCTGAGCGCCAATGGATCTGGCGCCCACCCCCCGTCAAGTCAGCAGAGCGGCCGCGTGCCCGCCAGCTGACGTGGACGATGTGAGCGCCAATTCTTTCGGCGCCCAGATGTTGGACCTGAGCGCCAAATAACACGGCGCTCAGAGAAGGGTCCATTTCTGGACATGTTTTTCCCAAGGGTCTATTTGTGAAAAACTTTTTCAAAAAGGGCCAAATTGTAAAAATTACACCCAAAACAATACATCTTCTAAACCGGCCCATTCTAAATTGATGTCTCTTGGCCTAAATCGGATTTCTCATAAGAAACAGATGGGCCTTAGACTACATGCCCGCCGACAAGGCCCAGGCCACGGGACCGAAACGATCTCGGCAGCCAGGCCGGGGAGAAGCACGGCCCGACCCAAAGCGTCTTCGTCTCCGCCTCCGCCTCCGTCTCCCGTCTCTTCTTCCTCTTCCCGAACTACGGACGGCGCCAGAAGGTGAAGACATCGGAACAAGGCCATCACTGGTGGTGTCGTGAGGGCCCGAACCCGACTAGGCCACGAGACGCGGTGATGGCGTGGAGGCGGCTGGCGAAGGAGGCCATGTCGGCGCAGCTCCGGCGGGGCGGCGTCGCCCCGGCGGTCTTTGCCCCCGCTCGCTCCTTCTCGGCCACCGCCGCCGCCTGCTCCTCCGCCACCAGCCCTACGCGTGAGTTTTTTTTCTCTCTCTCAGTCTCCACCCCGCTCTATTCCGTCGCCGATGCTTGGCTGCGCTGACGCCTTTGATGACCCCCCGCTCCCGCTTCAGCTATTGGCAGGAACTTGCTGCAGAACATCTGGTCGCGCTATTCGAGTCCCGCGCTTCGAGCTCGCGCCGCCGAGTACGGAGCTTCCGCCGCAGAGAGGGTGGCCCTCGGAGTCCGCCCGCATTTGTCAGGTAACCCCTACTCGGAATTGAGCAATTAGGATCGACTGCTATGTTCATCTTCTCTCCATTGTGCCAGCCCCGCTAACTATTATTGAGTAATTCACTTTAGTAATTTTACTTATTCTGTCTGGAGCTTCATGGGAAGAACCAGGCTCTAGCCAATTTTACCAGTCATCCACGTCCACTCTTATTGATTTTGTGTACTTTTTAGGTCATAATCTGTTCAAAGGATTGGGGACAGGCACTGCACTAACCATGATGCTTCAGGAAACGGCTGTTGCTGCTGAACAAGGTGAAATTCTACATCGAGATACCGTACATAGTCCAATTGGTTTAATGATCCACAGGATAAACATGTAAATGTAGCTAATGAGTGATTAATGGCCTAAAAAGGATGTACTACAAGCGAAACAGTTTTTTTTGAAAGATATGGTTAAAGGGCTGTGACATAGACATATTGCAAAGTGTAATAACCGTGCAAAATACATAGTTAAAAGTGTTACTTGTTTTGAAGTTGACTCCTCGTGTACCATACGCCGCAAAATCTGGTTCAAATTAAATCCACTTTAACTCCTAAAATCAGTTAGTAAGTAGATGACAGGTCCTATAGTCTGGTTTACGTATGCTGTACTGACATATGTTTATCCCACCTAGCTGCTGATAACTAGTTTGCCTTATGGTTACCTAATTTATGAAAGTTCTTTTTATTTATGTAATTTATGATGTTTCTTTTTCTGATTTTGGATCACAGCACGACCATTTAAAGACATTAGTGGGTCACCTTCGGGATCTTCGAAAAACGAGCTTTCCTCGTTGTGGCCATTGGTCAGGAAGTTTCAGCTACCTGTTGGATTGATTCTCCTGATTGTATCTGGTTGGCAGAACCCGTTAGGTCTTGTCATCAATATCTTGCTTCTCATATACTGTTCAAGGCCTAGCCGCTACTCAATATACTTGTTTCTTCAGGAGGTTAGTGTTTCAAACTTGTGCCATTACTGGGTAAACATGTCTGCAGTTTCATTTTTATGGTGCGCAGTATGAAACGATGTAGGCCGTGCAACAAAGTTGAGTAGTTTGCTCAGTAGGATATGTTTTTACTGGTAGCTAATTTGCCATTGATTATTTCAGATGCGTCAGAGAGAGATGGGTCAAAATCATGTGGTTCGGAAGGAGGAGGTGAGCATTGTGCTTATTAGGTTTTTCCCCTTATGGGGGTAGTAGATACCTACTTTTTTATATTGGATTCACAACAGTTCTACATTGTATGGTATCATCTCATCCAGATTCTGAAACACTTATGGGTTGCACATAACCTTTTTGCACCGTATATGTACCTTGAGAAATATCTTGTGAGCTCCCAGGAACTAAAAAAAGCTGACAAATTGACATACTTTCACAAAAAAGCAGTGCCGATTAATAACATCACCTTGGTAATATTTGTCAAGGTCACAACCTGTTTTGTTGAATCTGAAGAGCTTGCTGGACCATTAGGTTCTTATATCCAATGTGGGGCCATGATATAAACTATTCTAGATCCTATTGTGAATCAAGATTTTTGAGGGGTAATCTTATCATGGCCCTGATATTCTGATGAATTGACACGAAGAGATTCTTCCTAGGACATTCCTGTTGAGAATCTTTCTCTGAGTGGTGACTTATAGTAAACTAGAACATATAGGCTTAGAATAAAAACAGTTTTGGGAATTGGGATTCATGCTCTCGTCTCCACTCAGTGTGACCTGGATGCAATGTCCTTAACTACAGTTTTGGCAGAAAACCTTTAAGTTCCATACTCCTGATAGCGAATGACATAATTTTCATTTCCCAGGATATGCTTTGTTTCCAGTGTTTTTTTCTTTTCTTTTTTTTTTGGGGGGGGGGGGGTGCATGTATTTCCATTTCCTTCAGAATTAGAGATAGTTATGATTCTGTTCCTTGGATATTTTTGGCACATATGTACAGCAATGTTGAATTACCGTTTTCTTTCCTCATTCAGTATTCATCTTTACTTGTGTAGTTACTTGAATTAAACCTTGTATATATCTGCAGGTCCTGCATACAAGAAAAGTAGATACTAAAGATTACAAGTTCTTTTCTATTGGAACTGTTGAGTTAAAAGACGGAAAAGTGCTTCAACTCGTTGGAATGCTGGGCAGCTGGTGGATCTATCGTGTGTCATCTGCCAATTGAATGGAGAGGATGTAGCATGTATTTGCATTCTAAGCAGCGAGTTACTCATCTCTGGCGAACAGCAGATAGAGTTGTTTCTAACTGACAGTAGCTAGTTAGAACATTGATAGTGTGACCAAGTGCATTGTGATTGTAATGCCAGATGTTTTAAAGCACTGATGTTCAATGATGTAACAACATAATCTTTCATGCGTATATAATGCAATCCAGTGCTAGTTCTCATGGGCTCTACTTCATCAGTACTTAATGCAAGTTCACTTAGATGGTCTGCCCCTTGTGATGCGGTGCACTGCCCATCAGTATTGGCCAAGTGAAATCACATTGAATTGCATTATGTTTTTCGACATTGTTTTTTCTAAGTTCACCTTGTCCTTAAACAAAAACGTGGCAATGAGTTCATTTGAAATATGATCCACTTCGATGGAATAAAGCATAGCGATCAGGAAAGGCATAGTAGCATATAGCCACATTATCTCTCCGAACAGATTTGCTAAATTAGTTTTGATGTTATCATTGCAGGAAATAATTAACTTATGTCTTGTCCACCTTTGTGTCTGGATAGACAGCATTTTATTTTAGTTTATTCCTGATTAAACTGCTTTTGAGATGCTTCCTCTTTCGTCAAAATCAGTATACATCGTAGTTGTTCTCTTGATCACTACTCTCCCTTGCAAGTGATGTTTCTTTGGTAAAACGATTTGGTGGAATATCGGATCTTAGAGACAGCAAGCTGGAAGAAAAAATCTTGAAATGTTCTATTTTGCCACCTCCTGCTTGCATAATGAATATTGACTTTACATGTCCCTTAGCTTCATTCGTAGCATGAAGTGTAACATGTTCTTGGCGAGTTAAAGTGATAAGGAATCGGATAAAGGAAACAATGGGAAAGGAATTTTGCAAATGAAAGGTACGTTAACCACGGCAGTTTCTCTATCCCTCCTTTTGTCCTTTTGTTCGGTATTCCAAAGTTGTAATTGTCTATTTAAGGACCTAGCGAACAGCAGGGGATCATAGCTGAAACTTCCATTGCGTTTTTCTTTTAGACTTGCTGGATTCAAAATTGTAACCTGCTTCTGATCATACTTGGATCGGAAAAGACATGGGTGGGAGAAACGTTGGAGTCGCGGTGGACTTCTCATCATGCAGCAAAGCAGCTCTGAGATGGGCATCGACGAACCTTGCTAGAAACGGCGATAAACTCATACTTGTCCATGTCAACAATTCCCACCAGAATGAGCAAGGAGCAATTCATCTCTGGGAACAGAGTGGATCACGTGAGCACACGTCTTCTTCTCCATTCTTTACTGCATCTTGAATATACAACTTGTTTGATTTGAAGTTCGGTTTGCTGAGCCTCGCGACGTCATGACTTGAGTTTTACCCGATGATTATGTCAATTTTTTCTGCTTCTGAATTCTTCTGTGTTCCAGCGCTCATCCCTCTGACGGAGTTCTCAGATCCCCATGTCACGAAGACATACGGTGTGTCACCGGACAAGGAAACAATTGAAATTCTCACACAAGTGGCAAATCAGAGAGGGGTAAGGGCCATTCTTCTTTACATTTGCACGTTTCAACACTCAGCTGGTGATCCCCCTCCCCCTTAGATTGCTATTTCTCAGTTGATTGTTTGTTTGTTTAAACTACATAACACGACACAGATTGAAGTCTTTGCAAAAATAATCTATGGAGACCCTGCAAAGAAGTTGCAAGAGGCAGTGGACCTGGTCCCTCTCAACTGCTTAGTTATTGGAAGTAGAGGGCTGAGTACTCTGAAGAGGTAAGAATACACCTCTTATTTTCTTATTATTAGATCATAAATAAGTGTGGTCCTTTACTTGAAAGGCTGAAACTAAGAGGTGACGCTATTTTCAAATTGCAAATTCTATAATTTTTTTAAATAATAAAAGAAAAGAATTAGAGTGTAAAGTGGTATTTTGGTGAAGGGAAGGGGCACATGCCCCCACTTACTCTAAGGACCTTGTGTTCCATGGACGAGGTTGTCACAAACCTAGCTATAAAAAGTATTACTCAAAAGCTATTGAAGAGTACGATCATTTAAACAGAGTAATACAATGAAAATAACCTAACATACATCAAAATATCTTCCAAGCAGATGGCGCGATAAATCATTCCAATACTTATGATTATGCAAAGGTCTATAACATTCAGGCATCCTCTGGTTTCAATTATTGTTAGTTGCAAACCCTTTGGTTTCACTCCTAGGGTTTTCAATGTAGGTATAACCGTATAACTGGTCGTGCTTTTTCTATGTTTTCTTAGGACATGTTCTTGTCCTTCATTAACGTAGTCTAACATTTTTTTTGAAATAAAAGGTAGTCTAACATAAGACTGTTTCATACAAAATAATTGCATAAAATAGATTTTTGAAAAATACAAATGGGAACTTACCAGTGGTAGGGGCATATCAGTAATATGGCCCTTGATCTTTGAGTATTTTTTCCTTGAAATCGTGTTCAAAAGGCTGCCCTAGCATGACATCAAAAGCGCCTAATTGACCAATTAAAGCAGTGTGATTTTGCACCGTATTCATTTCTTCTTAAGGCATAGAGTGGTTCAGAGGGCGGTTGTCTAGAAGGCACATCCAAATCATTCCTAGATGGCTTAAAAACGACTCATAAAATGCATCGTCTCAAAGAAGTTGTCTAAAATAATTATATGCAAACTCATAGACAACAAAAATCTCACCTACAATGGTTTAGCCAGCATCTAACTGTTTAGTAATTACTAGACATCATTCTTCTCTCTCCTCTTTCTCTCTCATCCACGTCACCTCATTTTACATGTCCTTATCATTCTACCTTCTGGTACTTTTTAAAAGGAAAATTACAAAAACTCACCTACATGTCAGGTTTTTTTTGTATATCCACTTACAAAAAATTTGTGTCAGTCTTCCCTTTGCAAATGTTCGTTTGTTTTCATAGTCCCCTCTGATAGCATTGACCGGATTATATGACTCTTATGTGGCCTCTATGATTATTTCCAAGCTTCACTGTAGCTCCACTATAGCGTAGTTATCATCTAATCATATGTTATATAGTAAAAAATTACCATGCTATCATAAATGACGTTCAAACTTAGCTGCAGCAATATGAACAAAATAGATAAAATTATACATATCCATATATTTATACAACATGAAAGAATATAGAGGTATGATAGACCCCAGAGCCGTATCGGAGAACATACACAAACTACGTCGTCTGATCAAAGCTATCAAGGGAGAATATAAAAACTTATAGACACTTACAAGAGGAAGACTGACACAAAATTTTTTGTAGATGGGTATATAAAACACTCCTCGATTTTACAAGTGGGTTTTTGTAATTTTCTCTTTTCAAAACTGAACTGCGAATATCTAAAAGTTTCTGCCCCTTGTTGACTCACGCAGGGCTCTGATGGGAAGCGTGAGCACCTATATTGTGAACCACGTCGCTTGCCCCGTCACGGTTGTGAAGGAGAACATGTAGCTGCCTTCTGCTTAGCAGACACCGCAAGTACAATACGTGTGTATCTGTATGGTAAATAAAGTGTCCTTCATGCGCTTATGTGGCGCCTCTTGTTGCTGCTACTGCCAGGCTAGTTCAGAGCCGAACAGAACAGGCCTTGTGGTCAAATAGTATATGTAATCGTAGAATCATCAGCGCTTCAGCAGCTATATACTTCAATTAAAAGTATATGTGCATTTTTTTTGTGAGTCAAAGTCTATGGCATCTTGAGCGAAGGCACTGACATCGCTGAGATGGAGTTTGCAGTGGGACGATTGTGTAATAGACACTGCTCTTTTTTTCAGCCGTCCGTTGTGTGATCGGACGACCGCCACGAACCTTGTGCTCAAATAGACGATTCCCCGCCGCTGGCGGGGCCTTTCGTTCGATGGCCATGAACGCCGCCAAGGCCGGCGGCCGCGTGTTCGCGCGCCGCGGCATCGGCCTCGGCGGTCGCGCTCCGGCCTCCGCGCTGTCCACGGCCGCCACGACGCCTCAGCTCATCTCCCACTACCTCGCGCACCAGCCGCGGGCGACCTGGGAGGCGCTCTCCGCCGCCTTCCCCGCCGCTGCCGCGACACCCCACGGCCAGGTGGACGCCGTGCTCCTCTCCCTCGCCAGGCACCCCCACGCCTCACCCGAGCCCGTCGCCAAGAACGCACTCACCTTCTTCCACTGGTCCGCCGCCGCCGCCTCTTCCTCCTCCTCGTCGCCATCGTCGTCCTCCTCCTCCTACCACCACTCCCTCCGCTCCTACTGCCTCCTCGTCCACCTCCTCTCCCGCGCCGCGCTGTTCCGCGACGCGTCCGTCCTCCTCGAGTCCGCCATCGCCAAGCACCCCGCGTCGCCCGCCGCGTCCTTCTTGGACGCCTTCTTCGCCGCCTACGAGGACAGCGGCACGGCCGCCACGACCCGCGGCCTCCACCTCCTGGTGCACGCCTACGCGCGGCTGCGCTTCCCGGCGGAGGCCCTCGAGGCCTGCCGCTACCTCGCGCGGCGCGGCGTGGTCCCCTCCAGCTCCGCCTTCAACGCGGCGCTGCACGCGGCGCAGGGCGCCGGGGCGTTCCGGGTCGCCTGGGAGGTGTTCGAGCTTATGACGCTGAAGCGGGTGTACGCCAACCAGAGCACCGTCGAGCTTGTCATCGGCGTCCTGAGCCGGGAAGGCAAGCTCGCCAGGACCGCGGCGCTCGTGGGGAGGATCCACGGCAAGAAGTGCGCGCCGGGCATCGTGGCGCACGTGGCGCTCACGCTGAGGATGATCGAGGAAGAGAGGGTGGAGCAGGCGATATTGCTGCTGAAGAGGCTGCTGCAGAGGAACATTCTGATCGATGACATCGCTTACTCGCTGATCGTGCACGCCTACTGCCGCATTGGTGATACGAAGTCGGCCTTTGAGCAGCGGGATGACATGGTTCGTCGAGGCTGTCGCCTGAACGCATTTGTGTACACTTGCCTCATCAGAGCGCATTGCCATGATGAAGCTGTCGACAAGGCCCTGGAATTGCATCAAGAAATGTTATCCAAGGGATTGAAGCCCTATGATGCTACATACAGTCATCTCATTGCTGGGTGCTTCAAACAAGGGAAGGTGGAGGAGGGCTTGAAGTACTTTCAAGACATGCTCCGTGAAGGTTTTGTGCCGGATCTTAGAAATTGTAATGAGATATTAGAGGGGCTCTGCAACGCAGGAGAGGTTCGCAATGCGAACAATCTTTTGACTGCAGTGATGGACAAAGGACTCGTTCCTGATCAGGATACATACAAGAGGCTTATTGATGGATATGGCAAAGTTGGTGATGCACAAGGAATTGTCAAGATCTACCATGAGATGGAGCACAGAGGGCATAATCCTGGTGTTGATGTTTACAGCACTCTGATCAGGTGCCTTTGCCAGTGTGGAAATCCTGCGGAAGCTGATAAGTTTTTGGCAGTGATGAAGAAGAAAGTAGTGGCTCCAACCAGTGAGTTGTATGATATATTGATAAGCAGCTACTGTGAGAAGGGTAACACCAAGAGGGCACTTTGGTTGTACGATAAGATGATGACAGAGAATGAGAATTTTGTCCCCTCCGCTGACACTTTTATGATGTTGGTGAGGAGAGTCATCAAAGTTAAGATTGCCTGTTCACCTGATAGCTGACCATGTAATAATCTACTCCATCCTTGGAGTAAGTGGAAACAGATGGGCTGAAAAACTAAATTTGACAGAAGCGAAGGCAAACAAGAAAGGGTTAGAATGAGCTCGAGCTAAAGTTGAGGTAACACATGCCCTTTTTGATTCTTATGATGGTTTATACTAGAGAACAATTCACTGTGCATTATTATGTAAAGTGTAAGGCTTTAGGCAGCTACCTTTTTAACCTGAATTTGCATAGTTTCATTGGATCTGCTTGGGGGATCTAGCATGCGTGCACATAGGAATAGAAGGGAACGCTACCATACAATAAAATATTAGTTGCTCACATATTTTATGCTTAATAAATTAGGCAGTAATTGAAACTTGCTGAACCTATTGGATGTTAAGCAACGGTAGAAATTCTCTTCTCTTCATACATTACATTTGCATTCGATTCACTATCCTCACAAAGCCTTTTATGCAGTTTTCTTTTTAAACGCAACAAAAAACAAAAATCTGTCATGATATGTAGTTTTATTATCTGAATTCCATACCTTCATCTGTGCCAGTAAGATAGGAAAGTGTAGTTCTGAATTCTGGTACCATTGGTGTTCATCGCTTTCTGTGACGGTTTCTTTATTTTCCAACTAATAATGTCACAGTGCTATACTACAAAGTCCAAACTGGAAAGCGACGGAGGGAACAGCTGGAGGCCCTGACGGCGAAGGCTTACCAGCGATCGGTTGTGGTGACTTGTCCGGTTTGGCGGTGCTCTCGGCCGCTTCAGTTCAGCGGCCTGGATAGGGGACGGAAAACGTCAGCTTTCTGTATGGTTGAGTCCTTGTCAATTGAAGCTAACCGCTTGGCATCATGATCCCTCTTCAACACAGTATAGTACAAGCAGCTTTCAGAAGCAACTGTGCAAGAAGCCCTATACTAGGCTCTGCAAGATGCCAAGATGGATGACACATTAAGCCACTTTAAGCACGCACATTTCAGTTACTGCTGCTGGTAGTGGACGGTCTAGTGACTCCTGTATGTGCCAGATGCAAATGTATCTGCAGGTACCATTTTCTGCATCTTCTTTAGTTTTCATTCAGAAAACACCTTTACGAACTGCTAGTAGTGAAGAAACTAGCTATTCCTGAAAAGCTGCCATGAAAAACATAGGAAGGCGTTATCCATTCTCACTAAGACGCTCTATTATCGTAGGAAACACCGAAACAGAAATTGCTCCAGTTTAACCTGGGGTGGATATAGATGCAAAGACGCAAATCATCAAGCACTTCCAGGCAGCAAACTCTTCTTTTGCACGAAAACCACCACGTAAAACCGTCCTCACGTGCCCGTCAGCCGTGCTGGCGTGGTAGCCGAAGCGGCACCGCGTGGCGCCGCTCTGCCACGAGCTGGCCTCCGCAGCTGACACGGTGCTCTGCTGCCTGCATGCATTGCTGCTTCCCTCACCCCTAGGCTTCTCGCCGCTTCTGAATGCCAAATGCAGTATCTCGCCATCTTCTGAAATTCTGATTCAAGATTCTCCCATTCCATCCTGCACCTCGGACGGGTAATCAGACTGGCAGAGTCCGCATGGGCACTCTTGACATCTTCTTCATTTTCAAGCAGATTGCAATCTGACACCTGAGCACGGGCGAGAAGAATCTGACCCTTTGTCTGTGCACGCAGGCTAGCAAGAGCAGCCATGTCGACGACCGCGCATAAGGTGGCCACGCAGATGGGAAAGACGACGGGGAAGCGGCCGCCAAGCGTGATAAGGGAGATCGTGTACGGCATGAGCCTGGGGCTCTTCGCGGGGTACCTGTGGAAGCTGCACCACTGGAGCAACCAGCGCCGCACCCGCGAGTTCTACAGCCTGCTCGACCAGGGCAGGATCACTGTCGTCGTCGACGACCCGTCTTCGGGAGCCGAGGACTGATGGTATTACCAGACTACCAGTAGTTCACATTTCATTGCTGCTAGCTTGTAGCCGTGGGCGATGGAATCACCATACATGTGTTTCAGCGTCGGTCCAGTTTAGCGTCGTGCTCTTGTTAGTGGTTTGCTTTGTCAGGTCATGTTTACTCGTTTAGTAATAGTCTTGCCTGTTTATGTTATCAGACAATCTGACCTTTTTCCACCAAAGAGGAGGTTCATGATTGGGAAACAAGATGTTCCAGTCTTCCAGAATTCGAGGTTGGCTTTTATTGGTGTGTGCAGTACTGTGATTAGTGTTGTACCGCGGCGCTTGTCTTTAGCCGCAGCGATTAGGTTCCCTCCCCTCACATCAATTCGTTTTCGGCATGTCAATAATTTGTGGACAGTATGATTGCAAGAGATACTGGATTTGGAGAATCTCAGCTAAACAGGGATGCATTTGCTTCTTTCACTGGCATAATCTTCTCTGTTTTCGCTCTGTGTTTTTTTTCTTCTTATTTGTAAGCCTGGTTTACTAGGATTCGATCCAATATAGTATCTAATTGTTTACCCATCCAACTGAGAAAAAAAAAAAGGAAAACTGTAAAATGCATGTGTCAAGGAAGTCCGTCCAGTCTATTTTGGACCTCTCTGTGACAGAGTAAAACTGAATAGCCAAGTCTACTGTGCTCTTTCCAGCCCGTGATCATGGGCTTGTGGGTGGCATGCACGGTTGTGCACTCAAAAGAACGTGTGAAGTGAGTACCTGATTTTTTCCTCTTAAAAATTTAGTTCCGAAACTGAAGAGGTTAAAATGTTCCACAAGTTAGCATGAGCACGCTTTCCTCCTGCAAAATTATGCTGTCTGACATCATGACATAGGTGTGATCAGGTGATGAATGTTCAACGCTTCGCAGCCTGTTCGTCTCGCTGCGATGCAGCTGTTTTACTGTAGCGGCTGCTGAAGAAATAACTGCGAACACTGTAGCGGCTGCTGAAGAAATAACTGGAACATTGTAACTGCTGCAAAACAGCTGCTGCAAAGCAGCTGCTGCAAAGCAGCCAGGGGAACAGGGTGTCGATCTGAATTTCTCCATGAGCATTTGGCAAGAGCTGATAGCTTCCACGGAGAAGCGATCGATGGTTTTGTAAACCATACTACCGGCCACTTCAAGAAGGAAACACAAACATAAAGAAATCTCATGCACAAACTTCTTTCACTCACACTCTGGAACAAACAATACAAGTATTCAATCAATCGATATTATGTACATAAAGCCACAAGAATGAAGTATGTATAGTGCGTGTTCCACACAATGGATTGTATCAAGAATCAAGATACGATGGCTGAGATCGTAGGCTTTACGGGAAGCAAGTGTCTTCATCACCTTGTTTTCTGCTGACCCGCAAAGCTTGTCGAGCTCAGCGGCGGCGGCGGCGGCAGGGCGGCGGCGTCATCGCCGTAAGTTGTGCAGCGGGTTGGACCCCGTCGGCGCCACCCTCTTGTCGTCCTCGAACCAGTCCCCGCTGTCGCCGTCGATGTCGACCCGCCGGAGCCGCCTCGCATACACCTTGTGCACTGATGAGGCAGCTGAAACGCTCAAACCGGTGGCGCCGGCGGCGCGTCGTCTACCCACGTGCCAGGATTGGTACTGAGACGTCGCCGGCGGCCCGCCGCCGTGGCCGCCGAGGAGAAGCGACGAGCTCGCCCTGAGCGCCAGGGGGATGAGCGTCACGAGCAGCAGAATCTTGAGGCACTTGCCGCTCATGTCTGGACTCTCTGGGACGGGATGGGCACGCGCGCGGTCGCTGACAAGACACGGGCGTGGTCAGGAGATAACGGTACCAGCCCTGCCTTTGAGAGAGAGAAGTGGAGTAGTAGCAGTAGCCAGTGGGAGAAGGGAAGGGGAACGAATGGTCTTGGCTGCTTATTAGCATTGGCATGTGGTGTGGTGGTGCGTAATAATCGGCAATGATGCGAGAGAGCGACGAGAGACGAGAGGTGATTTTGACGTGGGCGGCGGGCAATGAGTGATCGGCTCTCTCTACCCATCGCTTGCAGCAGCAGTCCCTGTCTCTGTTTCCTCGCTTCCGCAGTGCCCGGGGAGCGGCCTCCGTGTCGTCCGCTCGGCATTGATCAGCCGAGCGAGCCCGCGACATGATGCTGCCGCTTGACCGGCGCCGTTGCGGCCGCCGGCCGCTCATCAGGCAAGGCCTCTCTCGATCGACTGCGATCCATGTCGAGCACGTTGGCACGTGCCGTGCACGCGGGACACGCAGCACCTTGTCACATCCGGCGGACGTTTTCACCCGAGAGTCCGCGCAGCCATTCTGTCACTTTTCGGGACCGGATAACGAGTCAAACGACGTTCTCTGAAACGCGACGGGGTCACTTTTTGGTCTGTCTGTCACTCTCTGTCCAGGGCGTCCAGCCAGTTATCGGGATCGCCAAAAGATCTGTTTAATTTCGTAAACCAACGCAACCCAACTCGCTCAAAAGAGTGGTCGAGCTCCGGCTGCAGGCGCCAGTTCGGCGGCAGAATGAACAGGAGAATAAAGGGATCGGAACCTTTGCATGGGATGAGATGGGACGATGCAGCACCACCAAACAGTTGCTTCGAAACAGTTTGCTGATGCGACGCGATGGGCGGCGAACTGCAGGCAGCTATACCACCTGTAGAATCCGGCACCCAGCAGCGACACCCCCAATCCCCATTCGTTCGATCGGTTCCATCGCCCCACCTTTCCACCTTTTTCATACTCCCTCCGTCCAGAAATATAAGGATTCGTTGACTGGCAGCCATTAAGTTTGACCATCCGTTTTATTCAATTTTTTTAAAAAATATAAAAAAAATTAAGTTATATTTAAAATACATCTAATAACAAAACAAGTCATAACAAAATAAATGATACTTTTGAAAATATTTTGAATAAAACGAACAGTCAAAATTGATGCCAGCCAGTCAACGAATCCTTATATTTTTGGACGGAGGGAGTACTATGCATCAGCAGCCGTGCATTGCAACTCATGGCTGCCGCGCTCCAAAGTTTGCTTGTACATACTATACCAATGCAGCATCGTAAACATTCCTCCTCTCCCATCAATAACATGCCAGTGGACAGTATTGATGCAAAGCACAGACATTCAAACAATCAAACACACAAGTGTAAATCTCTGTGGATGTTGCCCCGTGTTGAGTGCTACAAGCTGGTGAACTGATATAAACATAGATTAAGGTACATGCGTATTACCAACCGCACATGCTGGAAAATTTTCCTTTCTATATTTACTCATTCGTCTCATCTCTCTTTGCCACCAGGTAGATGCGCAAGAAGGATGGGCTGACCTCACACAATGCCACCATATCTACAAATGAATGCCACCACAGCTATAGACAGACAGATTACACCCTATCCAACTCGGAAAAATTTTCGCCTTCCCCTCTCGGAGGGCTCTACACCTAATCCAATCAAATGTAATTATACAACCAGCACATAACATCTATTTGTCCATTCATTAACCGGGCGATCACCTTGGTCCAGAAAGCTCCATGGCTTCTAGGCCGAGTGAAGATTCATCCGGGGGAAAATCCATGTATTTGGGAGGTAGAATCTCCGATGATATGGACTTCGGTGTGTCCACATTTTGTGATGCTTCCCATTTCTCTGCTAGCCCGTCCCCTTCAAGCATCCTGATTACCTCGGACATTCTGGGGCGGTGAGATGGGTAGTACTGTGTGCACAGCAAAGCCACCTGAACCATTTCTTCCAGTTCAACCCTGTCATAGTTGCTACCTAGGTCCTTATCCACCATCATGCTTAGCTGCTTTTCTTGATGAAGTTTCTTAACCTGGATTACACAAGAGTATGAGAAACAATGTTCATGGGAACACAGATAATGGAGCCTCTAATGACAAAGAAAATCTGACAAGACAACTTTAGTATATGCCCTAACAATGTCCAAAGCAAAGGAGACTGGTATTTTCTTTTTCAAGTATTAAAGCGAATCTGGATATTAAAAAGGCAAAAATGCATACCCAGTCAAGAACTCCACCCTTTTGATTTGCAAGTCTTCCAAAGTCTAATGCCTTTTGACCAGTTATCAACTCAACCAATAAGACTCCAAATCCAAAAACATCAGTCTTCTCAGATGACTGGCCAGTTGACAAATACTCTGGTGCTATATGCCCAACAGTCCCACGCACTGCAGTAGTCACATGGGATTCCCTATGATCCAAAAGTTTTGCCAATCCAAAATCTCCCACAATCGCTTCGAAGTATTCATCAAGAAGCACATTGGAGGCTTTTACATCTCGATGGATTATTTTGGGATCACACTGCTCATGCAGATAGAGCAGACCACGTGCTGTGCCCAGAGCTATCCTCTTTCTCCTCGACCAATCTAGAGCAGGACGGCCATTTACAAGCTCTGACATAGATTAAAAGAAAGCTGGTTAGTTTGCGCGGACACTGGATATCTATATAGGCAGATGATGTGGGTATGTTTCTGTATGTTATTAATTAAGATTACTATCCAGGCTATGTGCATGTGACTCTGGTGATTCTAGCTAGATATGTGATGATGAGAAGCTGCTCAGTTCATATTACGGAACTGGACTTGTAACAGAAAATATTGTATGACCAGATTGTTGCAGGAATCCATGACAGGAAAAGCAGTAGGCTTCAAGTTAATCAACATAACACACTAATATACTTTCAATAAAAGGACATCATTATGGCAATGCCATGCTGTTTGTTTGGCATAACAGGAGAGTCAAGGCAGCCTAGTATGATAGGTGGCAGCATGGTAAGATGAAATGCCAGGATAGGACTTAAAATAACTTGAATATTTAGGTGATGGTGAAGATTATGCTAGCTAATGCATTTGCAGACTGTAAAATCAGACACCATATCTATTTTCAACCTAGACCACGCTACAAAACTCCATGTATTTATGTTGATTTCAATATCAAACCAAGCATGTTGTGACCATCTGTGCTGACTAGATATAACACCAAACCAGCTATCATACTAGCTTATCCATTCGTATGAAGCCTAAGATATGGCCTATATGACACAAAATTAAATTGGACAATAATGAATGTGAAAACACAATGAAAGAGAAGAACTCTATGCAGTAAAACATGGAAAGCTGACACACATGACATCAACCATGCTACATCGAGACACGGCAATCATTTCGTGTTGAATGACTATTTCTCTCCTGTAACAGTTGATATTCGCTATTTCTCTGGCATGTGCTTCCTCAAGACTTATATACATGAGCTAATCAAGTCCAATTTTGAACTAGATTATAATGTGTGTGAGTCCTGAGGGAGTATATTTTAAGCAAATTGTGATCACTCATTATAATGTGTATGCATGGAAGTCATGTGCATGAGGAGAGAGAGAGACTTACCTCGCAATTGAGAAGCAACACTCCCATTCGGCATATAAGGATAAACAAGTAATCTCTCGCTCTCTGTAGTGCAAAATCCAATGAGCCGGAGGAGATTTCGATGGACAGCCAAGCTTATGACTTCAACTTCAGTTTGGAATTGAGCTTCACCACCAACGGCATTATAGTCCTTTAGCCTTTTAACAGCGACAACAGAGCCATCACGCAAATAGCCCTTATATACGATGCCATATCCACCTTCACCTAAAATGTTCTTTGAGTTAAAATTATTAGTAGCTGCGCGCAACTCCTTGAAGGCATACCGCTTCAGATGACCCAAACATACTTCTGGATCATATTGATCTGCACATTGAAGTGTGTATTAGGCTCAATTACCATACTGCTGCAAAGTAAAAAAAAGCATAGCATGCAAGAGCAAGACAAGACATATGCATGCATGATCAGAGTGAGCATGTTACAACCATGAAAGCAAGTCCCAAAAGGGGAAAAAAAGGAAATCTCATCTGTAGACGTTTCCCAAAAGTAATCGGGGCATCATGATTATACACTAGGCCACATGTTTTCCTACTAAGGTCCAACCAACAGGCTAGTAACCTAAAATTTAACAAATGTAACATTCTTTACTAACCCCAAGCTGCTTATGCTTATGCAGTACAAAGAATTGTTTTTCTCGAACACGCAGGAGAGCTGCGTATCATTGCATTAAGAAGAAGAAAAGGGGACAAATACCCCGGTACAACACACACCCACACACCCCACTCCGTTTTTTACCGATTAATCACCCGTTACATGGAAGAAAGCACAAAGAAAATCACATAGCCTTCCACTTGTGTACTATAAGTAGTAAAAAAACGACGAGGTTTAAATTGTTTGCAACCAATGTTGCAGGTGTGCATAAATTTTATGCTTAAGTGGCGTCGGAAATCAGAAAGACATTGTGCAGGTCACATTGGCAGAAGATTAGAGCAAACACTCATTGTTATTGGGAGGGTATGTCAAATCCTAGTTAGCCAGCTTATTGAGAATTCAGAAGCTCAAATTGACTAAAATCGTTTATATGGTATTGCCTTGGTGTTTCTTTGTATCCACGTAAAAATGGTGTGGAGTCACAAGGAGCATGCAGCTATAAGAATAAAAAGCGTGAACTGCTAGCCATTACTGCAATATAGACATTAATATTTTGCAATTCGATTCCAGGTGGTTGTTAATGCAATCAAATAGCAGGGAATAATTAGAAATCTTACCGTTTACATCAAAAAAGATCTGCTGATTACGCCTATACCGCCACCAAAGAAGTACACCGACAACAATAGTGGCAAAAGCTACTGAACCAACTGTTGCTCCACATATTATAGCAATACGGTGGCTCCTTGCGATGCCTTGTTGTGGCAGAGCTGAAGAAAAGGAAACATAAGTGAGCTCCCACACAAGAAAAATTACTACCAAATCCCTCTACTGTGTACTTCCCAAGACTGAATAATGAAAAAAAAACTCACTCTTCAGATCATCTGGTGGATAGGAGAGTGGGTCTAATGACACAGAAGAGCAATTATCTCCAGACTTAACACCGCAAATCATCGGATTTCCAGCTATGCTGTTCCAAAAAGTAACAACATGAAAAATGTAAAGTATGTGAGCACTAATCCATGTCATGAACAGATAGTTTTCGACTGGAAAAAAAATAACCAAGCTGAAAGGAAATGAACTGAAACTACATACTTGAAAGTTCTTGCAGAAATCTTGGGCAATGGACCACTCAGATTGTTAAACGAAAGGTCTCTGTAAAACAGGTCCATTCAAGCGAATTAAATATTCACCATGTTTCATGAGAAAGAAAAAGGAAGGACAAAAAGGTTGTAGGGCATACACGAGGGCAAGACCATCAATGGTAGCAAGTGAATCAGGTAGAACTCCAGACAAGCTATTGTTATTCAATTTCCTGGCAGCAATAAGAGATTTGAACATTGGCTCAATTGAAATTACCACGTACAGGAGTGCCATTAGAAAATAATACCCAGGGGAAAAAATCTTACAAGTAATTGAGGTTCTTGAGATTCCCAATTGAATTTGGAATGCTCCCAGTGAGCTGGTTGTCTGACATGTCAAGCGTCTTTAGCATCCCCAGCCTTCCTATGGTACCAGGAATAGGCCCATAAATCCCATTGTTCTGTAACAGCCTGTCGATCAGCACAGCTTTTCAGCATTTCATCATGATAAACCACTTAAGAAATTTAAAATTCGAAATGTCATGGGCAAACAACTGGGGGATCAATGAAATTACACAGATTGCAGCCTGGTGAGGTTGCCAATGCCAGGCGATAACTTTCCGGACAAGCTCTGGCTGGGTAGTCCTCTACAAACACAGCGCATCATAGAATATCAACTCAAAGAAACGACAGATGGTGCTATCTGAAATTGGCATGAACAGAGGAGGGGAACGTACAAGGCAGAGACATAGCCATCGGCCGAGCAGGTGACCATCCTCCAGCTGCAGGGGTCGACGGAGTTGATGTCCCAGTTGTCGAGCACGTTGTAGGGATCCTCCAGCTCCGTCTTGATGGCCATCAGGGCCACAACTGCGGTACAGCCACAGGCAGGCAGGCAGGTTCAGCTTCACCAAATTGTAACGCACCAAGAACAGCTAAAACAGTAAAACTCGACAACAGCACGACGACGATGAGTAAGCACAAGCACGGCAGCTGCATTTTCGTGTTATTCTCCAAAGAAAGATCTTTTGCTTCAACAAAAAAAAGGTGCTGGCGAAAAAGGAACTTTTTTGTTAAAAATTTCACACAATCATCATGCGCCTGATTTTACGGAGATTTTTAAATTTAAGAAACAATTACATAACAGCATTGAAAAGGTTGGGCCTTTGCTTGGATTCTGGAGACGAGGAAGATGAGGAGAGCAGAGTCGGTACCTTCATAGTTGATTCCGGCCGGGGAGAGCGTCGCGGTGGCCGGCGGCAGGATCACGGCGAGCAGGCCGGCAACCGCCACCACCACCGCATCCACACCCGCGCCACCAGCACCCGCATCGCCACAACCAGCAGATTCAATTCGGCAACAAGGAGCAGGCAAGTCCAGGCTCCAGGCCACAATTCCGCCAGCAGCAACCGCTCACCAGACCACCACCAGCCGAGAAGAAGGCGAGCAACCCGATCTAAATCCAAATATCCAATGATGCTGCTCGCGGACGCAAGAGCGAAAGCGAGAGGTTCACGCGAGCGAGCGACGAGAGAGGAGGGTGGTGAGGTGAGGAGGTGGGTAGTGGGGGCAGAGCAGGGCAGGGGGGAAACGCCAACGCCAGCGAGCAGCGGAGCAGGCTGCCACTCCACTCCCTTCCCTACCTATCACCAGTCCATGCCGCTGCCGCGGCTGACGATGGCGATGCCCGCGCCCCCACCCGCTCCACGCCGCTGCTGCAAACCGCCAAACGCTTTTCCCCGACACGGGTGCGCATGCATGCCTACAGTACAGAGCCCCTCATCCTTTCCTCTGTTTTTCTCTGTTCCGCACTTTTTATTCCCTTCCCCAAATGTTTTCTTTTCAGAGAAAAAACAAAGACTAGCATTACATTTCCGTTTCAGAAAAGAAGACGGGAAATGCACTTGATGGAATTGCTGCTAGCTTGGAATCCCTTTTGTGTAACTGGATATTATAGGGAAAAAGAAGAACTGAACTTTTGCAAAAAGAGCGGGCTTTGTTCAAAAATAACGGCGGATGCTGCCGGCCTTGCAATTTGACAGGCAGTCTAACGGCAGTGACATCGCTTTTTCATCGGAAACCAGTCGTATACTACACCTAACGAGGAGCATATACCCTAAATTACCTGCTCCACTTAGTAGTAGGAGTGCATATAATACAAGCAGTTCCGGCAGCTTAGCGTAGAGAAAACAACCCATCTGCCGGCCCTGTTAGCACAAGCTCATGTCATCATCTCCTCCAGGACAGCACGACGCTAATGACAGGACGCATGTTTGTCATAACTGGTCTACAAAGCCGAGCCTCCGCACGAATACCCACGCCGTCGTAGCTGTTAACGCACAGTAATATACCGTGATAAAGAACGGAATGATGGGGAGCATATAGAAAAAGGAGGGAGGGAAGGAAGAGGTTTAAAAGGCTAGGAGGAGTACTGACGAGTCACATGCTCACCTTTTATTTTGTCCCGTCCTTTCTTGTCCCTCTCTCTCATGTCCATCAGTGTCGTGGTAGGAGTAGTACTAGAATCTAGCGCTCCTGTATTGTTTTTGTTCGTGTTTATTTGTTGGGCGACGTCCGGTCGGTCCCCGGTGGGTTCAGTTGTTCACCTTTCATTCATTCAGTTTTGAAATGGATGATGTTCTTCTTCAGTATATGTTCAGATTGGGCAATTCAGGATTTGTTTAGGAAGGCGTTCAGTAACAAATTCAAGAGAGGTTCTTAAAAAAAATTAGGAGAGTACGATTCCTGCGCATGAAAATGTTTCAGGAGCACAGTACAGTAATGTCTGCTTGAGCAGGCTGGAAATGAAAACGGTTCAGTGACTGGCTGTGCGCGTAACAGCGGGCCGTGACTGTGATAGCTGCGCATGCGCCGCATCCCGAGGCGTGCCATTGAATCGAGCCCACTCGAGCGGCCATGGCGATGCCACGAGCAAGAGACGGGAGGGAGGAGCGATGCCTGCCGGCCGGGCGGGCCGCCGGCGCAGGCAAAGCTGCCATGTCGCCACTCCACGGGCCACTGGCCCTGGCTGCTTGCCTGCCGCACTCCTCCTGCCTGGCAGTGTTTTCGCTTAACCAAACTGCAATCCGTCTGATCGTGGCTGAGAGGGCTAAACGATTTCTGATGCGTGCGTTGTCGCCCATCAATTCCACACTCGAACCACGGAACCAGGGGTCGGCTTGGCCACCGAAACAAAACTTCTGTAACTTCGTTTCCAATGGCAGTTCGTAGAGCAAATCACACTTCATGTACTGCAGGTAACTGAAAAAGACCAACACTCACCAAAAGTGGTAAATATAGTTTTTGAAATATATTTGTGTGCCATTTTTTTGCATAGAAATGGAGCGGGCATATCATGTGTCTATGTTGGGGTTGTGTGTGTGGGGTTGGAGGGGGGGAGGGGGGGGGGGGGGGGGGGGCATAACCTCTGCTAACCCCCTCTTAGCACCTCTTAGCTACGCTACGTCGCTGATGCCATTGATGGAGGTGGTGAACAAAGGTGACGAGATGACGTAAACGCCATCGACCATGGTGATGACTTGGTTAAGGCACGAACAACACTAAGGATTCACTCGTTAACAATAGAAGAGTGAATCCCTGGTTGATTGTCAAGAGTGAGTGACAAATGAAAAGTTTTTTTCTTTAAAAAAAACACACTACAAACACAAACACACACAAGTACTTACATAGACACAAACATTAGTTTCTAAGATATAGATAAAAGAATAATATATCGTGCCTCATGTTTCTCAGTTCACGCGATCCATAGAATTTATGAAAGCGGAGGTTTCCTCACTATTGTGCACTGGCTTAGAGAAATAGGAGGCAGGCAGGCCAAAACAGAAGAGGCCATAGCGGGGTGGTAAGGCAAGGCGGCAGAGGCATTAGACGACGGGTTAGCACGATGAGGTCGGTGGTGGTGGACATTGCCGCGGTACACTATCGGGACTTCGGAAGGCCCGCGAGAGCCGGGGACGTCATACCAAACTCAATTCACGCTGACATCAAGCAAGAGGTGGTGAGGAGACGATGATCTCCGAGTGAGCTTAATCCATCACGACGCCATCTTTGTCCTCAAGTTCCATTCGGCTTCGTTGCAAGGATTCTTAATTTTCGTTTATGCTCGCGTCGTCCCTTTAATAAACGACGGTAGGAAGTTGAGCTCAACTCAATGCGCCTGGGCCACAAACTGTGTGCGAGAAATCGCGCGTGACATAGAGATGAGTGATATAGGGCTTTTTAGAGGATGAACAATCCAGACGAGATGGACGGAACTTAATCCATACGGTTCATTCCTGTTGTATCCTCAAACCGGCCGGGTAGGGGACCGATCGGCCAATTGCAGGGCCATCTGCCGTACTCCTGATGTGGATACGGGTCGTTCACCTACCATATCTTCCGTGATCGCTCGCGCACCCTGGCCATCATGGTCGGCCGTGGCGATCGAGCGCCACAGGGTAGGTTCCGGCATGAAAACGAAAGCACCCGTACGTACGTGTGGCTCTTGTGAAGCCTGGATGGATAGTGCCTGGACTCCAAACTTGGCTTCAAGCCGGCGTCGCCACACTCTTCCATGAGGTGAGGCATGACCCAAACTCCAAAGAGCGAGCGAGCATCTCGCGGGCTTGAGGAACGGCGAGAAACCCCCCGAGCGCTCGCCTCCAAACCACAGCACAACACGCGACTATTCTGCCGATGGGAATGTGACGATATCAAACAAACGGTAATCCTCCTCGGTGCCGGCCGGGGATTCCCCATCACATTTGTTTAACTACAGACCCATGACCCATGGCGCAAACGAACGAAGCGGTCGCCGAGGCGCCTCGGCGCGCACGCAACAACGATTTCGCTTTTGGGCACCACTACTATTTGTGGGAGTACCCCAGTGCAAACTTGATAATAATCTTTGAAGGGAGGAGCTCAGTGGCGTGACTGACGGCGTGTTGGTTTGCTTTAGTCCTAAAATTTAATCTAGAGAATCTTGCTATTTAAGGGTATTAAATAAAGTCTAATTACAAAACTTTTTTACGGATGTGTGCTAATTTACGAGACGAATCTAACGAGCCTAATTAAGCTATGTTTTGCTGCAGTGATACTACAGTAACCATCGTCTAATTACGGTTTAATTACCTTCATTAGATTCGTCTCGCGAATTAACACAAGATTCTGCAATTAGTTTTGTAATTAAACTTTATTTAATACCCTTAAATAACAAAATTTTACCGGCCTAAATTTAGTCCTAAAGAAACTGAACAGGCCCTGAGTGATCACGCAAGTCTGCCTTGCCTTGCCCTTGGACAAGCAGCAACGCGCCAAGGCCAGCGTACGTCCGAGTAATTTTGTTCGCCGGCGTCGGAGGCCGTGGCAGCGCACGCAGCGCGGATTGCCGCGCACTCGTGAGCGAGATGACTCACAGGACCAGCAGCTAGGCAGACTGTGCGCACGTGACTCTGCGGTCTGTGCCTGCCAATCCGCGGTGCGGTACAAAAGCGCGCAGCCTTTTTCGTACGTCTCCGGATTTTTAACGTTTCTTTCCGCGGACAGGCTGACTGCCGACCCCACCCGGTCCATTTTTGGATGATGTCTCGTCAAACTTCGAGTCGAGGGTCCTCCCTTCCTGTCTGGCGTCCGAAGCATAACTGGGCCGTCAACACACCAAACCTCAAGACTGAAGAAGAGGCCCAAACCCATCACGTCCACTAACTCTTTTTTTTTTCTTGAAATGCAGTGTCTCCATTTCTCCGTGACGACAACAGCATCGCATCAATTGCGGCTGACAAATGAAGATGTTCTTACAAAGTACTGTAGTATATAGTAGAAGGCCATTTGGGTTGCATCCAAACTATGCAGCCTGATCGTTTCGCTGCAGCTGCAGCTGCGGCTGCAGAAAAATAACTGCGAACACTGTAGCTGCTGCTGAAAACACTGTAACTGCTGAAGAAATAACTACGAACACTGTAGCTGCTGTAAAGCAGCCGCTTTTTGCAGCGAGACGAACATGCTGATGAATAGCTGGGAAAGAAATAATATTGCAACGGAGGGTATATATGACTACTGTACACATCTGGAGACAACAGCTAGTTTAAGAAAGCTGTTGCTCTAAAAAAAATTTGGAGTACGCTGTCGGTCAATTTAGATCCCCCGCTTGAGGGTAACTAACTCGTTACTTACGAGAGAAGAGACAGGTGTAATCTACTTCTGAAGAATGTGATCTCCGCGTGTGCATATATAGCCACGAATATCTCCACTCTGATTTTGCAGGGTGTATAAGGAACTATTTGTTTCATGAATATTACTCCACGTAAGTGTGAGGAAACCAACTTCCCAACAGAGAATGCTTGAGCCTCAGGACCAGGGAGAATAAGGCGTAGCAGGGGAAGTGCAGCACTGCCACCACCAAATACCTGCAATGAGAGCATGTCAAAATCACGATTTGCAGAAGAAAGCCGCCACTTCAGATGATACTGGCTTATGGTACGGACAGAATGATATAATCAGTGATCAGTTCTTGCCGTCTTAAATACCAAATGAGTAATAAGTACCCTAACTAATCAGTTTCTTTTTTATATCCTTTCATCTTCTCATCTAACGATAATATAGGCTCACACTGCCTGAAAAGTATCCTAAGACCTGAACACTACAAGTGCATCAGGCAAACTCTAATATTTTTACAAATCGTGTAGTAACTGTTAACTGTAACTTGGGAAATGGTCCATTGTATATGTTGTTAAATACTGTTTGTCTTTACACAACACTGACCGCTATCAGTTAGCACTGACTGGAAAGTTGTTGCAGTTTTTTTTTTTAATGTAGTACGCGAAACTTATGGTATCAGTTCTTAGAGAGAATGCTGACATTATGAAACAGGTAGCACTAGTTGTCAAGAGAGGTGCTGGTCCCAACTGTATTATTATGAAGTCTTTCTTTAGATGCAGTTTCATTATCAGATCTAAACCTGACAGTGCCAAAAAAACGTGGTGATTAGGTTAGCAGAGCTATGTCTATCATGCGGTTCTACGTTAATCGATTGTCTGGATTCTACATTTTCTGAAACAGACCTATGGAATGCAGTAGTCACACAAGCAGAAAATGATTTAGCACAGCAAAGACACTTTTTCGAAAGAAGTAGAACTTACCATGCAGGTGCTGCAGGGAATTTCAAGTCTAGAAATGGGTAAGGCCACCTGAACAAGCGAACAATGTTACATCAAGAGATCACAAATCATCAGCAATAAAAAGAAAGGTAAAAGGCATTACCACATTGACACGTTAGCATGGATGATCCACTGAACATTAACAAAAATGCCTGTCCACAGCAGGAAATATGCGATTCTAAACCACGGGAAACGCTGCAATATAGATTGAGTGGTCAAATAGAGAGATCAAATGATCATGGTATGGATAAGTACTCTGCAACAAAACATTTACCAAGCTATTTAGCGCAGCATCCCCAATTATGAAGACAACATTGATTGTATGTGTCCCGATCAGAATCTGTGATTACAATGTCGAGAACTTTAATGATTGAATAAGCAGCATGCAGTTAACTGTCTTCTTCAAAATAACCACACCACATGATGTGACCAAGTAGGCACACACATTCAGCCCCACATAAAAATATGTCTCATAATAGGAAATGGATCACAAAGGTGACCAAACACAACAAAACTGATCCAACACGGATATATAAACAAAAATGAGCAAGGCTCCAAAATATCAACAACAATAAAATGCAGACCCTTGAGTATGCGGGCCAAAATCCCCTAAAATGTAAAAGGCGAAAGAATAGTTCGCTCTGTGTGCACCGCGCAGCTGTGTGAACTATGACTGTGCAAGAAACTCTTGTACAAAAGAATAGAAGTGCATATAATGGTTGATGACATGTCTTCATGATCAGAGTAAAAAAGAAGTGTACGGATTTTTTTAATATTATTTTCCTACAAAGTTGTGAAGCAGTTTCTCTCTCTAACATGTTTTCCTACCTTTCATTCTGATTAGATACACCAACTTTAAACCATGGATTGAAATATAGAGCTCAGAATATGAAAATGAAGTACTCACAAAATTCATCTCGTATTCATTGCGGGCAAGGAAAGGGTACAGAATAAACCAGAATACCAGATCTGTAATCATCACCGCACCTGCATTTGTCTGGGAACAAGAATACAGAATTTCAGTGGAGCTGCAAGTAGAGCAATACTGCCAATCAGCTTCCTATTTCCTTACAATTTAGATCAATCAAAAGTCTAGTCTACTTTATGTCGACATGTTCATTGACAAGACATGCTAATGTGGGTTACCTGAAACATTATCTGGAACAGGTAACCCCAGAATCCTGCAAGTTCTTGACCACCGTGTATTTTATTGTAACAAGGACTTTTGATAGCATGGTCATAAGTAGCTTCTCCTGTTGGAGCAATGACATATGTGCCATGATCTGCACCAGATCCATCGCCACGGGTCTTGTAAGCATACTGATAGCATCCGTAGATTGAAAGCAATGAGCCAAGCTAAAGAAGGAGACGAAGGTGTTAGGAAAGCTCATTAGTATGTTCAACAAATATTACGAGCAAGCATATGTGAACTACAAAAATGAAAGTATTAGTGTGCTTTCAGATTAATCCCTCAGAGAAAAGTTCTATTATGCTTTGTTCCAGTACTGACAGGTGTTGGGACAAACGTGAAGTCATGACTCATGAGAGCAGTTATCCGTAAATGGTAGCAAAAGAAATATTCGTTATTAGTAGCAAATTACATACCCCAAAATACAAGGTGACAAGGAAGAACGTCCATCTGTCAAATATACAAAGCAACATAAATCAGATAATTTTCTGAACATAAATTTTCTCTGAATTTTACTTGATACATTTTCTGTTAGGAATTGTGATCAGCAAGGATGAAGGTTGCTTACTGGGTATAGTATAGGAAGATGCTCCATCCATCAGTAATGAGGTCGACCACAAGCAGTGAAGCCATAACAAAGAAGGCCACAATGCGAAAAGCCAGCAGCCAGCCAGGATGGATCTCCTTTAGGCATGGCTTCCAGCAATCTTCAAGGTAAACAACTCCAGGCCCGATCCGGGGCCGCGCTTCCTCTCTGTCTTCACCATCATCGACATTGCCATCCCGTGAATTTGCCCCCTCGTACTTCCAAATCAAGTAGCACCCCATGGCCATGCATGAGTAGACCCAGATTCCACACAGCAAGAACTTCCAGTTGAGCCAGTACTCCGGGTCAGTTGTGTCACCGGCCATGGCTGATGATGACAATGCTGAATTGGTCGACCCTGACACCATATCAGCAACACATTATATTAGTGTAGCACTCGTGTAATTTGGATACTATACTTGCTCATGTTGGACTGAAAAAAGAAGAAGTGATTTTGTGCTTTCCTTGTCAGCAGAGGGAGAGATCAGTACTACAGAATATCCTCATTATAGCCAAACAGAGAAAGAAAAGGTAGGAACGAGAGAAAGAAAGCGAGAGGGACCAAAATAGTACCACCACTCAATTCAGTTCTATCCCTGAGCTTTGGTACCCCCCAAGCCCACAGAGGATGCTACCTTTCTTCCCCATTAACGAAAACAAACAGAAGGAATTGTAGGGAAAGAACAAGATAGTAGACAGCATCAAGAAACATATCTCTGCGCGGATGAAGAGGGAAACGAAGCTGAATTTTACCGGCGACTGATTCTTTGGTTCTCTTCGCGCCGGAGGATCAACTCAGGCACGGCGGATGGGGCCGTCGCCTCCCGGACACGAAGGAGAACGGAGCTAGGCGGAGCACGATGATGCCAAGAACCACCGCTTGCCTCGTCGCCTTCCCTTCTCCAAGCTTCCTCCCGTTTATCCGACGTCTCTTCTTACGATTATCCTACAACCTGCAGTCTCGAGATCGAAGATCGGCGAAGACATGTGCGCATTAGTATATAAACAGTAAACAAGGACGCGGAACCAGAAAATGTATGGCGAATTGAGGAGTACGACATACGGGCAGATCTCTGACAGTTCCTCGCAAGATTCTCCCGAGTCAAGGCGTGCTGGCTGCTTATCCGGAGGGGTCGGGAAGCGCCTCGCTCGCCACGCCCCCTCGCCCAGTCACACACGCACACTCTTGCAGCCACAGGAGAGCAGGGCAGGGAGAGACAGCAGGGAAGCGAACAAACCAGGAAACCAACCGCGAGTGGAGGGGCAGCCACACGTTGGCTGCGCTTGATTGCAGGCGCCCCGCGGGGAAGGTGACCTGGAGACGTGAGATGGAGCCAACTCCGACCGATCGATCCCCTCCGACTTGGACCGCCTGATGGGTGGACGCTCCTCTCATCATTTGCTTGTATCGATTGGCCTTTGCAACCTCAGATAAACAATTGAAAGTGATGGTTTTCTTTGGAAAGAACAAATGATGATTTTAAGTACCCAAACTTTTGGAACGTAGCAACTAGCAAGGACATATTCACCTGAACACTCTGGCCGGTCTCTGACATACCGTGAATCTATACTTTTGTCCGGACAAACCAAATTAGGTTACTTTCTGCTGCATATAAATATACAGAATATCACCATCAAATATACAACCAAAAATGCTAACTGTGAATGCTAGATAAATCAAGATAAACATTGTTCTCGCATGGGATTTTTCTGCTTTCAAACCTTATATGTAAACTATCTAAAGCATTTCCAATAATTTATACATATTTCCCAAACTGAAAGAATTTATATAAAAAGAAACATTTATGCTCCGTATTTACACGTTACAAAACAAAAAATAATTAATGATTATTTAAAGCTATTAAGCATATTGTTAACGTGCTTAGATGGGCACACATAAGATGTTTCTATATTCACCTATGAACCCATAAACTCATGAGCTGGTTATTGTGAGAACGTCAAGGGGACCGCCAAGTATATTTACGAATCCAACTCAAAGTTGCAATCTCTAAGACTCTAACCACATTTAACATACATTTTCCATTGTTTAAGCATGATCTTACCTAGGACATAATAGGTACCTCACGCTCATCCTATCTCTCAGGTCATAGAAAACATATTTGCATCGAGTTAAAGTATCATAGACATGTATTCGGAGGTCTGACAACAAATGCACAACTCTCATCCACCACAACGCAATCTTAATCTGCATAGAGTTTATGTTCCCTATTCTATCAATAAAGTATGGAACTACCAAATGGCACAAAGCTATATATGAAACATAATGGCAGTGTGAAACCACCACTCGGACCAATATTGAGATGGTGAATCCCCTTCGTCGCCACAATGCCTCCCATCATTAGATCATATATCGCGAGGGTGAATCCTATCGCCACCATAACACATCGCACCATTTAGGCCATATCTTAGGAGGGAGAGAAGTATCTCCTCCCCCTCCAACCCTGCATACATCCCTAGTCTTCATTGTGCCATATACAGGGAGGGTGAAGAAATATATGTCCTCCACCCCACCACAACGGCTCCTCGTCCCCTCCATTGAGACTACATCAAACTCCCTCCTTGAAGAGTGATACTAGCAAGATGGTGAAAAAGGATGCACCAAGGCAAGGCCTAATGGTATTCTTCCAAAGTATTTTGGTTTTTCCCAGCGCATCTGTTATCACAACTTTCATGATTATATTCATTTTGCTACTTCTCTGCATAATAGTAAGTATGAAAATTATGATGCATATATATTTCGCTATTTATATTCATTTTGGTTGTATCCATTTAAAAACCATTTTTCTCTTAATTTTCTTCGCACTTTTTTAGTTAGATGGTAAATGTTTCTCTTCCCTTTGATCAAATATTATCATGGTTATAAAAATAATATAGGATTTAATGATGGTTTCCATGTTCAAAATATGATCTAAATTTGTAGTCCATCGTGACAAATGTCCTTGATAAAATATGGATAATTAGTTATTTGAGCTATATATTAGATCTTAGTATAGTATTCACAGAGAATTATACGTGAAAACACTTTTGACGTTTATTGAGCAAATCATCTGCATAGGCATAGGACGCATCACAAGGTCTGAGTCCCTGGCTCTAGGCAATTCATACAACTTAGGCCGTATGTGATGTCATTTCTTTTGAACTTTATTTGGGAGCATTCTCTCAATTTAACTTGATACTCAAGTTTATTGCTAATATTTTATATTTGTATAGGCAAGAAATGTTGAAAAAATGATCCGAAGGACGCCGCCCCACTTGTTGAGCCAACATGTCAGAAAACATCTCAACATATATGAGTCATCTTCCATAGGCCATTCGGCTGGTAGTTTTAGCACAAAACCAGTAAAGACAAGTAAAGGGAACCGCGGTCAATTTGGATTTTTCTTGCACCCCTTGGTGACCCTGCATCCCTTGGTGGCTCAAATTTTCCGCTTCAAGGTCGTAGCATGTGTACGGGAATTGTGCCTCAAGAGGGAGAAACTACGTGGTATTTATACTTACCATTGCTTTTATCATTCACCCCAAAGACTTCAGCAACATCCCCTTATGAAGAAGGTACTCTTTAACCTTATTAGTAACCAACTAATTTTTATTTTCTTAGAGCGAGTTCTCCTTCTTCTATTCCACCAGAATCAATTGTCATATGCTAAAAAGAAGTGTCATATGGGGGCATTGTTGATTGTTGTAGATTTTTTCTGTTTTGTTTGCTTGATACTATGTTTATACAGTTCCTTTACCTTATTGTAAAAAAAGTATTTATGTCGTTTTCAATTGATTAGGGACTCCTAGGGCCAATGACAACATATTTATGTTGGTTTCAAATGATTAGGGACTCCTAAAGACAACAACAGCAACTCTGTGCACCTAAGGCCATCACGTGGAGGAAGTAAGTTGGATGGATCAAATTCAAGAACTAGAGACTTCCATCTGCCTTATCAGTTATCCAGTGTAAAGTACTCGAGAATCCTAAATTTCTCTTTAATTTGTTTTACATGAAATCCTTACATGAACCAGTCGCATCCCTTGTATCTTTTCAGTTTTATCCTGTTGATCCTTACACAAGTGGTAACAACAACCGGAATCACTCTCAGCATCTACAACAAGCTCGTCTCCACTGCAACCAACCAGGAAGAGAGGAGCAGCTGCCATTGTCATCCTACGGGAAGTCACATGAGACCAGCACCAACATAAACCACACTACAAGCACCAGGGCGTCCTCGTCATCGGTTCTTGGCAAACGTCCCGCTGCGAGCAACCATTCTGAGAGCTGCTTCCAGCAGCCGCCATCGCAGCAACCTCTCGATGCTGACGAGTTGTTCAGCCTGGTTCAGTCTGTGGGGACACCAGCATACATCTGGAGCTGGGAGAAGGTGTTCAGATCAGGTAGCTCGATGTATGGGCCTCACCATACATCCTCAGCTCATGCCACGGCAGGCAGCAGTGGCACTGCGTCTGACAAAGGGAAGGGAAAAGAGATGCACTCGTACTCAGAATTTTCCGCAACGGCTGAGAAGAGGGAGTTCGTGAAGAAGCAGAGGAAGGAGAGAATTCGGCCTCTGTCTAAATTAACAGTAGGCCTAGACGCATACTATCGAGGGATTGATGAGCAGCATAAATAAAAGAAACAAAGAAACTTCAGTAATATTTTCGTTCATTTTCCTTTAGCATTCCAGCTTGAAATTTCATATTCAAACAATGTTGTTGCCAAGAGTTCATAAAACCCATGGCATATGCAAACAAATGTTAGACATGACTTCATAAAATTCCATGGCAACAGATATTTTTGGTTCTGGAATGATGTGTTATTTGTCATGTCATGATGTAGCGTAGCATAATAAGCGGTACTATGTTTGTCATGTCATGATGTAGCGTAGCATAATAAGTGGTATTATGTTTTGTTATTATCAGATGAGTCCACACTGTATTATTTTGTGCCAAACCTTGAAATCTCACTAAACTTTCCTGCGTTCTCTAGTCATGAAAACAAGTTAACGATTACATGCTTGTTTTACGCACACAAATTATTTCTACATTCTGACATGCAGACTCCTACATTAGGAAAGACTTATGGAGCGATCAATTTCATAACAAAAAAAAAAACTACAGTAGTACTTGCCAAATAGAATCATTATTACATTTTTCTATTATTTTGCAATGTCCATCTACAACAGAAAGGAACAAGTCATTCCAGATATACAACATTAGATAGACTATGGGAAGGTGACACAACATGATACTTAAGAGTATCCTTTTTCCATCTATGTTAACAAGTTACACGGTGAACATTTCATATGACTAGATGTTACCCCGAAAATTCTGACAATCAAAGAAAAAGTTGTTGACATGAAAAACTACATCTCTGGATTTCCAGCGGCGTTTCGTTTGTATATGTAAACGTATACTAAGCTACTGCAATATCAAAACTCAATCAGTTCTGGCAGAAACACATTGGCATTGCCAGCTTCTTGATATGTTTGTTACGTCTTTCGCTTGATATAGGGATACTCCGTAGGTGAAATCCATATGCCAAACAAAATGGCAACGTGCAAAAATAACAAAAGCAGAGACGAATACGCAGTTGACGGATAAATATTCCAGCAGAGCTCCACACCAGCAAATAATATGATCCTGACAGAATGAAGTACAGTTAAATGAGAGAAGAAACAAAGTGGATGGATAGTTGGATACTAGATTGAAAGTACCACTGAAGTTGCACAATCTTCAGCGACATGAAAAAAGGATTTCTATCAATATGGTCATGCTCAGTTTGTTCAAAAAGTTCCAAGCACGACTATAACAAAATTGAGGTGGAATGAATATAAACAAGGTGTATGATGTCTTACCTCAAAGCCGTTGGAAAACGCGTCTTCCACAAAAGAAAAGGCAAGGAATAGAAGTACCTGCAAATATTGAACCCATAAACTTAATTTCCAGCATTCGCAAGCAGCCGTACATACAGTGGTGCTGAGAGGGACTATGAACTTACCAGGAATAGAATTGGTAATGTAGAGATCGGGCACACACAATGCCAATGAAGTTGCCGACAAACATGACAGTTGCAATGTCTGGATTCATGTTGTAACTGTCAAGTAAGTCCAGCAAAATGGGAAAAAGAAAACGTAAATGCCATAACTAGTTGAGTATTGGGGTCTGACATACGTTCTGCACTGAGATCTGATGATCCGGGCTTGCAGGAAATAAGCTGTTGAATGGATTTTGCGGATTCAAATCTTGAACGCATGAAACCAATTACGCCTCCTTCATGCCTATCATCCAAAGTAAAAGAATACAGTACTGGCAGAACCATATGGCTAAACGGAACCACTATAAAATGTGCTAGCATTTTTTGCAAACGTATTATTGACACAAGTTAAAACATGCCAATATTTTTAAAAATACAGAATATATTCAGAAAAAATGTAAGTAAAATGCGATGTTTAGATTGGATGTTGAGATGAGCGCATATCTTTGCTACTGATTGAACCCAACCGGAGGACTCACTTTAACCACTTGAAGTGCGCAAATACCACAAGGGTAGTGAGGTGAAGAATCAACAACGTAACAGCAAGCTCTTTCGATACAAACAACTTCTCAGGGACAAATTTGAAATTAACAGACCTGAAAAACACCAAAACAATTAACACTGTGCATACTAAAAACTGTGAAGCCACATCTTAGGGATGTGATATATAGGGCATGCTGCTGCTGTAGAAATGGTTCGAAGTCTAAGAAGTATTATATTATATAATCACCAGAAATGGATGAAGACACGTCCAAGATCGAATGCTCTTGAGATGTACTGAACTGGGTGCAGCAGCAAGAATGGCATACCCAAGAAAACCTATAGACAGGAAACTATTAACAGTGAGATACAGTGTGCCCATCTAATCACCATCCAGGCAAATTTGAACACTAGAGGCATGGTTATTCTTCCTCAGGGTACAGGTTTGGAATTTATATCACCGGCCACTAACTTTCCATGTAAATGTGATCATATGCATTCACACATATGCAATCTGATATGATGGAAATGCTCCAGAGAAACTATCATACTAAAAGATACAATGAAGGGTGAAATTAGTTCCTTTGTGGTACCCCTATAAGAAGGCATAATTATGATTTGAAGTTGCAAAATAAAGGCGTAGACAACTAGCAGCATTCAGTATGACCATATCTATATGTGGATTCGGAGTCACGCATACTAGCAGGCTAGAACGAACTGCCAAGCATAGCATAGCCTACTGACATGAACTATGGTGCTACGAAAACCATTCAACAAAATGGAATAAAAAGATTTAAGAAGGCACAATGCACCTGTACAATAGCAGCTCCTAACAAGGCAAAGAGGACTCCTTTAATGCTCATGGCCTGTAACAATAACTTAGTAAGGGCAAACATGAAAAGATGCAAGGAAGAAACAAAGCAAGGTGCAATTGTACCTTTAGCATCAGTAGGAGCAAAGATGGGGCAAACAGAAGCACATTCATCTTAACTGAGACAGCTCCACTGCAGAAAGAGTAATAGAAATGAGATGTAAGCGACCACTACTTTCAAATAAGCAGCGGATGCATGCAATTCAATGGCACGCTGTTGGTGATCACCTGAAAACAATGAGACCAAGGTACCACTTGTGATAAACGATCAAAACCATGGCAGCGTGTAGCAATGTCATTGCAAAACAATCGTTGAAAAGGCGGAGCACAAAGATGGAATGAACTCTCTTGGACAAGCAAAGCAAGACAAGAGCCCACCATGGAAGCTGTCATCATCATTGGGAAATAGTGAGGGATCAGTGACAACGTTTGGTAGGCAACTGATATAACAACGAAGAACTAACACCCTCAATTGAAACTTGTCTATAGAGAATCTGTACAGTTAAAGACAACAACAGAATAACATCTCAATTTTTCATCCGTACCACTTCACTCTTGACGTAGATCAGCAGAACAAGACTCAGGTTTACAATGTACAGGACTCCGAGCAAAATCTGCAGGCAAGTAGAAGCAAGAATTCATCCTTCTTAGAACAGCTGAGCAGCTGACGCCACGAGGTCAAATGAGCTAACAAGGTTCGCCTGTGAGGTGACCTGAGCAGGGAAGACTTGACCACCGGTGATGAACTTGACGGCGGAGTAGACATAGAGGAAGCCGGCCGGGTAAACCAACGGCCCGGTGTCTCCCTCGATCTTGGTGTAGTCCCTCTCCCCCTCCAGAAAAGCATCCACCTGAGACATGTAGGCGTCCCAGTCGATCTTTGTATCTGCACGTTGAAGCAGCAGAATTGCGGGCTAGAGAGAACGAATAAGTTGAACAAGGAGGCTGTGTGCTTGGGAGTACAAACATGGGACGAAGGCGATGATGAGGGCGACGAGCGCGGCGTCGGCGAGCAGCAGGAAGGCGGCGAAGTAGAGTGGCTTCCGGCCTACAAAGCCAGCCGGCTTCTCAGCCGCCGCCGCCGCCGGTCTCGCGGCGCGCCCCACCGCCCGCGCCATGTTTGCCGGCGAGCTTCAAGCCTCGAACCGGGCGGCAGATCCAGGGGCGAAGACGAGCCGATTTCCGCCGGCCGGTGAGCAGTGAGCACCAACCAACTCAACTCAGCCGGCGATGGGCCGCCGCCACGTTGGTGAACCAGCCTTATGGGCCGATCCGACCAAATACGGCCCAAGATCTTCTCCAGCCTTCGGAAGGCTATATACGGCCCATAGGCCTGTCCATGTCTTGTTCCGGCCCATGTGCAGTTGTCTCCTTCGGCGGCAGGCAGTCTCGCGCGCAGTCATCCTCCACGAACATTTTCGATTCTAGCTAAAAAAAGGAAAGAGCATTTCGATCGATTTTGAGGGCATTTCCACCTGCACTCACTTTGGCAGCCACCACCTTATTCTTTATTCGTATCCCATGGCCAAGCTCGTGCTCCTTTTCGTTGTCAATTCGGCCGGGGCTTGCTAAAGCGAGATTCACGATCGGAACGAAAAGGGGGCCACAGGATCCTTTCCCGGAGTCGAGCTCCTATCAAACGAGATCGCATTCTATTCTCCTTTACCAGCACAGCACCTCGCTAATCAATTCAGAGACTATTCTTCCGCTTGTCTCGCAATCGCTTTGACAGTGTTGGTGGTTGCAGCGTGCCGTGAGGCTAGGAATCGGTGATCGCTCTGGGCTCACGAGTCACACCACGGAACCATTGTACTACGCGATTCCATCAATGCATTCAATCGTGCCGAATCTCTCGTCGCTCACCGACCGACTCACAAGCTATATCATGCATTCGTACGATGCCTTATCCAAAGTTCCAAATGGCGCACGAAAGCTATGCCTTATTATCAAGTCATTTAAGTTCTAATTTTGGTTTTCAAAACAGTTGGATATTGATGCTCCGCCCCTCAGCACGTTGGATTTATGCCCCTTTTTGACCCCCCTCGCGTCACTTGTGACGCCATTCTTGGGTCAAACCGTTTAACACCATGAATAAATATGCCGAGTCCAATCAGGTCCGGATGCCGGGTGACGTTGACACAAGACAAGCAGAGGAAGGAAGATGCGGAGGGAAGACGAAAGCCCCTGCCGCCGCCATCCAAGTCTCACTTGTGCTGCGCGCCGCCGCGGCCTCCACACACACCTCACTGCCCTCGTCGTGCTGCCTGCTTACGATCGACGAGTAGTATATCGGCAAGGAGGTACGACAAGTGCCCGTAGTGGAAGCGTAACGACAGGGGGGACGCACCAGTACGGGATCCCGGGAAGATTCACCCCCGCACCACCTTTCTCTCGGTCCCCCCTGGTGATGACGCGGCGGCTATTTTAAGCGCGCGGGCTTCCGAAACCAACCCGCGACCGCGAGAGCAGAAAGAACGAAACCGGCCGGAAATTGAAGATGCAGGGCGCGGCGGCCGCCCTCCGCTCCTCCACCCTTCCCGGCGGATGCCGCGCGGCGGTGGCGGCGCCCTGCGCGTCGCGCCACGCCGCCGCCGCCGTCGTCTCAAGTCCCGCGCTGCAGCCGGCTGTACTCCGCGTCGTCAGCGGAGGGCGCGGGCTCCGGCCTCTGTCGCTGCTGGAGGATGGCAGGAGGAACAGGACACCGGCCTCAGTCTCGCCGGCGGCGGCCGCGGCGGCGGTGCCGGCGGGCGACGCGGAGGAGAGGGGCGACATTGCGGGGACGGTGCAGCTCGGCGCCATGATCGTCGCGTGGTACCTGCTCAACATCTACTTCAACATCTACAACAAGCAGGTCCGCCCATTTCGTTTCGCCAATCGCAACAATCAAGATCCCATCTGCTCATCTTCTCCACTTCATCGCCATTGCAGGTCCTCAAGGTGATGCCGTTCCCGTACACCATCACCGCGTTCCAGCTCGCGTTCGGCTCGCTGCTCATCTTCGTCATGTGGGCGACAGGGCTCCACCCAGCTCCCAAACTCTCCCTCGCGCAGGTGAGGACTTCAAGCTTTCTTCCGTTTGCTGATTCGCGATTGAGAAATTGCCTGCAACTGAATTCTGTGGCCGCAGCTGGGCAGGATCGCGCCGCTGGCCGTGGGGCACATGCTGGGCACGGTGTTCACCAACATGAGCCTGGGCAAGGTCGCCGTCTCCTTCACGCACACCATCAAGGCCTCCGAGCCCTTCTTCACCGTCCTCCTCTCCGCGCTCTTCCTCGGCAAGGTTCAGTCGATCTCCACCGTGAATTCAGATGTGCGAAAATGGACTGTAATTGTGCTCACTGCAGAGTATGTTCGCTGTCTCGTCTGCAGGTCCCTTCCCTGCCGGTGCTGGGCTCGCTCGTGCCCATCGTCGGCGGCGTCGCCTTGGCGTCCATGACTGAGGTTTCCTTCAACTGGTCAGTGCTGTCAGCTAATAGTATTGGAGAATCTTTGTCTCATTCAGAATATTTTTTTGTGCCTTTCTGCTGTCGGAATTCAATGATTGGGGGGAATATTGATACGCTGACTTCGTGGAAGCAGGATTGGGTTCTGGAGTGCCATGGCATCTAATCTCACCAACCAATCAAGAAATGTACTTAGTAAGAAACTTCTTGCTGGTGATGACAAGGTGATTTTTTTTTCTCTCTCTCTCTCTCTCGGGTCCTCTGTAACTGTAGAGACAGTCCCTTTCTAATTGGTGAATCGTAACAGTAAAACATCTGTCGTGATGCAGGAACCTATGGATGACATAAACCTCTTCTCGGTTATCACTATACTGTCGTTTCTCCTTTCTTTGCCTCTGATGCTGTTCGCAGAAGGCGTCAAGTTCACCCCGGGATACCTCCAGAGCACTGTAAGCCTTTTTCAGAAAATTCAGACAAAAAGATTACTCTCGATTTGAAAATCAGCTGTGTTCTATAGCTTCCAAATTACTATGAGCTTACCAGAATCTCATTTTGGCATGCAGGGACTGAACCTCCAAGAACTCTGCATCAGAGCAGCACTTGCCGGCTTTTGCTTCCATGGCTATCAGAAGGTGAGGAGACAATCACATCCATAATAATTCAAATGTACTTCCACCTAATCTTAAGACTCCAGATCGTTCAGTGTTCTGATGCATGATCTTGCTTCACAATGTCAGCTCTCGTATCTGATCTTGTCGAGGGTGTCACCCGTGACCCACTCTGTCGCCAACTGCGTGAAGCGGGTGGTTGTGATCGCCTCTTCCGTTCTGTTCTTCAGGACCCCAATTTCGCCGATCAATGCACTTGGTAACTTTGGTCAACTCACCAATTTTCATAGATGCAGCTGCTGATGCTGCTTTCTAGCTCTGATTAATTGTTCTACTGTATAACGTATCCATGTTACGATTGCCCTTCCTGCAGGAACTGGTGCAGCATTAGGAGGAGTTTTCCTGTACTCTAGGTTGACGAGAACAAAGCCAAAGGATGCATAAGCAAGACGAAACACAGTACAGTAGTTCTTGGCGGAAAAAAAAATAGATCTTGTATACACTTTTCGAGGTATAAAGATTGAATCGAGATATAGGGATGAGGAAATGAATTAAGCTCAGTTTTCACCCTAGTTGTACGCTTGTACTACAAGGGCACGAGCTAAAGCAGCTCATTTGCACAGCTGCAATATACTTGAACTGTATCCTCAAATCTCATGAGACGTCACTCGTGACAAAACGATGTCAGTGATGTCCAGCTTGTTCTAATTCCTGACCCAGCTATTTCCATGGAAAGAACTGGATCAGCAAAGGCACGCATGGGCAGATAATTGTTCAGAACATGAAATGTTACTTGTTGCCATGATTTGAACATAAGATTAAAACGAACTATAAGTTGTCCAACAGCTTCATCCGAAAATTCATTCGATGCGGTTTGTCTCCCAGGATTGGATTATATAACATTAGGAGGGTATACTAGCAACGAAGTCAAGCTTCAAAGCTTTACAAAGTACCACCAACATGAGTATAAGGTGTTCCCCAAACGTCAAATAGCATAACAGGACACCATTAGACTAACACCCATACCCTAAGTTAGAGATATTCCAGGACATGTCTCGATTAACCGGGCGAACAAGATAATATAATATTGTTAGAGTAGCCACTTCATCTACTTTGTTTCGTCACCATCACAAAGCCAGGTTGCAACTAGCTAGTGCATCTACCAGTTGGAAACTCCCAGAGCCTTGCTTGGAGGACTCCTGCTCCTAGCACGGAACCCATCATTGTTTGATCTGCCACCTGATCCATAGAACCTGCCAATCGAATGAAGGATAAAGTCAGTAAAAATACATCCTTTTGTGGATGCAATCAGATCCCAGAAAATAAGCGCAAAAGGCACAAGAATGAAAGAAGAGAATAGTACAATAGGTCCGCAGAGCACGGTGATAATAACATAATAATTCACAGACTTTGAAGATTATATTAGGATTTGAATGACCAAGTAGGGTAACTCAAAATGGTAACAAGCATGTGCCCATTTCAAGTGAGTTTCGAATGCAAACGTTCATTCCATAAGAGGTAAAAGAGTACCTTTCATGAAAGCTGAGACCACCCCCAGATTGATCGTCGTTGGTGCTGCTATGGATGACGGCAATTAATTACTCAGTAGGGGTAAAGAAGCCAGAAACAAGTATCAAGATGGGGGGAAAATGTATGCTCACCTGGGGGCAAAGCTTGCATTGCCACCAGTCTGATTGTTGCGGTTGTTATCAAAGCTGCAAAATGAGAGTTCATCAGGTTGGCACTTCAAGCCAAAAGGCATCATTCAAATAGAAACAGATACAGACCTAGAGTGAAAGCTTGAACCACCCCCAGCCTGATTGCCAAAACTGCTGTTGTTGAAGTTGTCAGTTGATTTTTTAGCATAACCTGAACCATACCCCTGACCACCATAAGAGTCATCAGTAGATGCCCAGCGCCGTGATCTTCCACCACCATACCCTCCACGAAGAGCTAGCTCTTTCAACTGCGATGGAACAGATTGTTCCGCACCCTCCAAAATCTTCACAAGGTCTGAAGCATACTTTGAATCCTGCTCACCAAAGAATGTATACGCAGATCCTGTCGCACCAGCCCTACCAGTTCTTCCAATTCTGTGGACATAGTCCTCCACACCCGTTGGGAAATCATAGTTAACCACAATTCTGTGACAAGATCATTTTTGAATGATTATCAGTGAGCTACATTACAAAATTTATGGATTATCAAATTGTATGTTCAGTCTCATTTATTATCAGCATCACCATGACCATAACCTTATTCCCAATTGCATATAAAGTCAGAACTATAAGGGAAGAAGCAAAGATAAAGGGCCAACCTGATATCCTTTACGTCTAAGCCTCGAGCAGCCACATCAGTGGCCACAAGAACCGGGCACCTGCCATTTCGAAAATCACTCAACACAGAATCTCTCTCAGCCTGTGACTTATCACCATGAATAGCAGCAGCGCCATACTGTCGTGACAGATTCCGAGCCAGTTGATCACACATCCTCTTTGTGGAGCAAAATATTATGATTTTTGATCCAGGCTCCTGTGAACGCAAGATTTGATCCAGCCGCCTTGATTTCTCCCCATGTGAGATAACTTCCACATGCTGCAGCAACAACAGACAACTTCAAAATGCTGAAATAAAGTTATAAACCATCTTGGACGACAAAAAGGAAAAACATTTTTCTTACCTGAGTGATAGACTTATTTGCGACAAGCTGATCAGTGTTCCCAATGTTTACTTGAATGGGGTTGGCCAATAAATCTGAAGCTATTTTTCTAACCTCTTTTGGCCAAGTGGCAGTGTACATAAGAGTTTGCCGTTTAGGTGGTACTTGTCTCACAATTTTTCTTATTTGTGGCTCAAATCCCATATCAAGCATACGATCAGCTTCATCAAGAACAAGATATGCTACTTGACGCAGGCTCACTTTGTTCATTTCTAAAATGTCATTCAATCTTCCAGGAGTTGCAACAACAACATCAGCACCGCGCTCTAAATCTCTTAGCTGAGGGCCTTTTGAAGCACCTCCATATAAGCACTGCAAGAAACAAATCAAGATTAGAAAATACCACATGATAAAACTTACATAAAATTAAATGGAACAATCTACAGCATATGAATCACTAGAATTTTGCAATATGGTTAAAGAAGCTGGATAAGATCATTTAAAGATACAAAAACAATTCTAGATCCAAGGCAAAACTAGCATAGTAAACTAAAAGGTACAGGAAACAAAAGATTAGCATACAGCAGATGATATTCTTGAAGATCTGCCAAACTTGATTGCTTCATCTTGAATTTGTGTTGCCAGTTCCCTGGTTGGAGACAGAACTAATACTGTTGGACCTTCCCTTGAATTCTGTTGTAGGCGTTTCAGAAGCATAAACCCTGGAAGGAGGTAGCCCAGAGTTTTTCCAGAACCTGTCTTTGCTACAGCAACAATGTCACGACCCTTCAGAGCAATAGGCCATGATTGCGCTTGGATAGGAGTTGGTGCAGAGAACCCTGCTTGCTGAAACTGTAAGACGACAAATCCATAGCAGATATGTGAATTAGCAGTGGAATTACAAAAGTCTATCTACCATTTTGACAAAAAATAAAAAGAGAAAAGCTTCTTATGGAATACAACTATTTTGCAAGAAGCCAAGACAATGTCTTGCAATTGCATGTTAAGAACAATATAACAGGGGATTGTTTCAAACCGCAGTAGGCTGGACAAGACAACAAACAGGTCAATCCCGACTTGGATTGTTGACTTGAAGAGCCTGCTGCAAACAAAGTCCAGCTAAATCATGGCATTAGGCAAACGGATGCACAGTGACAACCAAGTTGTGTCAGAGAGAGACACAAGGAAGCACAATAACATTGGCAGACGTTGTGGCCCTACCTCCCTTAGCATCTCCATAGGGAAGCCCGTGGAATGAAATGTAGTGAAAGGCGCTGGAGACTCATTGCCCTGGTCCCATAAGGAATAGAATAAATAAATAACATACCAATAAAAACCATCAGTTGATTCAAGGTGGGGCGGGTGTCGGACGGCCCGCAACCCACGAAGCCGGCCACAAAGCAAGCATGCAGGCTTTGCGGGAACCCGCCGCCCACAAGCTCGCGGGCGCGCGACGAGATGTGGACCTTGCAGGCAGTTAACGATTAAACTACTAGAGCCCGCATCCTTGAGAATACTCTGATACGTGCATAGCGATGGTAATCAAGCTCATGTCACCGGCGGATTCATCGTAGTCAGAAGCTCACGCGCGCATCCTGCTCAGGAAGATCGACACGGCGGATTCACGAGGAAGTTGTTCATGGTGACCGGCCTGGCAATTTACTCATTAGATTAGATGACTGACAGTGGATGTTTCTTTCTTAAAAACAAGTTGACATTTTCAGAACTGCATGTTCTGCCTTTTTGCCTCTTGGTCAGCCTGGCTGCAAAACCATTTAAGCTTCTCTTGTAGCTGCGGACGATCCTTTCTGACGCAGAGCTGCACAAAAGGAGACAAAACAAATCAAATGTTTACCATCCAAACTCAACTCCGACCGTATGCTGAATTTTATTTGTTGCTGCACTCTTGCACATCACAAAGGGGAAAACTGCACTCTTGAACATCACAAAGCGGAAAACTGCTATTATTTCACAGGCAAACACTTATCACCAAAATTAGTTCACCAGTGTATATATATAAAATTCCAGAGTACCCAACACTTCACTTCATGCATATATATATATATGTCAACAGAAAGATCTACTCAAGACCCTGATCATTTTAACGGCTGTCTGCACCAAACGGGACACATCAATCAGGCAACTCAGGAAACCAATACATCAAAACATCCGCCTGATGGCACATAGTAGCATTCAAAATCATAACAGCATAATTCAGCAGAACTACAAGTGGACAGGATCCATTACACCACAAGATAAATAGCCTAAAGCAGTCCAAATTCTTTCACAAAACTTCAGTCAGTAAAGGTTGTCAGGACGATGTTCTTCCTCCTTGCTTCCTCATGATCCATGATGCCAGCAAAGGTTGTCACTTGCCAGGCTGTATTAGAGATGCTTCCCTCAGCTATTTTCTTCCAGTATGTCATCAGTGTTGACAATATCTACAATATTGACATCAGCTCGGCCTGAAACACAGCAGCAACACACATTTATCAGGCGCAAAATTATTTTTTATAGGGATTAGCACAAAACAGCTACATACCTTGTGCTCTCAGCCAGTCCTGAAGACAAATTAACGCCTCCACGGTGTTGCTAGTTAGCCGGCTCCGATACTCGCTAATTGTTCTCTCACCGGTTGAAAATGCAGACTCGGATGCCACAGATGTTGCAGGCACTGCAAGCACATCTTGTGCCATACGAGAAAGTATAGGGTACTTCGTGAGATGCATCATCCACCACTTCAGAATATCAAAATCCTTTTGTCGAGGAAATAAGTCATCTTGCAAGTACTGGTCAAGCTCACTCTTCATCTTGTTTTTCTTCTGTGCAACAAGAAGTTGTTCAAAGTCTGCCCAAGGGTTATCTTCATCGACAACTAGCTGATTATCTGTTCTTGATTGAGTGTTCTCGCTGTTTGAGCTAGGCATTGCAGATGAGTATGCCAGAAACAGATCCTTTATCGTCTTCTTCACTTTTCCGAGATATTCCCCAGCTTTATCACCCCAACCAGCACGCAGACGAAAAGATACAAACTTCAACTTAAATCTGGGATCAAGGATGATGGGGATACAGATCTGCAAGAAGCCCAAATCCCAATATTTTTGGAACTTACCTTGCATTTCAACTGCCATAGCTGCAATGGATGTATCCTGATTTAAAGCCTCGTGTTCTATTTTTTCCTTGATCTTCCAAAGCTCATGAAAATAAAGATTGGTTGTCGGGTACAATGAACCGGAAACTACGTTTGTAGATTCATAGAAAGGCTTGAAGATCTTGCACAGTTTTGCTGCCATTTCCCAATCTGAATCAAAAGGGCGATCAACAAAATTTGGGTCTTGTAAGTACAATTCATCAAAAGCAGCCCTATACTCCATTGCAGCAAGAAGCATTAAGTAGGTTGAATTCCATCGGGAAGGAATATCAAGAGAAGGCCTTTTGTTGCAGGATATACCCACTTGCACAATTATTTCTTCAAACCTCTCCTTACGACCTTGTGAGCTTCCTATGTACTTAACGCTGTCTCGGATCCTAGTTATAGCATTACCAATTACCTTGAACCCATCTTGAACAATTAGATTGAGGACATGTGCAGCACAACGCATATGAAGAAGGTCACCATTGCAAACAATCAAACCCCTCCCCAGGAAATTTTTTTCAAGTGATCAACCATCTTATCATTGTTGGTTGCGTTATCTAGTGTTATACTAAACAGCTTGTGCTCTAGGTTCCAATCTCTCAAGCTCTTCAGCAATGCATTGAACATAGTAAGACCATCGTGAGGTGAAGCGACGAGAGCAAAACTTATGATCCTTTTCTGTAGCTTCCAATTATTGTCAATGAAGTGGCACGTGATGCACAAGTAACCCATGCTTTGAATGGAGGTCCAAAAGTCAGCTGTTAGAGACACCTTAGAGTTTGAGTTCATGATAACCTTTCTAAGGGCCAACCTTTGCTGTTCATATGAACTTAAAACATCCTCCTTTACGGTTGTTCTTGACACCACTTGAAACAAAGGGTTTAAAGTAGCAACAAATTTCCTAAAAGCTTCATGCTCTACTAAGCTGAAAGGTAACTCTTGTATCACAATGAAATTAACCATAGCTTCACGAGACACTTGTTGATCAAATTTCCAATTTTTCAGAAGACTTGCATGAGGAGATAGAGAAGTAGAGGCCATGTTCTGAACTAACTGATTCATTCTAATCCGTTCACTGCAGGACTTCAAATGTCTACGGCAAGTACTTATACCATTCTCACGATTGGCAGCAAAAACAACCAAACAATGAATGCACCTGGCTTGCACAAGTAAATGTCCATCGTATATCGGTTCAAACTCCTTCCAGACATCAGATCTAAGTTTACGCCTTTTAGTTCCTCGTGACGTATCTACAATATAAGCGTGAAAGCATCAGTCAGGACAGCCCAAATTAAACTACTTAGCATATGATGTAGTTCTAAATTTTGTATTGATTTATCAACTCAAAGCCAAATATTATATCCTACTAGAAATTTTATGACATGACCAATGATTACAAGCAGCAAAGGTATAAACATGTACCTGCATTTGATGGAGATGGAGTCCTGGACAGTCTGCCTTGTGGTGAAATATTATGTGCTAGAGAAGGCGATCTCTCCTGTCTTACTCCAGGTAAAGCCAACCTTGGTGTCAACAACACCCTGCTCAATGGAGATATACGCATGTCTGCTCTAGAGGTCTTCCTACTTTGTGATAGCCTCACATTGGCACCAGTAAGCCTCTTTTTCAAAAGCAATGATTTTACTGCAGAAGTTGCATGATCTCGTTCTAGTTCCGTAGTCCTCTGGTGATCCCCTGCTTCATTATCATCATGATCTCCTTGCACGGCCTCATATGGTTGAGTCGCCATGCTTGCTGATATGAAAAAACATAAACTATCAATACAGGCCCGGAGCATGGATAACAATCAAGGATAAGTAGCCCAAAGTATCTGATTACTTCAGCAAACAAGGAACGTAACATCAGACAGATAGGTCACTGCAGAATTATGAAACTGGACAAGGTGATCATTATCTTGTAAATTACTTCAGCCATAATAACAAAGCAACAAAACCTGTACTTGCATCAGGATAGGTCTCGTTAACACCTTCATTAGTACTATGTACTCCCATGTGCTAATATGCACTGTTTTTTGGTAGAGCATGTTAGTTTACTGAACTAAGGCCACACTGAATTTTTATTTCAAGACAATCCCAACACAGATATCGCTCTCCCAACTTTGTCATATGTCAAGCAGGTTGCAAACTGCTTCGGTTCACTATTTTGTAATTCGTAGGAAGTCTACATGAACGGCAAGAAAATGCAGGGGATAAGAGCACTGAACCCTAATCTTTGACCATGAAGAATGCACGAACAAGAATACTTTGAGCAATGAGGGCATGTCAATCATGAGCTCAAGATCAAGAAGGGAGGACGGATATCTTACATTGGCCATGTCCCGGGGAAGAAGATGGCGCCGTCAGCAGTGGCGGCGGCGCCGCCGGCGAAGGCATTCTCAGCTGCGCGGGCGTCGGGAAGAAGCGGATCGTGGGGACGGATGGATGAGGAAGTTCTCCCCCAACTTCGCCAGAGGGCCGGACAGGCGCACGGGGCACGGGGCACGGCGCAGGCGACGCCGGCGCCGGAGGCGGAGTCGATGGTGAGTTCGTGACTCGTGAGAGGAACGAAGCGAAGGGAGAGAAAGAATTTCGGGCTCTTGCGGGTTGGTGCGGGCTTGCCCACTTGTCTGCTGGGCCTGATGGACACAGAAGTGTTAAGCCACCAAGGAGATGCAGCTGGGCCGCATGCGCCGCCAAAGCTGTTTTTGTGGGGCGGGCTTGCGGGTTCCTTTAAAAGCCCGCCCCACCTGCATCCTGACCGCGCGGCGGTGGCGGCGCCCTGCGCGTCGCGCCACGCCGCCGCCGCCGTCGTCTCAAGTCCCGCGCTGCAGCCGGCTGTACTCCGCGTCGTCAGCGGAGGGCGCGGGCTCCGGCCTCTGTCGCTGCTGGAGGATGGCAGGAGGAACAGGACACCGGCCTCAGTCTCGCCGGCGGCGGCCGCGGCGGCGGTGCCGGCGGGCGACGCGGAGGAGAGGGGCGACATTGCGGGGACGGTGCAGCTCGGCGCCATGATCGTCGCGTGGTACCTGCTCAACATCTACTTCAACATCTACAACAAGCAGGTCCGCCATTTCGTTTCGCCAATCGCAACAATCAAGATCCCATCTGCTCATCTTCTCCACTTCATCGCCATTGCAGGTCCTCAAGGTGATGCCGTTCCCGTACACCATCACCGCGTTCCAGCTCGCGTTCGGCTCGCTGCTCATCTTCGTCATGTGGGCGACAGGGCTCCACCCAGCTCCCAAACTCTCCCTCGCGCAGGTGAGGACTTCAAGCTTTCTTCCGTTTGCTGATTCGCGATTGAGAAATTGCCTGCAACTGAATTCTGTGGCCGCAGCTGGGCAGGATCGCGCCGCTGGCCGTGGGGCACATGCTGGGCACGGTGTTCACCAACATGAGCCTGGGCAAGGTCGCCGTCTCCTTCACGCACACCATCAAGGCCTCCGAGCCCTTCTTCACCGTCCTCCTCTCCGCGCTCTTCCTCGGCAAGGTTCAGTCGATCTCCACCGTGAATTCAGATGTGCGAAAATGGACTGTAATTGTGCTCACTGCAGAGTGTGTTCGCTGTCTCGTCTGCAGGTCCCTTCCCTGCCGGTGCTGGGCTCGCTCGTGCCCATCGTCGGCGGCGTCGCCTTGGCGTCCATGACTGAGGTTTCCTTCAACTGGTCAGTGCTGTCAGCTAATAGTATTGGAGAATCTTTGTCTCATTCAGAATATTTTTTTGTGCCTTTCTGCTGTCGGAATTCAATGATTGGGGGGAATATTGATACGCTGACTTCGTGGAAGCAGGATTGGGTTCTGGAGTGCCATGGCATCCAATCTCACCAACCAATCAAGAAATGTACTTAGTAAGAAACTTCTTGCTGGTGATGACAAGGTGATTTTTTTTTTCTCTCTCTCTCTCTCGGGTCCTCTGTAACTGTAGAGACAGTCCCTTTCTAATTGGTGAATCGTAACAGTAAAACATCTGTCGTGATGCAGGAACCTATGGATGACATAAACCTCTTCTCGGTTATCACTATACTGTCGTTTCTCCTTTCTTTGCCTCTGATGCTGTTCGCAGAAGGCGTCAAGTTCACCCCGGGATACCTCCAGAGCACTGTAAGCCTTTTTCAGAAAATTCAGACAAAAAGATTACTCTCGATTTGAAAATCAGCTGTGTTCTATAGCTTCCAAATTACTATGAGCTTACCAGAATCTCATTTTGGCATGCAGGGACTGAACCTCCAAGAACTCTGCATCAGAGCAGCACTTGCCGGCTTTTGCTTCCATGGCTATCAGAAGGTGAGGAGACAATCACATCCATAATAATTCAAATGTACTTCCACCTAATCTTAAGACTCCAGATCGTTCAGTGTTCTGATGCATGATCTTGCTTCACAATGTCAGCTCTCGTATCTGATCTTGTCGAGGGTGTCACCCGTGACCCACTCTGTCGCCAACTGCGTGAAGCGGGTGGTTGTTATCGCCTCTTCCGTTCTGTTCTTCAGGACCCCAATTTCGCCGATCAATGCACTTGGTAACTTTGGTCAACTCACCAATTTTCATAGATGCAGCTGCTGATGCTGCTTTCTAGCTCTGATTAATTGTTCTACTGTATAACGTATCCATGTTACGATTGCCCTTCCTGCAGGAACTGGTGCAGCATTAGGAGGAGTTTTCCTGTACTCTAGGTTGACGAGAACAAAGCCAAAGGATGCATAAGCAAGACGAAACACAGTACAGTAGTTCTTGGCGGAAAAAAAAATAGATCTTGTATACACTTTTCGAGGTATAAAGATTGAATCGAGATATAGGGATGAGGAAATGAATTAAGCTCAGTTTTCACCCTAGTTGTACGCTTGTACTACAAGGGCACGAGCTAAAGCAGCTCATTTGCACAGCTGCAATATACTTGAACTGTATCCTCAAATCTCATGAGACGTCACTCGTGACAAAACGATGTCAGTGATGTCCAGCTTGTTCTAATTCCTGACCCAGCTATTTCCATGGAAAGAACTGGATCAGCAAAGGCACGCATGGGCAGATAATTGTTCAGAACATGAAATGTTACTTGTTGCCATGATTTGAACATAAGATTAAAACGAACTATAAGTTGTCCAACAGCTTCATCCGAAAATTCATTCGATGCGGTTTGTCTCCCAGGATTGGATTATATAACATTAGGAGGGTATACTAGCAACGAAGTCAAGCTTCAAAGCTTTACAAAGTACCACCAACATGAGTATAAGGTGTTCCCCAAACGTCAAATAGCATAACAGGACACCATTAGACTAACACCCATACCCTAAGTTAGAGATATTCCAGGACATGTCTCGATTAACCGGGCGAACAAGATAATATAATATTGTTAGGGTAGCCACTTCATCTACTTTGTTTCGTCACCATCACAAAGCCAGGTTGCAACTAGCTAGTGCATCTACCAGTTGGAAACTCCCAGAGCCTTGCTTGGAGGACTCCTGCTCCTAGCACGGAACCCATCATTGTTTGATCTGCCACCTGATCCATAGAACCTGCCAATCGAATGAAGGATAAAGTCAGTAAAAATACATCCTTTTGTGGATGCAATCAGATCCCAGAAAATAAGCGCAAAAGGCACAAGAATGAAAGAAGAGAATAGTACAATAGGTCCGCAGAGCACGGTGATAATAACATAATAATTCACAGACTTTGAAGATTATATTAGGATTTGAATGACCAAGTAGGGTAACTCAAAATGGTAACAAGCATGTGCCCATTTCAAGTGAGTTTCAGGCATAGAATGCAAACGTTCATTCCATAAGAGGTAAAAGAGTACCTTTCATGAAAGCTGAGACCACCCCCAGATTGATCGTCGTTGGTGCTGCTATGGATGACGGCAATTAATTACTCAGTAGGGGTAAAGAAGCCAGAAACAAGTATCAAGATGGGGGGAAAATGTATGCTCACCTGGGGGCAAAGCTTGCATTGCCACCAGTCTGATTGTTGCGGTTGTTATCAAAGCTGCAAAATGAGAGTTCATCAGGTTGGTACTTCAAGCCAAAAGGCATCATTCAAATAGAAACAGATACAGACCTAGAGTGAAAGCTTGAACCACCCCCAGCCTGATTGCCAAAACTGCTGTTGTTGAAGTTGTCAGTTGATTTTTTAGCATAACCTGAACCATACCCCTGACCACCATAAGAGTCATCAGTAGATGCCCAGCGCCGTGATCTTCCACCACCATACCCTCCACGAAGAGCTAGCTCTTTCAACTGCGATGGAACAGATTGTTCCGCACCCTCCAAAATCTTCACAAGGTCTGAAGCATACTTTGAATCCTGCTCACCAAAGAATGTATACGCAGATCCTGTCGCACCAGCCCTACCAGTTCTTCCAATTCTGTGGACATAGTCCTCCACACCCGTTGGGAAATCATAGTTAACCACAATTCTGTGACAAGATCATTTTTGAATGATTATCAGTGAGCTACATTACAAAATTTATGGATTATCAAATTGTATGTTCAGTCTCATTTATTATCAGCATCACCATGACCATAACCTTATTCCCAATTGCATATAAAGTCAGAACTATAAGGGAAGAAGCAAAGATAAAGGGCCAACCTGATATCCTTTACGTCTAAGCCTCGAGCAGCCACATCAGTGGCCACAAGAACCGGGCACCTGCCATTTCGAAAATCACTCAACACAGAATCTCTCTCAGCCTGTGACTTATCACCATGAATAGCAGCAGCGCCATACTGTCGTGACAGATTCCGAGCCAGTTGATCACACATCCTCTTTGTGGAGCAAAATATTATGATTTTTGATCCAGGCTCCTGTGAACGCAAGATTTGATCCAGCCGCCTTGATTTCTCCCCATGTGAGATAACTTCCACATGCTGCAGCAACAACAGACAACTTCAAAATGCTGAAATAAAGTTATAAACCATCTTGGACGACAAAAAGGAAAAACATTTTTCTTACCTGAGTGATAGACTTATTTGCGACAAGCTGATCAGTGTTCCCAATGTTTACTTGAATGGGGTTGGCCAATAAATCTGAAGCTATTTTTCTAACCTCTTTTGGCCAAGTGGCAGTGTACATAAGAGTTTGCCGTTTAGGTGGTACTTGTCTCACAATTTTTCTTATTTGTGGCTCAAATCCCATATCAAGCATACGATCAGCTTCATCAAGAACAAGATATGCTACTTGACGCAGGCTCACTTTGTTCATTTCTAAAATGTCATTCAATCTTCCAGGAGTTGCAACAACAACATCAGCACCGCGCTCTAAATCTCTTAGCTGAGGGCCTTTTGAAGCACCTCCATATAAGCACTGCAAGAAACAAATCAAGATTAGAAAATACCACATGATAAAACTTACATAAAATTAAATGGAACAATCTACAGCATATGAATCACTAGAATTTTGCAATATGGTTAAAGAAGCTGGATAAGATCATTTAAAGATACAAAAACAATTCTAGATCCAAGGCAAAACTAGCATAGTAAACTAAAAGGTACAGGAAACAAAAGATTAGCATACAGCAGATGATATTCTTGAAGATCTGCCAAACTTGATTGCTTCATCTTGAATTTGTGTTGCCAGTTCCCTGGTTGGAGACAGAACTAATACTGTTGGACCTTCCCTTGAATTCTGTTGTAGGCGTTTCAGAAGCATAAACCCTGGAAGGAGGTAGCCCAGAGTTTTTCCAGAACCTGTCTTTGCTACAGCAACAATGTCACGACCCTTCAGAGCAATAGGCCATGATTGCGCTTGGATAGGAGTTGGTGCAGAGAACCCTGCTTGCTGAAACTGTAAGACGACAAATCCATAGCAGATATGTGAATTAGCAGTGGAATTACAAAAGTCTATCTACCATTTTGACAAAAAATAAAAAGAGAAAAGCTTCTTATGGAATACAACTATTTTGCAAGAAGCCAAGACAATGTCTTGCAATTGCATGTTAAGAACAATATAACAGGGGATTGTTTCAAACCGCAGTAGGCTGGACAAGACAACAAACAGGTCAATCCCGACTTGGATTGTTGACTTGAAGAGCCTGCTGCAAACAAAGTCCAGCTAAATCATGGCATTAGGCAAACGGATGCACAGTGACAACCAAGTTGTGTCAGAGAGAGACACAAGGAAGCACAATAACATTGGCAGACGTTGTGGCCCTACCTCCCTTAGCATCTCCATAGGGAAGCCCGTGGAATGAAATGTAGTGAAAGGCGCTGGAGACTCATTGCCCTGGTCCCATAAGGAATAGAATAAATAAATAACATACCAATAAAAACCATCAGTTGATTCAAGGTATATAATTAGTTGAACACGTACAATGATAGTAATCTCATGCTTAGCACGATATGCTTCTGGTGACATGTTGTTTCCATTGGCAGCCTGTGAAACTTGAATGGTGGACACAGCATTTTGTGCAAGGTTCGATCCAGGTGCAGAGCGCGGCTGGAAATAGGAACATGTTAAGAGTAGAACAAGTAATGGATACCAATTATGATTAGTTGATCATGCTCTTCTTAAGATAGTATTTTGCCTCTTTTTCACACCAGTACTATTGTAGCCTTATTGTATCTTCTTTTAATTATCGAGAAGCAGTGCAGTATAAATACATAAGCATTCCACAATAACGGCAGGTAACCGAAGAGAACACTTTGCATACAGATTCCTGCAGCTTCAATGTGCCACAGAAAAACAGGATAACGTCTCTCCGGACATATATATAACTACTTCCCCCTTTCTCAAGAATGAAGTTGGCAAGCAACCAGAAAAAAAAAAAACACATAACTTATGCTCAATTGTTACAGACATCCTCGTCATACACCGTACTAGGCACACAATGGGGGCAAATGCAGTGCAAAATACAGCACAAAACATGTGATTGACAGGGAAATGAGGGAAAAACAGGGCACCTCAGACTGATTCATCCTTGCCCTGTCATCAACACGAGCAGTCCCTCCATTATCTGCGCGCTGCTGAAACACCAAAGACAAACCGGTATGACAATCTTGCAAACGTTTATTCTCTACAAGGGAACAAAAAAAAAAGACAATCTTGCAGGCCTCGAGCTCCAGCAAAGCCACATTCCTCTGCCCAGGCAGAGGAAGAAAGGGAAAAGGGGGGAGGGTATTGTTGTCACCTCGTACGGCGCGCTGCTCCTCGGCCTTTCCTCGGACCTGCCGAAGCCGGGCGGCTGCGAGGAGGGGAAGGACGGCGCGGGGGCCGAGGGCGCGGGCGCGGCCGGGGCGGGGCGCTCGTACTGGACGGCCTTGGTCTCCGGGTTCCAGAAGTAGAGGTACCCGGTGTTGCCGTCGATGAGCGCCCTCCACGGCTTGGGCAGAGACGGATCCGCCGGCGCGTAGCGCGGGCCCTTGGACGTCTCCGACGACATCCCGTACCACCACCTCCCTTCTCACGAAAACCTGCACCCAGCCACGCCACGAAATCAGATCAAACAAACAAAAGGGACACCGCCGCGAGGACGAGATGCAATGTGCGCGCGCGGCGCGAGAGGGAGCGGGGAATCGGGGCGAGGGGGCGGACCCGAGCGATCGGCGCGGCGGAATGCGGGCGGCGGCGGCGCGGGGGAGGAAGCCGGAAGGGGAGGATGGGGTTTTCTCCGTCGCCCACCGAACCCTTTTTGCCTCCTCTCCTCTCCTCCGGTGCGGGTGCGGTCGGGATGATTTGATTAAAAGGGAAGGAGGTGAAGCGGAGGCGCCGAGGACGAGTCGCCAGTGTGTGTGTGAGAATGTGTCGTGGGGGACGACAGCTGGTGGTGGGACCCGCGGCGGCGCAGAAGGCCGCGCCCTTCCCCAGTTCCCCTCGGTCAGGGGCCCAACGTGGCTGACCGTATGGTGATCTCGGCCCAGGAAGGCGTGGCAGTGGCCTTGTGCTGTGGTCCGTGCTTCTTTCTGTTTTCGGCTGGGGTGCTGCTTTTGCCACATGGGGATTTTTGTTCTTTTTGGGACAACCGACGGGCCTCTGATGATGTGCACGTTGCTAAGAATTATTTCATCTGCGGTCTATAGTTGCAAACTGATCGTACCAGCTAGTTTGGGACTTCGAGGCATGTGAACGGTGGTCTTTCAAAATATAACAATTATATACCCGTGATAACTCGTGATACATATCCGTGGACTATTTCCACCTTAAACAAGTCATTTTCTGAAACAGGCAATTTTCCAACGAAGACCCATCGTTCCCACCAATTCTTGACGTGTGTCTGATACTGATATTGTGATAACAAAGTACTTGGCCATTTTCGTGATCCGTGACAGAAGTCGTGCCGTATAGAATACTGCAACTAACAAAATTTAACACTCCTCTGATCGGAACCAGACCACTCGAAGGAGCAGCGTCTCCAGGGACTGGAGGCAATGATATTTGTACTCCCTGGACTAGAACGGTTCAACCCTCTAGAACCAACAGCCAGCGGCATTAGATGCTTTCTTCTCAATCAATAAAAATCACACTTATGTCTGTAGCTCACTGCCACACACTTTTCTTTCTACCTTTCTTTTGACAAATTTAATAGTGACAAAACCAGGGCCTCTCTAACATCACAGGTCTGCCACCACAACTCTATTTCAGCTAAGTAAAACAGGCCTTCAAGAGAAGAAGGAAAAAAAAAAACAAAGTACGACACACCAAATCCTCGTTACCTCATCACCTATACCTAAGTCATTCTTTCTCCTCTTCCAGAATTAATTGTCATTCATATGAAAGCATTTGTGCTAGTCATACAGACCACCTTCGTCCCACATGTCCACAAGGAAATCCACCACCTCCTGCGATTGCATGATCTAGGTTTAATAACATGCCTTCATTGAACGGTAAACTAAAACGCATTTTATCTTACATGGAGTGGAACGGGTCGAGGAAATGGTTTATTTGTTATAAGTACAGTCTGAAACGCTGCATTCCAACTGCACAGAGAAAGAGATCTTGGGTGAGCATAATCGCATAAAACTTCATCATACACCATGATAGCATAAAGGAAACCTAGAAATACACCATCAGAAACAAAACTACATATTATATTTGGTCCAACAGACTCTGGGTGATGAAATGGAAACTGTAGCTTTTGAAAAAAAAAAACAATAGGAGTTCATGTGTACCACCACAGCTCTCTATAGGGTTGCAAATTGGATTATCTTAGGATCACCTCTCCAACCCTCTTTTTTGTTCAATGCAATGAACTTCCCAAGATGAGCTAAAAAGAGTTGGAGGTGACCCTGAGGTTCTTCAGTTTACACCACTAGCTCTCTATTCGGCAAGTTGAAATATTGCAAGATTAGAAGCGGAAGAACGAACATTGAAATTTAGATCACTTTGACAATTTAATACTTCCCAGATAGAAAAATCTAATCACATCACATACGAAATTGATTCCATTTCGGTATAAATTCAAGAAAAGATTTTACAGGTGAAAACAACTGGATTGGTACTTCATATTCAAGGTCACCTCATTTTCCCATACCTTAATACCGGTTCGCGAACCTCCTTCACCTTCGGGCGTAGCCTTCTAATTTCAGTCCACTCCTCCCTAGTCTGTTCCCAAAGAGCGCGTCCTGGAAAATTATTTGACATGTAACTTATGCTCATCTCAATGTCTTCCAATTCCACTTGTTATCCAGAAAGAATATCAGAATAATAACTCGGCAATAGTTTGAGCACTCAAATATTTTGTAATATAAAAATAGTCAGAAAATTCAGCAGTCATCAAAGGAAGATGGGCACCTGAGCTAGGCCTAGGTCCCAAATTAGGGTTGATGGAGAGGTCAAACAGCCTCCCCACTGCCAGGGTTCTATGTTTGCCGCCTATTAAAATTTCTTACAGGCTAATCCTGTAGCAAGACAAATCAGATGTTGTGTATGTATGACACTGGTTCAAAGCTGCCAAATAAATTTTCACTTCAAGCCACAAAACAATAAAGATATGAAAGTTTGGCACACTAAAAGTGCATTGATCTTGATACATCGAAATAGCTAGTGATGGCATTTTAAACACTGTCATATATCGACCTGAGCATTGACATTACATCAAGCCTAGGTAATGTTAGAATTTTTTTTTTCCGAGCAGGATAATGGCAGGTGCTCTGCCAGTATTAATGAGGAAAGAATATCAGTACAAATCACAAGGGCACAGACACTGGCTTAGAAAGATTCGCTGGCCTTAAAAGAAATGGACACAAATGGCTAGCTGCTAATGACTCTCTTGACAAAAGTACAAAGCAACCATAACTAAAAATAAAGAACAGCCACCAGCAATATATTTCTCAGCTGGAGAATAAGGTATGGACAACAGATAGGGCAAAAAGCATAAGTGTTTTTCTTAACACCTTAAATACTTGGTTTGCGATATCTACAATTAAAGTAGAAGGTATGACACGGTTATGTCAGTTAAATCAACGTTAAGATGCGTCCTGGATGGTATATATGCAATGAAACACTCTTCTTTTAGGAAAACAGAACAATTTGTTTCAGAAAAGAATTACCATGATTAAAAGATTCAGGGACCCTGTGACTGCTTCCAGATTCAAGGAGCGGGAGCGTATGACTGTTTCCAGATTCAAGGAGCGGGAGCCCTTGACTGCTTCCAGATTCAAAGAGCGGGAGCCTATAACTGCTTCCTCCTCCATGCTGTTCAAAGCTCCATCGGGCTGTTTCGATTGGAGGAAAGCCCTTTAGATCTGACTGTGAAACATCAATGGTGGTTGTACTCCAAAACGGTTCTCCGACAGTGAGTTGGTCATGGGTGAGCAAGGTCTTGGACAACTCCCCTAGTTTCTTTACAGTCTTATCACAGCATCCAAAACAGCCTCTGCTCTGTTTGGAAAGAGTTTGAACACGCAGACAATTAGCATAATAATGAAATATCAAATTAACCATGGGCACATCTGGAAATAAGAACATACTGCAAATCTGACATAACCACAGCAGACAAGGTCACCTTCCATCTTTATAAGCAAGTGATGAAAAGATGGAGACCAGTACCGCATCTAACCGACTAAACAGGTCCCTAATGATGATATTAGGTGAGAAAACTTTGGTGGAAGGACAAATAACTAAACGAGTAAGTACTTATGAATTATGATTGATCAGTGACTGACACAAACACTATCACACTATTTCAATCGAGATACCAAACAACCAAAGACGTACACCATGTTCCAATTCCTTTCTTCCACGCCCTAATCTCCATAGAAAGTTAACAATTAATCACTAACCCAGACTGGAAAGTGTTATCCTCTCACAACTGAAGAAATCACCAAAGCAACTTTCCATCAATGCGATCCCCTGCCGCATCTTAATCCAGCAGCAACAAATACGCGCCAATATCAAGCAGCACAGACACCATAAGCAGCCGGTTCACTCGCAGCAGCGCGGCTACGCCTACGGCCCGAAGCTAATTTGACGGCAGGAGAAGCGGGATGGAAGCGAACCCACCCGGAGCAGAAGAAGAGGCAGACGGAGGAGAGGAGCCGCGGGATGCTGCCCCAGTCCCAGCGATCGCGAAGGTCCACGTCCAAGTCCCCGACCCTCGACGCCGATCCGCCGCCGCCGCCGCGGGTCCCCATGCCGCACGCTTCGCGTCGCGCACGATTGGTTCGAGCTGGCTCTCCGGGAAATCGAGCCGGGCGGAGCCGAATCGAGGAGCGTCGCACGCGGCGGTTTGGTTGGATAAGGAGGGGAGCGGAGCGGAGACGGGGTGGGCCGGGTTTGACGATGATGGACGGATGTGATCTGATGATCGTGACAGCGCGTGGTGACGTGGCCGACTCCTCGGCGTCCACGGCGGCCTCTCGTCTCGCCCCTTCCCGCGTGGGCCTCTCCCCAACCAACCAGAACAAATAACTGCGCCGACTTCGCATGCACACAACAGAAAGATCTTTTGTGAATGTATTTTGTATTGTACATCCTGTTCGCCGGGGTGCTTTGCAGCAGCTACAGTGTTTCAGTTATTTCTTCAGCAGCCGTTATAATGTTCGCAGTTATTTTTCTGCTGCAGGTATTTGCTGGAAAAGATCAAAAGAATGCTGTTATGTAAATATCTCAAACAGAACTTTCAATATATTATTATCGAATAAAGGTTATTTTTAAAACATGAATAAAAACTCTTGTTGCGTACTAGTTCCGTGCCCACTATGCCCATGCACGTATGCAACTTGACAGTCCTTATTTTGTTTTCCCCAACCCAAGCAACACGAGAAATCTTAGCCTGTCTCCAACGGAGGACGTATTCGGCGCTTTATAGGGGAAATGGGGAGTAAAACCGGCAAAACATGTCTCCAACGGTAGACCGAAACAGGAGACACATTTTCGGACAAATGCGGCACATCCTCGCGTGAGCCTCGTCCGAATTGTTTTCTTCTGTTTCTTCCTGCTCGAGACGCGGCGCGGCGCGGGAGGAAGAAGAAGCTTCGGGTGCGCCGGTGGGAGCTCGTCCTCCTTCCCATGCGCCTTCCCCTCCTCCGCCTGACCCTCCCGGGAGGCCGCGGCGGCGCGAATCGAGGAATCGAGGAAGCGAATCGAGGAAGGGGCGTCGGTGGGAGCTCAAGCGCCGCCAAGGTCGACTCAATCGACGCCATGGCCAGCGAGCACGGGCACGGGCGCACAGGGAGCTCGAGCGCCGCCGAGGTCGACCCAATCGACGCCATGGCCAGCGAGCACGGGCACGGGCGCAGGCCAGCGAGCACGGGCATGGGCGCAGGCCGTCGAGGAGCTCGAGCGCTGCTGAGGTCGACCCAATCTCGCCCGCCGTCGTCCTCCGCGTAGCCCGCTCCTCCTTCCCAATCTCCCCCGCGTCGGCGGACCAGGTCGGCCTCCTCCTCCCCCTCGCTATCAGCCGCATCTCCCCCTCCTCTTCCTCGCTGCGCGGGCCAGCGAGCGGGTGGCGTGGCGGCGGCGCGAGGGCAGCGACGGGTGGTCGCGGCGCGGGCCAGCGAGCAAGTGGCGGCGGCAAGCTCACCCCACCCGTTGTACGAAGACGACGATGAAGCGGCAGGGAGAGGCTGGAGGAGGAGGCGACGTCGTCGTGCTCCGCTCCACCTCCATTTCCGCGGCGGCCGAGCTCGATTCGACTCTGCTCTGCTCCACTCCGCCACGCCCCTCCCCCTCCCCTTCTCTTCGCATCGCGGCGCGGGGACGGCTGCGCTGGTGAGCAGCGCGGCGCGGCGCACTTGAGCGCCATCTCGAGGGCCTCCGCAACGGCGAGCTCAGAGGAGCCGAACCGCGTCATGCGGCGGTCTCGGACAACGATCCGGGTGCGTCGGCTCCGGCGAGACTGACGAATGGGATGAAGGATTTGGGACATCCGTTGGAGATTGAAGTTTTTGTGTCTCCTTACCTGAAGCTGAGCAGCACCAATATAGCGATTTGGGTGTCTCCTTCGTTGGAGACAGTCTTACAGCCAGTCACCCGTTGTACCGAAGGCCTTGTTTGGTACGTAATTGGTAATGCCGTGCAGCAAAGGTGAAACAAGAATCAAAATCATTGCGAAACGAGCACAATGAACCAGATGGAAGTGGCATCAACAATTCAACACAGGACAGCACGAACAACTGAACAAGAAATCGTGTCACGTGCTCGAGTCTCATCTTACAAGCGGCACTGCAACGCAGCAAGCCACACAAGCTAAAACATACATGGACGACCCAATCTGTATGCAGTATTAGTAAACACCAATCCTTCCTCCTATCTTCCCAACTATGCACACTGCACTTATTATAACTGCCTTATAGTAACTATAGCAACACTATTTGAACATCTGAAGCGTGAAGTATCGAAAAACACAAGACAACACCAAACTGAGGCCAGAAGGGAGGAAGACATAAAGGTGCTTCCTGCTGCCCTCTATGTGGTGAGGATGGGAGGGAGGTAATCCGACTTGCCACCCAGGATGCGGGCGCGGGTGTCGGGGAAGAACTCCATCCCTGGAAGCTCTGTGACAGTGCCATCTTCGCTGACGCCAATGGGGTAGCTGAGCAGGTGTCCAGGGAGGTCCTGCTCCAGATCGTCGCTGGAGTACATGTCCCAGTACTTCTCCGCGATCTTGTTCACCTTCCGCACGCACTCCACACTATTGGGGCTCTGGAACACGTCATCCAGCATGCCCAGGTGCTCGTACCACAGGGCCATACGGAAGCCATGGATCTGGCCACGGGCTGGCTGCCTGGTCGATAAGTGGTATGGCTGGTACGCGCCCATGGCGATTTCTGAATCTCTAGCACCGTCCATGGACCTCTGGTTGATGTTGGCAGACCCGATAATGATGTACTCATCATCAACTGGAACGAAAGAAGATATGTTAACTATCTTGAGCAATATTGGGACGCCTTTCAAGTCAGGTGAGAAATTTAAGTGGACATTTAGATTCTAATGCTTTGCTATCAAGAGTAACCAACTAACATAATGTAATTCCATTTGACCATACCAGAACAGGACAATTTCTTTAGAAACATTTTATCCTTTCAATTGATTTTACTGCGTTCCAATTAATAATCCTTTAGATTGATTTTGGATCTGAAAAATAGTTCTACACTTACATGAAATAATTCATTTCTGCCAACAAATATAGAGTAGAATTCATGCTGTGAAACAACATAAAAATGCTCTTGAATCTTGACAAACAGAAGCTACTTGTCTATTGAAAAACATTATACTGAAAAATAGTAAGTGTCATGCAGGGCTAAAGTAGAATTCAGTACCTATCATCATTTTTGTGTGAACATAGATCATGAACCTCCTAGCTTCTTGAGCTCGGATGTAATCAGTGTCAGGTTCTGGTTGTTCCTCAGGTTGATACTCCCCCTCCTGTTTCACCTCGCGGTTGCCTAAGCAGAAGAAAGTGAGGTAATCCTTGGGGTTTGCTTCAATTCCCTTTGCTTGGAGAGCTTGAATGATGTCAGTGTACATCATGTCCATTGTTCTCCTTTGCCAGTCAAGGATTGCTTGAACAGAAGCACTTTCTGGAACACCCTCAGGCCACATTGGCACCACAACATAAACAGTAAATCTTTCCCCAGCTTCGATCTTGCTAACAATCTTCAAGGCAAGCTCCTTTGGAATCAAGTGAAGAGCACCAATTTCTTCAGGCTTGATGCCTTCAGGCTTCCAGCAATATGAACTTCCAAGGAAATACTGGTTCTCAATATAGATGAAGTTCTTTGCCCTCCGAATAGCATGTATGTATGCATCCTGGATGCTCCTGTCAATGATTTGATCCTTTCCACTAACAAGCCCCGCTCGTGCAGCATCTTCAGGAGTTTCAGGGAAGCCAAAAGCAGCACCGCCATCAATGGACCTGAAGAGCTGAACATTCCATGTTTCCTTGTCCTCTGGGAACATGACAGGAGAAGGGGGAATAATAGTGTCAGAAAGATCCCTGAGAGCTACAAGGAGATCCTTGCCACCTTGCTTTCTCCATCTCTGCTCGAAATTGTAAAGAACATCCCAAGCAATTGGCCCTTCCAGCCGTGAATGAATATCATGCCATGGCTCTCTTGGACCACCTTTCTTGATTGATCCTGTCTCAAAGTTTGGCTGATGGAAGTCATCATGATGGACAGTGTCAAGTGTCCTAAACAAGGAGTGATACTGGGTGTCATATCTTCCATCACAAAGGTCAATGCCACCAACAAAGCTGACAATCCTCCTTTGCTGGGATCCCTGGTTTGGCATCTCATGGTCAACAACTACTATCTTCTGGTGGTGGGTGAACATAGTTGATATCTGCAGATCCTGAACAATGCTGCCGGAATCATCAGGGTTGCGAGGACACAAAACACAGTGGACATCAGAGCCATGGAAGTAATTTGCAGTTTCCTCGTCATGGGTGGCCATCAAGCCATCCCTCTTCAGCAAGCCAACTGAAGTCCTGTCGTCCCACACAAGCATAAGGACTCTGACACCTTCACTGGCCTTCTTCTTGAGCAACTCTCCAAGTGTAACATCTCCTCCAGGCTTCGGCCGATTGGTGTCCCTGATCAAGGTGATTTCAGTGTACACAGACCAGCCGGTGATGTAGATCAAATGCTTCGCATTGCTGATGGCATCAAAGATATCCTCCCAGCATCTGTGCGGCTCATAGACACCATCAGCAAGCGGGATCCTGGGAATGAAGTTGTCCGGGACATGAGCATCCTGGTAGAGAGTAACCTTGCACCCTTGCCTCTGCGAGAAAAAGGTGTAAGGCACACCGGGATACTTGGTGCTCCGGACACCCCTCGCCCAGTTGCGGTCCTTGGCGACATCAAAGTACTGCAGCTTGACATGGATCTTGCTGTCACCAATAGGCTCACGGTTCGTATCACAGATCTCCAGGCACTTATCAATCTCCTCGCCGCTCAGGAGCTCCTGGACTGGCAGGTAAGCCCTCCCAATCAGCGAGGCCCCAATGGCCTGATCGATCTTGACGGTGAAGATGACATCGGCGGCCAGGTGGGCACAGTAGATGTGGAAGGACTCGTACCAGCGAGGATTGACCGGCTCGTTGGATATCATCCGAGTACGCCCGACGCGGGCTTTCTCCAGATCAATGGTGGCATATATCTTGGTGGTGCCTTTGCCGACTCCCACGGTGTCCTCAATCCCCTCCACGAACTGTTCAGATGCAACCAGGATGTCAGTCAAAAAGATACTTGATACAACATTTTAGGGGGAGTCAACAGTACAGATCAACAGTACAGGTAATTCTGGTACAAGTCCCTTTGTGTATATGTGATCATATTTCTGTGATCGCATCATTTTAATAGTGTGTTACATAAGGCTAGCATACTAAGATATCAGTTTAATTTGGATTTACGTCTACAAACTACGATGAAGTATTATACAGAGAAAGAAAAGGGGGAAAGTCAAGGAAGAGCTGACCTTGCGGATGAACTTGGGCGCGCTGCCGCTGGCGCGGTGCGGGTTGGAGAGCGACTCGGCCTCGAAGATGGTGGCGTGGAGCGTGCCGTGGAGCAAGATCTGAGCCATGGCTCCCTCCTCCTTTCTTCCTCCTCGCTACCAGCCTATCACAAGTTACAGAAGCCAGTAAGCAAGCGAGCGGGCACAAGAACGGCCGCAAGAGCACGCGGATCGAGCCCCCCGCACCCGCGGAAACGAAACTAGAACAGCAAGCAAAGCACGGCACGGCACAGCACAGCACCGACAAATGGGGACAAGTGCCGGCAGATCTGAGCGGAGCTCTGCTTGCCTGCAGAACGACGAGGGTTAAGGGAGGCTTACCGTTTGGTCCGTTTCCAGGCAGGCGAGGCAGCGAGGTCGTGATGATGGCGAGGCTTTGATGGGGGAGGGGCAAACGCGTGGAAGGAGAAAAGGAAGGGGATGGGGGAGCCGATCCGATCCGATCAACGGATCAACAAGTGTGGATTATAAAATGGAATGGGCTAGATCGAGGGGTGACGGAGTGGTGCCGCACCGGGTGCTGGATGGGGCGGGTCGTTGTTTTCCCGGGTTGATGAGGCCGTGTGTCACGTGTGCCGATAAGTGTGTGCACGTCGCCGGGAACCAGCACCGCCGGCTTCCAACGCGTCGCCTCGACCCTCCTGCGTGGATCTCGAGTAAAATAAAACGGCAAAGCCGGGCAACTGGCAACGATGGATAATCAATCACCCAATGGCCAATCACCATCGTCGTCGCTGCGTTTTGCCTGCCTAATCCGTCCAGTTAATCCGCGGCGCTGTCACCGTCCCCTTGATGCGACGTGCCGACGGGTTAACTGAATAATCAACTCAGCACCTGACGTGCTCCTAAATTATCGCCTTTTGCCATCAGCAAGCCAAGTTTCCTCACATGCAGTAATATTTTCCATTCGATAGTTTGTACTACCGTGCTTTGCCAGTCGCGATTCGCGAACCTCGGACGTCGCAGCCTCCCGTCTGGAACTCTGACGCCACCCGAGCAAGCACACGCTTGACTTCCTCGGCAGTAGCAGCACAAGAACCTGCATCTGCCCGCGTTGCTTCCCTTCGCCGGCTTCGAGAAGAGGGGTGGCGAAAACCGGTGCCAGAGCCTGGGCGGTGGATTCCGGTCAGCTTTAACACGGGGCCGTTCCCAACTGCCGACGTCGCTGACGAAGATGGCCTCTCGATCGGCTCGCGCGCGTCGCGTCCACCACGTGCCGGCAAGCCGCTCGACAAAACGACGCCCCGCGCCACCCGACTGATGGATCGCTCGCGCCATTCCAAATCACCCAGCTCATCTCAGCACGCGACGTTCCCCGGGCCCCGGCTGTCCAGGCCACAGGCCACCTCACCTCATCAGCTCGTCGTTTTCGCAGCTATCCACTGCGATGTCTATAGCGTGTCACTGTGGATGAATCTCGCCGTGCCGCGTCGCCAGTTCGCCACCTGTGGGTATAGGTCGTGGAAACAAGCCCCTTCTTTGCTGCGCGAGTTCAATGTTTGATTGCCGCTTAGCTGACAGCGGGCCGATCGAGTCGACGCCACGAAGTCGTCGAATGATTACATCGGGTCATGATTTTCCGCGAGGTGTTTGGCCTTTGGATGGGGCTCGCCGGCTCGGTTTTGGATGTCCAACGAGCCGGTCTGCCTTGGTCATCGGTTCTTTACTTCATCTTTTTTCTTGACACTCGGACAAAGTTTTTAGTTTAATTCTTATCTGAACGTCATAAAAAAGATTATTTATTTAAAAAACATTAGCTAGTGAGAAGAGGACAGTCTGACTTGGATCTTAAGGACTTTTTGGGTATATTTAATTTCTTAACTTCGTAGAAGTAAGCAGAAGTTACGTAATCATATATATTTTGAAAATTAGCTATGTTTTTCTCTGCATATAGATTCATAGTCACTCTTTTCCCCTAAATTTTTAGTGGTGACCATACATCTCGTTGCTTCATGCTAGCACCCATTTAGAAAAGTTTCACAAACGTTGTGATGTTGGTAAATATGTACTTACCCGCGGTTCGACTATCAGAGTAGAGACTACTCTACACAATGACTATGAAGAAAACAAATGAAAACAAGTCGAGAGACACGCAATCTCCTAGGTTTAGCCCTCCCATTTATGAGGGATAACAACCATACGCCGTGCTAGACATTCTCATCGAGAAATGTGAACTATTCTGGACTAAAATGTAGAGACTTGCTCTCTGATATGTGAGTTCTATGACACTTTGGTGCGTGCTACTACACTCGTCCCGTTCAAGACGAGGGCTCTTATCTAGGGTTACATGCATGACTTCCCTGGTAAGCTACTGAAGTGTCCTCTCTCTCTCTCTCTCTCTCTCTCTCTCTCTCTCTCTCTCTCTCTCTCTCTCTCTCTCTCTCTCTCCCGTCTTCATGTCATTCGTGGCTTCCTGCATACCTACTCCCCCATCGCAACTATCCTATTGGTGTGATGAGATTTTTGGTGTCCACTCTGAGATTGCTCCATGACCACGACCGGTCATAGCTAGGAGAACCTATGGTCACGACCTCAAGAAAGACCATGGGCAAAGGTTGTGTTCTCATGCAAAGCTTTGAACCACAATGTCACTTATTGGCCAGAGTGGTTGTGGCACAAGGAGGCCTTTCGCCAATCTCTAGGCTACGACCCGATACATTTTTTTAAAAGAACTCCTTTGATGTCTAACCATTTATGAACTTTGGCCCCTTTTTTTTACCAGATCAACCAACTGGACCTCTAGATGGATGTACGCATGGCACCGACAACACTATCTTTGCAAGTTGTTCCGAAACAATTTACCATTTTCGATAACAGTCATTAGGTCACCCTCAAGGTCTTCATTTTAAGGATGGAAACCACAACATCCATGCTATGAAACCACAACATCTAGCTTTCATTACAAATCTAGAATGATGAGTCCATTAGTGGTGTTGATGAAGATGTCAGGAAAACATCTGTTCTCTTCTCTCATTATGTCATTCACTTTGTCTCGATACAAAAAAAAAATGTGTTTGCTTCAATGTTAGCCATTTTAGAATAGTTTCACAATTATTGTTATTATTATGAGGTGGGTAAATATGTACAAACCTGAAAAGAATACCAAATTGATGAAGACAAGATATGGTAAAATTTTACAAAATGGTTTTAGTCGAGTTACATATTTTATTCCATGCATTATTGACGTCCTAGATTAATAGTACATATTTACCCCAACCTAATCATACAAAAAAAACCAAGAACATATAACCCATAGATTAATAGTACATATGTACCCCAACCTAATCTTGTCTAGTCTGCTATCTCTATTCAACCCATATTAATTGTGTTCTCCCACTGCTAAACTTTTTTTATCTATTATTTTCTGGATCCACGTGCAACAATCCGTTGTGGGATTGTTGCCTAACTGAGGCAAAGAGGTGGTGGAAGCCCACGCACGCCAAGTCCACTCATGAGCATGCATGGTATCGTTCTGACAGGGGTATTCTCATGTTCTTCACGAGTTAACTACTTCAGGCTACTAGCAGGCCTTCTCTGTTATTGTCTCTTGGATGTTCTTCACGAGTAACACTGAAACAACTCTTCTTCAGTATGTTCAGTAGCTCCCCTTCTGCTAGTTGGGCTTGTGGCTGAGTGATATGATACTGCTATCATACGTAGCGCAGCTAAAACTGAAAATTTATCAAAATGAAAGGTATAAAAGACCGAGCATGTCAAACGTGCATTTCCTGATACTATAGTTTTTGTACAATTTGATGATTAGATGAAACCATAAAATATGCAGATCATATACTACCTGTAATCCACATCTTTCCGTAGTGCATTATCCACCTGCTACTCCACTAATGTCACTAAATGGCTCTAGCGTTGGAGGATAGAGGATAGCACAAGCTCAGTGACCCTATAAAACGAGGCATCAGATTACAGAGTTGCCACAATTGGAATTCGATAAGTAGTGCTGATTAGACATTCAGAGCACGATGGCATCTGCAATGGCAGCTGTTCTCGTTTTGTTCAGTGTGCTGCTGAGAAGCTCATTAGTTCATAGTCAAGGCCTGCAGGTAGGATTCTACAACTCCAAGTGCCGTGATGCGGAGGATATTGTGAGGTCTACTGTCGAAGAGCATTTCAACAAAGATGCCACCATCGCCCCAGGCCTGCTCAGGCTACACTTCCATGACTGTTTTATTCAGGTTTGTTCGTAATTCGCTTCTATCCCCTCTCTGCCGCCATTACTTCTGGGTTAATTTCAGTGATCATGTCGCTTTAAGTACGTATATCTGCCTGACAATTGTTTCGTTGTACGGAGTAGGGGTGTGATGGATCAATTTTGATCACCGGACCATCTTCTGAAATGACTGCACCACAGAATACCGGCCTTAGGGGATTCGAGGTAATAGACGACGCCAAGTCCCGGTTGGAAGCCAAGTGCCCTGGGGTGGTGTCGTGTGCTGATATACTGGCTCTCGCGGCACGTGACGCCGTTGACCTGGTGAGTCTATCATTCTATCTTAGGCAAGTGCCCTGTTTTTATATTTCAGGACACAGGATTAGTCCATGTTAATTGCCGTTTTAGCTTCTGATCAAAGGCGTGACGACTGATTTGCTTGTTTATCATTTGTGGGCGTGTTGAATCTTACTAATCAAGACCTTGGGGCCAAGCTGGCCCGTACCGCTGGGTCGAAGAGACGGAAGAGTTTCATCAGCTTCCGACGCCGTTGCCTTGCCAGGCCCTGACGAACCCGTGTCTGTTCAGAGGCAGAAGTTTGCCGATAAGGGCCTGACAGACAAAGACCTCGTCACTTTAGTTGGTAAAACAAATCACCCTTTATTCGTGACTACTACTATACAAACTGTATGCATTTTCCTTTTTTTAAAAAAAAACTGTATGCATTTAGCAACAGATGCATGATCGATTCTATAACCGACGGCCTCTGCATGAAAATTTTCAGGTGCTCACACCATCGGGCGTGCGGAGTGCCAGTTCTTCAGCTACCGTCTGTTCAACTTCACGGCGACGGGCAACGCGGACCCGACCATCAGCCAGGCGTTCCTGCGGCAGCTGCAGGCGCTGTGCCCGCCCACGGCGGCGACCCGGAGAAGGAGGTGGCGCTGGACAAGGACACGCCCGGCGTCTTCGACGTGAGCTTCTTCAAGAACGTGCGCGACGGCAACGTCATTCTGGAGTCGGACCAGCGGCTGTGGGGAGACGCGGCCACGCGGGACATCGTGCAGAAGTACGCGGGCAGCATCCGTGGCCTGCTCGGGTTCCGGTTCGGGATCGAGTTCCCCAGGGCCTTGGTCAAGATGAGCAGCATCGGGGTGAAGACCGGATCGCAGGGCGAGATCAGGAAGCAGTGCTCCAGGTTCAATTAAACTGAGGAGGAGTTGAACGCGGAAGTTTCAGCTGAACTGTTTCGTGTGATGGAAACATGCAGGGCTTTGATTGGGAATAGCGAAGAATGGTGCTAGCCCGCCCGGTACTGCTGGTAATAATTCGGGAGAAGACGTGTGTTGTTGCTTGTCACTTTCTTCCGTTTGTGAAGGTTTCATAATTCGTCCAAGCAAGCGTTGTGTACTGTGGAGTGATGTAATCGTTCATGTACTGCTGGTAATGTTTCATGTCCTATTTGTGCCATCAGCAACCATTTCATCCCGCGTCATATACGGGCATCAGTGGGTTACTGTGCGTTGATAAAAGAACTCGTGTCAGCCAAAGGTGCCTGACCGATTGGGTACCGTGTTCATTAATTTTATATCCAGACATAAATCAACAGCGGGCATTTGGTCTAGTGGTATGATTCTCGCTTAGGGTGCGAGAGGTCCCGAGTTCAATTCTCGGAATGCCCCAATCTTTGTTTTGCTGCCTTTCGTTTATTTTTTCTTCCGCGCTAGTCCGTGGCTCACGTGGACACCCAGCTCGACGGAGAAAGGGACCCGTGGTCGTGGATCATGGGTAGCCACTCCTTCGTTTGACATGGCCCAGACTCCAGAGGCACTGATCGTAATGCAGCTGTTCATGTTGACACGGACGGTTAGGCCCACTGTCATCCTGACCCGTTCTAAGAAGTTTTCAATCTCGACAAATCAGATCAGATCACATCGAGCCCAGGTTATACGAAAACTTAAAACAAATCATCACCGCTCTGTGCCAGACTCCAGGCGGCCTGGTCCGAAAGCAACCTTGAGGTGCCTCCAAAAACACAATCACAGGCGATCGACCAACCACCACCTCTCCACTTGTCCAAAGTCCAGCCTCGCCCCACCCCACCCGCTCTCGCCAGTCAACAGCCAGCCACCCCCTCGATCCAGCCAGCCATGGCCTCCGGCGCCGTACCACCTCTCCGCTTCCTCGCCCTCGCCGTCCTCGCCTGCCTGCATCTCGTCATCCCCGCCGCGTCCCAGCTGTCCCAGCCGCGGCCGCGCGAGGCCTCCACGGCGTGGCTGCCGGCGGTGGGAGCGGCAGGTAGTGAGCAGCAGCGTGGGGAGGAGGACGTCGGCCGGCGTGGCGCGCACGTGCACGTACACGGTGAAGGTGAAGACGAGCTGCGCGTCGCCGCGTCGGTCGTCGGACGGCGTGAGCCTGGCGTTCGGGGACGCGTACCGGAACGAGGTGTACGTGGCGCAGCTGGCGCCGGCGTCCGGCTTCGAGCGGTGCGCCACGGACACGTTCCGCGTTGCCGGGCCATGCGGATACGGCGTCTGCTACCTCTACCTCCGCCGCGCGGCGGGGACGCGACGGCGGGTGGACGCCCGAGTGGGTCAGGGTGTTCGAGCCCACCTCCTCCACGCCCTCCACCTTCTACTTCGGCGACGCGATCCCAGCCGGCGTCTGGTACGGGTTCAACCGATGCCCGCGCCTGACCAAGGCCAAGGCCGCCGTCGACGGCGACGGCCACGGCACGGCCTCGTCGTCCGACGCCGCGGCGCAGTCGATGTGACAACGGACGCGGGTTTGGTTGCACATGGACCACGGTGCGTGGAGCAGAGCCGTGCTCGCACGACGCGGGCGTGATCGTGATGCGATTGATGATTCGTGGAGTAACAAGGTTGAGAGATATCATTACATTTGTACTTGTACCCTTTTCTAGCTCTTTTATTTATTTACGGGTGTGTATGTATGTTATATGTAGAGGGTGCTTGGTTGGCGGCCACCAGTTGCCACCGCCACATCGGCCGCGCCACAAAGTGTGGCGGATGAAATCCGCGCCACACCTTGCCACAAAACGCATATACAAAACACACTAGCAGCCAAACTGTTTTGTCATCAGCCAAGCAGCGCCAAAGGCAGTGTGGCAGCCATAGTTGCGGCGTGGTAAACTATGGCTGTAAGCTGGAGTACATTGTCTTTTGTAATAATCCCGATCGAAATTTTCAGCAATAAAACTGATCAACGTGATTTGTTCTACGACCATGGCCCCTTTTCTGCCATGTCTTCAGTCCATTCCAAACACAACACAACGTTATTTTTGGAAATGCCTAATTGTGATTTCTTTTTTGTAAGTACTTGAATAATGTTTGTGTGATAGGCGGGACATCAATGGGCAGAGTTGCTGCGTGAGAGATATTCTCAGTTCGGTTTCTAGATATGCCAACAAATGATCATACAAACTCGAATGATGGTTCTAATGTAGCTTTGTCCTTGCGTGACGGAACTAGGGGTGTCCGACAGGGGTCATTGCCCCCCCCCCCCCCCCCTCCATCAACCCAAACGTCAAACATTTGACAGACTTGCGAATTGAAGCCAACCGAAGTTGCATATGAGGCGCTCTGCCCTTCCGAAGACGAGAGTGCCGCCGTAACCATTCGCAACCTCGTCGCCCTCCCACCTCTATATATCGTGCTTTGTGATAATTCTAGTCAAAATTTTCAGCAATAAAACCGTTCAACATTTATTTGTTCGATGACGATGGCTTCTTTGCTACCATGTCTTCAGTCCAAACACATCACATCTTTATTTTCGGAAATGCCTAATCATGGAAGATTCAGCTCGAAGTGTGCATGATGCAATTGATCTCCTTTTTGTAAATACTTGAATAATGTTGTATGACAAGGAGGACACAGATTGGGCGAGTTACTGCGTGAGTGACATTCTCCGTTTCCAGATATGAGCCTAGAAATATTCATAGGAACTCAAATGAATATCAGCATCAACACCTTCACAACCAGTTCAAGAGTTTTCAATGCTTTACATAGGCCCTGTTCGTTTCTTTTAGCGCTAAATTTTAGAGGTCTCTAAATAAAGAGAATCTAGTACTAAATAAAGTCTAATGGCAAAACCTTTTTACAGATGGGTACATCTTTACGAGACGAATCTAACGAGCCTAAATAAACTATGTTTTGCTACAGTAATGCTACAGTAACCATCGTCTAACCACGGATTGCTTACCCTCATTAGATTCGTCTCGCGAATTAGACCAGGGGTTCTGCAGTTAGTTTTGTAATTAAATTTTATTTAATACTCTTAAATGATAAGATTCTTTTTTTTAAACCCCCATGAAACGAACAGCCCCATAGTTGATATCAACTCTCAAGCACTGCAGTAACAACTTGTGTGTCAGATTAGCCCTTAGAATAAGAAATGAATTTCCTCATGCCATTGCAAAATGACCCGTTATGATACATGCCACTGTCAGTGACTCATGCAGACCCCACCTATCAATAACACAACGATGGCAAATACGACATTACAAATTTCTTTAGTTGCAACTACAAAATTGTCCCATAGAATAATATTTTTTTATGTAGCTTTATCCTTGCATTCTAATCAACCGTGTTTCTTCTTGATTTATATGAGAGTTTGCTTCTGTCACAAACCAAGTGCAGCTCATTTCTTGTGGTGAAACTGCTCACTCGGATTCGAGTGTAACATTTAGTGCTAATTATTCTTTTTCAACCATAGGCGATGATTTTGTCGACGACAAGATGCCAATGTTGATTTTGTCAACCTCAAGATATACATATTAAACTGTGAAAGGGGTCATGGCCTAGTGGTTAAGGAACCCGAGTATAACCTTTGAGGTCGACTCCCCGTGGGAGCGAATTTTTTATGATTTAACGGCTTTGTGCTTCAGCGGTAGGCGACGTGACCGTCGACAGCGAGACGCCAGTGGTGACTTCGTCAATCTCGAAGATTTGCCGGCTCGGTCTTCGAAGATTCTCATAAAAGTAGAGTTTGCATATGTGCATTCATAAAGATGAGTGTGCGTACGTTATGAATGTCTGAGTTGTACTGTGTAATTAAAAAAAAAGATATACATACCAAACTCTCGTTAGCGTTCATAGAGATAAGGTGATGCTTGTACGAGTATGTAAGTGAATTTGTATCGTGTTTCATAAAGGGAAAAAAAAAACAGAATCGATCTCATTCGGTTGATATGTGTAACAAATGGTGCACCTAAATGATTATGGACCGGCCATCTAGTTTCTTCTAAAAAACTTACACAAAATGAGCGACCGATTAGGCTGTTGCCCCCCTAGGAGGTAATAATAGGTCACCATAATGATCTAAATCTTTTCCTAATCATAGTGATTAATAATCGATGCTATTAATTACAGTGTAAGATGAGAAATGGGGATGACAGATAGACCAAGATCACTGAACCCAGGAACACTCAGATGGTAGCACACTATTGAAGGGATGAATACATGAATGGGATATGAACATCACGATGCGCAGTACAACGTGCAAATATGACAATAATATCAGTGTGCTAGCTTATTGTATGCTTTCCAGGGGAAAATTTCAGTGTAAATAGAAACACCTTCCATAATCTCACTTGTGGTCTTTTGAAAACACCTTCTCGATTGTCTATCTTTATTTTAAAAATATTTGGAAGGAACAAGAGGCTTTAGATCAAGAACAAACGGACGAAATTGTTTATGTTTGCATCATTGAACTCAATTTCCATTTGCATTGAAATTTTCCCTTGCTTTCCAATCTAACCTATACAAACATCAATCAATTATGTTAGCCTAAAAATAATTATACAGCAGAGATCCATTCTGCAATGCGTGATTTCCTGAATCTTTTGTTACCGTAACAACATACGAAATAAAATCTCTAAAAATATAAAAGTAGAAAGGCGAAAGTATTGCTACTGAATCTAAAACCCACGTCACCCTATTTACCATAACCCCTAGCTTGTGCATCCATGGATGGATAAGCGGGTGTTTGGGGAAATCGTGATTTACATACATGATTTTCGCCGATCTGAAATGAGTTTATTAGCGTGCAGGAATTTCCATTCGTAGGCTTCACAATGATTCAGCGGCGACACAAACATTCCATACCCGGTGGATAACCGGTGAACTGGATAATTATATGTTTTAATTGGTTTGCTTCCTTCCAAATTCAACAGATTACATACCATTAAGAGGCCGTCTATATAAACACTAGTCACTAGAAGAACAGCTGCGCCTTTCATTCGTTTTGTTTTGCGCGAGTTTCTGTAAGTTTATCGTCGGTCCCCATAGAAAGTTGAGGACTTTGAGTCACGGTAAGTGTCAATGGTTCATCAGCTCGATGCTTTATGTCTTCCGTTTTAATTCTAATCAACCATGATTCGTCTAGAAGAAGATGGCTGCAGTAAAACACATCTTCGTGGTGTTACTTGTACTGGTCATTCGATGGGCAGAAGGGCGGCCACAGAAATACAACGTCCTAGACTTCCACGCCTTCGGGGATGGCGAGACAGATGATACAGAGGTAACAACACAGCCCTTACCAGTCCTGAATTAATTTGGATGGATACTTTTTGTTCTGTTAAATTGCGATGCTGCTTTGGGTCCTGACTTCTCTACAAACAGGCATTCTTAAGGACATGGCAAGCGGCTTGCAATTGCAGAAGCCAGCCAGTCATGGTTGTCCCAGGAGGAAGGACATTCTTGTTGGCCCAGATTAAATTTGAAGGTCCCTGCAAGTCACCCATCACTGTACAGGTTAGTAACATCGATAATATTGCCGTCCTGAATCCACTGAAAGAGTGCACGTGAAACTGACGCATCTGAAATGGTAATCTGCAGCTGGATGGCAAGATTGTGGCACCAAACAAAATCTGGACGTCAGAGGAAGCCAACCTTCTGACCTTCTGTAGAGTCGACAGCTTGACCTTGGACGGGAATGGCGTGATCGATGGCCAAGGTGCCATCTGGTGGGATTGCTATAACCACAAGGTAGGCTTACGACTTCAGCATATAACAAACAATTGTTTCTTTATTTATCCTTGGCAACAATCTGATTCTTGTTTTTCACTTTCGCAGAGATGCGACAACCGACCTATTGTAAGTAGACGCAATATATCCTATAATTCTGTTTCAAACCAGTCAGTTAGATATGTGAAATCTCTCAAACAAAAGTTAGATATGTGAATTGTTGACTAATTGCTGTGTTCACTTTAAATCAGTTGCTGGGATTCGCGTTCTGTAACAATCTTGTGGTCAAAAGCATAAATCTGACGGATAGTGCAGACAAACACATGACCTTGTTCCAGTGCAGCCAGGTGCAAGTGTACAATGTCTCCATAACCGCGCCGGGTGACAGCCCCAATACAGACGGCATAACCATGGCATCGTCCAACAACATTTCCATCTCTAGTTGCTTTATCCAAACAGGTAATAAAACTTTCACTGCGTACATGTAGAATGTAGCAATCTAGTATAGCTAAAAGCTTTGACAGTAAGTAACACAAACGAATGAAATGGTAACCTCAAGTGCGTATGAATGCTGACATCAAACAAATTTGCAGGAGATGACTGCGTATCAATCTTATCACACACCACAAATGTTAATGTTACTAACTGCACCTGTGGACCCGGGCACGGCATCAGGTGCGAATGGATAACCATGCCTTTGCTTAGTATGTGCTGATCAAGTTCTTTTCTGGTAACATACATTGAGCTCAACTTCCTGATCTTATGTAGTGTGGGAAGCCTTGGAGGATCCGAGATTGCACAGGTGGAGCAAATCACAGTATCTAACTGCAACTTTATTGGAACTATGACCGGTGTGAGGATCAAATCGTGGCAGGTAATCAAGAACAAAGCAACCTTTATATACTTTGTGCATCTATAAGCCTGGCATGAATTTTGAATGATTTGTGCATACATCCATTTGCATACGATCTCTGTAAAACATAGAACACACCAGAGATTTTTGCGTCAAAAAAAAAAAAAGAACACACCAGAGACATGCCCTCTAATGTAAGAAGTTATGAATGCAGGGAGGAAAGGGCTATGCAAGAGGGTTCCTTTTTGAGTCCCTAAACATGACTGCAGTTCAATATCCTATTATTATCGACCAGTTCTATTGTCCGCAGGGGAATTGTCCAAAAAAGGTAGACATACTAAACATATCATCAATGTCGATCGATCGGTAGACTCATCGTCCAAAATAAAGATTGAAAAATGTTTGCACTTTGATTGTGTTTGTAGGATGGTGGTGTGGCAATAAGTGATGCAAGATTTATCAACATCCAGGGGACATCCACCGAGCGACAAGCTATCAGATTACTGTGCAGCCAAAGTGTTAACTGCCGAGATATCTATCTCAGTAACATCGACCTCTGTTGGATGAACCATAACGCCCCAGCGAATGCCACTATTTTAAATGCCCATGGAACTACTGCAGGCATGGTGGTACCACAAATACAGTTTGACACCAGATAGTGCTCCTCATTGCCACCACATGCAAAAGCATACAGCTACTCTTTTTTTTCCCCCTTAGACGAGTGCCTTGTAAATAAACATGGACTACTAAACTAGGGTATGATTTGTCTAATCAGCCATGTTACATCCATATCTGCGCTGTCTATTTGATATCTAAATTTATATAAACAAAAAGTATAATTCTACTCTTAGTGTTGCCTGCTTTATTTTCCTAGCTGCATTGGTGGCTAAGTATTTTCCTTCTTAACGAGTGACACATGAAGCTTCCATGTGTTCCCGAAAAGAAACAGGTCACAAGGTGTCGGGGCAGCAATTCATAATATCTCACATGCCTCTGTTTCGGAACGGCCAAACACAATGTACCTGTTGTCCGCAACATTGTCGTAGGCAAAGTCCCTCATAAACCTAACCATAGCAGCAGAATTAGTAATAGCGAATTGTGTACATACAGTTTTAGAACAAAACGTAATATATGACACTACGAGTTGAGCTGAGCAGGGGGGGGAAAGGGAGCTCACAGAGGGACAAACTTGAGGAAGATGGCGAGCTGTGGGAAGGGCAGGTTGAGGTACTCCATTATCCTTAGCACTGCTTCGGACTTGATGTAGGATCTGTTAAGAATAAAACTGTCACTTCAGAATCGACAAGGAAGTGTTCCTGCTAATCAACAATTCTTGGACACTGGTTGTGGTTTGGTTACCTGTCCTTCTCGACAAGAACAACGCTGGAGATGTCGTCAGGTGCCCTCCCTGACCTTTGCAGGAGCTTCCTCCCCGACTCGCTCTGCAACGGCACGAACCTGATGCTCCTGCTCATCGGAATTGAAATCGATCAGGTGTGCGCACCGGCAACTCAATTGTGCTGTTACTGACTGCAGTTGCAGATCGAGTGATCGGTGGCACAACGACAAAGTGTGCACGAATTCAGTCAGGTACCTGTTGGGGTCGTGCTCCCGCACGAACCTGACGCCGCCGTTGCAGAGGTTGCACACGCCTGCATACAGACAGTTGCAGATTGGCGATTGCTCAGGAGACGATGCCAATCATGGAGGATGAGAAGGGGAGGAAGGATCTCGGTGCGCACCGTCGAAGAGCATGATGGGCCTGGTGTCGGCGGGCTGAAAGAACTCGGCGTCCGTGGCTTCCTTAATGGACGGCTCTGCCCCCGCGCCGGCGGCAGCTGCGGACACCTGCAACCTCGGCCAGCGTTTTGTTCGAGCGGCTAGCGTCGGCAGGAGGCCGTGCCGTCGGTGGAGCGGCAGGGTTGGGGCCGAGTAGTAGCAGGAGCACAGTCCGGCAGTTGCCATGGTCGAAGCGCTGAGCCGCGAATGATGTGCTGCTGTCGCGCTGCCTAGACTCCAGTCCAGAGAGTTGTGGCTATCTCCACCACAAGAGGCCGGTGCATTCTTGTGCTTAAACGTGGCGTGCCCAAGCAGCTCATAAATTGCAGAGAGGAAAAACAGTAAACAAAAAGAGTAAACCCTGTAACGAAAATGTCTTCCTATGTGGAATTCTTGTGCTTCAAATTGGACAAATCTGGCATCGTTTGAGAGCTCAAGCGAATGGTACGATACCTAAGAAATGGAGAATAATTCAGGAAATCTAGTAACATATTATTGCTCAAGACAACGACAAACAAGTAACAAAGCACTACCAGATTATTTTTCATAAAAACATTCAACTAGCAACCCATACATTGACAAAGAAACAAATCAAATAGCATTCTAAAATGTGATGGAGATTATAAACATCCATCATCCAGATGCACTACCAGAAAAATTATAATCAAACAAGAACACATCCAACAACACAAACAGAGCACAGCAATAGACGCTTGTCGCTACTGCTCTTTTTAAGCTTGCTCTTCACCGTCTTCTGCTTCCTTCTCTTCGGCAGCAGCGGCCATCAACTCATCAAATTGTTCGCTCTTTCCTAACACAATCTCAATCTGGAGAAATAAAGGTCAAAGTCAGTTCAGTTCAATTACAAGGGAAGTATAAGAGTTGACAAAACTAAAGAAAAAAAACCAGAAAGAATTGACAATGGCACTGAGTATTTCACATTGGCACTAAAAAAAGAACCTAAATGTTCTCTACCTTGGCCTTCTGGAAAGGGCGCCCTCTTGATTCATCGTTTATTTCGACAGTAGATGTCCTAATCTCTGTGAAGGTCAGGAAGCAAAGGGAAAGTTCAGAGACATGGCAATGAATCATGTGTGAATGACTAAAATCGCAGAATGATTGGTGATCTAGATATAATATACAATGTACAAGGAGAGCCGAACATCTTACTCTTTTCAACAGCAAATCCATTGTTCTTCAGAATCTCAGCCACGGTCACCACTGTTGAAATGGCTGCAAACAGAAAAATCAACTTGATTAGAATTGCCTGAAACAGCACATTATGCAGAAAAGTCACATAAAACAATGTAATCAGTTCCCCATGGCTAAGACGCAAGTAAATGTCATTGTACAACAATTGACAAGCTTTCTGAAGGCTGATTGTATTTTCATTTTGTGCTTCTCAGGTGCTCACCCACGTTTTTGTAGACGTTAAATGCTACACGTTCGTTCACCAGGCGCTTAGCGTTTAACTGGTCCAAACACGTTTAAATGGATTTACATTTTATCACTGTAGCACCAGAAAAGGAAAGAAAAATAAGGAGAAAAGGAGAGGGGAATGCGCTTTGCTAGCTCGGCCCATCAGCAAGCACGTAGCCCACTTAACCTCATACTCCCTCCGTTTCACTATAGGTGTCGTTTTAGCGTAGTCAAATTTTGCCACAATATGTGTCGTTCTCGGTTCCCGACGCAACTATAACCATCAAAGTTCCTCTGTTGCCCCTGTACCCACCCGACCGAGACGCACCCACGTGACTGGCCGGCAGAGGATTGTTTTTCCCTCTCTCTCCTCACCTCCACCACACATTCCAGAGCCCACGATTTTTCCCCTCTCGTCACTCCCTCTCTCTCCCCACCACCGTGTGAAGGCAGTACGAGCTCCATCACCGGCCGTTGCACAGCCCCCGCACTTCGGCCCGCTCCCCGACCGCTCTTTTCCCGCTCCCCGAACCACCCATCCCCTGCTGCAGCTTGGCCCCCGTTCCGCTGCCGCCTGCTTCTGTAGCAATGGCGACGCGCAGCCAAGGGGTGGGGGCCCACGTCGCAGGGGCCTCGCCCTCGTCGGAGTCGGAGGGTTGTACCGGGTGGTCCATGCGGCGGCGCGCGGTGGCAGATGGAGTCGCCAGATCCAGACGGTGGTGGATGGAGTTGCCAGATCCAGGTGGCGGCACGCGGTGGTGGATGGAGTCGCCAGCGGGTTCGCCTTCATCGCCGGAGCGAGCTGGCTGGGGCGGTGTGCGGCAGCGCCGTTCTTGCCGATGGTGATGCAGAGTGGAAGAAAAAGACGCATGGCGTGTGTTGTGTGGTGGTGAGTAGATGGGCTATTTTAATGACTTGCGTGTGTGTTGTTGCTGGACGACCTTGGGTGCGTTCGTTGCATCTCCCTCTAAATTTTAGACCGGTCACATCAAAAAGAATCTTATTATTTAAGAGTACTAAGACAGTAGTGCTACAGTAACCATCGTCTACTCACGGCTTACTTACCCTCATTAGATTCGTCTCGCGAATTAGACCAGGGATTCTGCAGTTAGTTTTGTAATTAAACTTTATTTAATACTTTTAAATGACAAGATTGTTCCTTCTAAATTTTAGACCCTATGTAACGAACACCCCCCTTTTCTTCTGCAGTGTGTGGCCGCTGGCCAACTTTGTGTCAGGATAACTTTGTGCAGAGTGGTAAAACCGAGTGGCAGAGGGGTAGCAGGGTAATGTTGCTTTTTTCTTGGTTTCTCCTCCCAACTCTAGAACGACATTCTTTGTGAAACGGAGGGAGTACCTTATCTACAACTAGTAGCAGTCTGGTCCGGCAGCCGCTCAGTTTCTTTGATGTTTTCTCCGCCACCACTCCTCTGTCCTCTCCTCCTTCCCTTAAGCCACAATCACCAGATCTGGTGGGGATACGGGAGCTCGATGGTAGGCCAGCGCATGGATGGCGGCAGTGCTGCTCGACGGCCAGCCCCGTGTACGGGCGGCGTCGGGCTGCTCGACGGTCAGCCCTGTGCACGGACATTGGAGGCGCTGCTCGAGGGCTAGCGTGGCGCCTCCACCCCTTTTTCTCAACTTGCCCATGACACAAACGCTGCAGTACACTGCTGAAACGCACTCCAGGCCGTTCCGTTTTGGCCGTTTTCCACCGTCTTTGACCGTATAAACGGCTCGACCGTTTAATTGACCGCCTAGGCCCTAAACTCCACGGCAGCCTGGCGTCTAAAACCGTTTAGGAAAACATGGGTGCTCACTTTAGATACACAGTATTTTAAATCAACCCAAATCAGCTCTCACAAAATTATTCAGTTGGCTGGCAAATCTAGCTAAGATACAGAAATGAATTCAAGTACTTCTCCTGAATGGCATATCTCTTGAGTCTTGATACAAGATAAGTGCTGATTAGAAGGCAGGGCATCTGAGAAATCTTAGGGTTTTAGCAACCAAAACAGCTGAGAGCCACAACTAGTCGGCACGTGTTTGGATCTTGCACATATCACATTAAGCACCGTAAAGACCGAAATCGTTCACAAGAGGCATTCATATCACTCTAAAACTAAACGATGCCTAACCATAGACGGGTAAACAAGTAACGATACCAAATGCACTCAATCCCCAATCCGAAATCAACGAAGATGAAGGATTGCCGCTTTCACATCAATGAAACTAGAGATCTCCCTTTATCATAACCTAATAATAGAAAGAGGGATGCAGGATTGCGAGAGAGACGCACCCATCCCGAGCGCCGAGAGGTCGACATCACCGTGCTGCTGCATATACCTCTGCAACGATTCAACCAAGTAAAGCCGTCAGGAAATGGAACCCGCACCGAGACGAGATTACCGAAGGACGCTGGGCCCAGCCGTACCTTGGCGAGGTTGACGTAGAAGAAGAGGGGCTTCTTGGTGTTGGACACCTGGATGCGGTTGCTGTTACCGCCGCCGCCCCTCCTCTGCCCCTCGCCGCCTGAAGCTGCCGCATCTCCGGCGACCGTGAGATTCTGCACGCCCTCGGTGATCTCCCCGACAACCATTATCGCTGGCTCGCTCGCGCCGCCTCTGCCGGATCGATGGAGGAAAGGGTTTGGTGGTGGCTGGTTCGGTTCCTCTTTCCCCGGGGTGGCCGCTTCCCTTTCTCGTAGTCGTATCCTCATTCCTCTCGCCTCGGCGGCGGTGGCCGCCGGAACGGGTAAAACGAGGCCGCTAGATGAGGCCTGGCCCAATGCACGCTTCGTGCTCTATGGGCTTGTTAGGCCCGTAACTCTCGCGGGCAGGAGCCCACGCGACGAATATGCACATGAGCAGCCCACGCCGTGATGAGTGTACAAGGTCGAACTGATGGATTTTCTACAAGCGTGTTCAGGCAAAATGGTCAATCCTATAACTGGCGAGTGGGATTCAGAGTTAGTGCAGGATGTATTTTGGGAAGAGGATGCGAGAGTTATCTTGGCTCTGCCTGTTCATGTTGGAAGGGAAAATGTGCTAGCATGGCACTTCGATCAACGGGATTTTCTCTGCGCGAAGTGCATACAAGGTGTGCAGGAGGCCGGGACATGGCATTGGAACGTGCAGGCTCATCGAACTCTCACTCTGGGTAGCGGACTGATGAGATATGGCAGAAGATTTGGAAGCTCGACTGTCCAAACAAGATCAAGCACTTCTTATGGAGGGTGGCACACAACACTCATGATCTGAGGGCCAACATGCAACATAGAGGCATGAAAATAGAGACTAGATTCGTGGTTTGTGAGAGGACATGGGAAGATGGAGGACATTTGTTCTGTAAATGCAAATTTGTAAAGCAGCTGTAGAACCAACTCAGGCAAGACACACACAGAGGTTTGTGTGTGTGTGTGTGTGTGTGTTGTGGGGGGGGGGGGGGGGGGGGGGGGGGGGGGGGCTGAATCAGAGACACCCAGAGTTGCACTAGCTGACATTGGCTCTTCACGGGATAGAGTATATCAAACGGTTGCCTAGACCTTGGAGGCTTGGATACAACCTCACACCTCATGAATGGCAGCCGTCCGACAACAGAACTGAACCAACAACAGGGGAGATGTACAACACTGCCACACTGTGCTCATCGCCGCCGGTTGGTGCCCTAAAGATCAACATGGATGCTTCATTTGGCGCTGATGAGCTCTGCAATACAGTTGGAACCGTTGTACGCGACGCAAATGGCCATTTTCTAAGGGGATGGGTCTGCATGCATGCTGGTTCCCGGTACTCTCCGTTAATTGCAGGAGGGCCAGAGAGCCGGCCTGCCACTGACTACTGCCTGAAGCTCAGGGCTTTGAAACTTGATCCAAGACCCCGGACGGCTTCTAGATATCCAGACCCGATAGCCGCACAAGATTGCTATATGATCCTAGCAGACGGCATCCAAGAACTGACAACTGAGTGTAAACTGCTTGTGTTCTTACGTCTTTTTGTAAAGCTCTTTTCTAACGGACTGCTGATCTGTGCGCTCGCTGTAGAGCTATGTACTCCTGGTCTCAATCCCTCTTTGCTGCACGCGCCATGCTGACCAGGAACCACACCCGGGCGGCGTGGAATTCTGCTCTAGGGCCCGGCGGAATAACTGATGGTTGCCTGCTCATCATCAGGCACGGTGCGTGCCGTTTTTCTCATTGGCCGGAACGGACAATTAATTTTCATTTGCCGTTCCAGCTGGACGTCCATCAATATAAGCTCCCAAATCGAGTGTGTAACATTACTATAATTAAGCTGCACCATTATGTGCTGAACTATACTCCAATAATATAAATGTGTATGCCCAAAACTGAAGAATAGTACTACTAGCTGTCTGTCATCAACGTCTTGCATGATCACTCAAACTTATTTTGGGACTAGATCTCTAGCTGCAACATATATAAATCTAGAAACCGTCACTGCTTCATCATTCAGAGTCCGAAGTTAACAAAGGCCACCTGGCTCCTGGCTTATCTGAGATGATAATGACTAACAACAACGGCATATCGATCAGATGACTCGTCAATTGATCGATCTGTTAGTCACTATCGGTTAGTATTCATACATGTAGGAAAAATTGGAGTTCATCAACAGATCATGGTGGTCAAATGCAAGTGTCACACGTATATCACTAATTCGTCCCTCCGTCGCAAAAAAGAAATTATTTGAATTTACTCCTTCTTAGTCGTCTAAAATCAACGATGATTTCGTTCATTTGACGTTCAAATCCACAAAGCTTTTAGGGGTTTTGGGTTGTTCGCCTTCTCACGCGATTCTCTTCAGCGGGCTTGGAAGAATGTGTATGTGTGTGGAAGAATAGTGACACATGTGCATTTGTGTGCATGATGGGTGAGAATTTAGTCTCACGTTGCTACAAGCCTATAAACTGTTCAACATTACCAATCTAAGGTTAACCCTTTAGGGCTTGTTTGGAAGGCTGGTAATCAGGCCAAAACCAGTGTAAAATACCAGCCCATTATTTTTCCAGATGAGTTGGGAAAAAAATGTTTGGATGACCGGTGAGCCCACTAAAATTACAGGCGGAATGGGCCGATTCCCTCTGATTCCGTCGGATAGAAAAAATCGTGTGGGGCGGCCCTGAAAAGAAAACGACAACTATCGGGCTCGTCCTCTCGACGCAGCCGGCGGCGACGACCCCGTCGATCCCATCGACGACGGCGGCGGCGGAGGTCCCGTCGTTCCCATCGTCGCCGGCGGCGGCAGTAGAGGTCCCGTGGATATCATCGCCGACGCCGGCTGCGGAGACGATCCTGTGGATCTCGTCGACGACGGCGGCTGCCTCCCGAATCCCCCACACTGAGGTACGGGCGAGAAGGGAAGGGAAGGGAAGAGGAACATGCGGCAGACCAGGAACTCTTCGGCGGTGTCACAGATCCCGCTGATTCATCGATTGCCCCATCTCCTCGTCGTTCTGTGCCCACAGGACTCGTAGGTGACCAATCTACTTGTCTACTGCTCCCTGTTCGCGCTGGACTGCTTGGTGCTCCATTTCTTCCTCTGCTATGTGCTTGACTGCTTGCTTGCTTGCTTTGCTCCTACCCGAATATGCTAGTGCAGATGTGCTCTGTGCTGTGTGATGCGCCCTTGGTTCATTGAACACAAAGCTATGCGAGTGGATTAGTCCAAATTACAGTGTGTGTCTTATAATCTGCTCTGATTAGTATATACATGTGCTCTTTGCGTGTGATGTTAATGCCTTTTCATTGCTGGAGTTGTGTAGCAGGCAGGGTGTACGATGCATCAAAATTTTTGCTAGCAGATTTGAATTGTATACACCAGTATATAGTACAAGCAATGCTTTATTTTAAATCCGGCTTCTTGTTTGCTAGTAGACAATTGATCAAATGAATGCAAAAGAGCATGTGATGTCTGAAACTGATTCGGAGGAGGAAGAAGACGAGGAACTCATGATGCTAGTATTCCCTGCATTGTACGTAGCTTCTATGAGAACAAAAACACCATGTCATACGTCAAAGCTTACTGGTGCAGAATACATAACTGAGCTTCTTGAAGGCCATCGGCGTAGATGTTACACGAATCTTCGAATGGAGCCTCATATTTTTCTGAAACTCACAAATTACCTTAGTTCAAAAAATCTTTTGCACAGTACAAGATGTGTTACTGTGCAAGAACAGTTGGCCATTTTCATGTACATGCTCGCACGAAATGCGAGTTTTACAGCACTTTGTGATAGGTTTCAGCATAGCTCAGAGACTATACATAGGCATGTTGCAGCTTGTTTTGACGCTGTCGCTTCATTGAGATTTGATTTTGTGAAGGCTCCATCAACCGAGACACATTGGAAAATATCATCAAATCCACAATTCGCACCTTACTTTCAGGTAGATGTCACTTAGATTTGTACAATTTAGAAATTCTACCCTTTATAATATATCTGAATTAGTAATAGCCTTTCTTCCCTTGCAGAACTGTTTAGGAGTGATAGATGGGGCTCATGCTCCAGTCACGATGTGTGAAAGTAAGGCATCACCATATCGTAACAGAAAAGGAACACTCTCTCAAAACGTGTTGCTTGCTTGTGATTTTGATTTGAACTTTGTGTATGTCAAATTCAAGACAAGGAGGCACAATTAAAGAAGGATTATAAAGCAATCAAATCCATAAGGAAACGTAGTGGGGTCAATTGGAATAGCGATGCTGCAATGATCAACACGATGTCCGATGTTTGGGAAGAAATCATACAAGTAAGAATAATTTGGAACCCTTTTCTTTCAGAAACTGCAATTCTATAGAATACTTTCTGATGCGCTACTAAAATTGATAGGATGATTCAAAGCTAGCTAGGTATGAGAAAAAGAGCTTTCCATTGTTTGAGCAACTGGACTTGCTATATGAAGGTTAGTTATGCAGATTTTTTTTAATGAAGGCAAATTTAAATTTTGTTGAGCAATCTTTAATTTTAGGGCCACTTAATGTTCTGAATAGGACAACTTGCAGAAGGAAAGCACTGCTTCACTTCTAGCAGACCACAGAATCTTAGGAGCAAAAGCTTTGATAGTGGGATAAAAGACAAGGTTCGTCTGGATTTCACTAAGAAACGCCTATGGAGAAATGTTGCAATTGAAGTAGGGGGGCATCCTGATGATGAAAGTTTGTATTCTCCAACAAGAGATACTGAATATCAAAGAGAAGGATGGGAAAGTGAGTCTGTACAGTTACAAGACAAGGACAACAGAAGATCTCAGCAGAGAAATAGTTGTGGAGATAATGGTTTGGATACTGAACGTGCTCAGGATGACAGACAGAGAACTGCTTCTAGAGGGAAGTGTTTGGATACTGATCACACTCAATATGACCGACAGAGAACTGCTTCTGGAGGGAATGGTTTGGATACTGACCATGATCAATTTGGCTATGCTGACCCAATATGTGATTCAGATAAAGATGATGATGATCTGCAACAAAGTGATGACTCAAGATCGGTGGCTGTTGGTCCAAGAAAAGTAAGGTCAAGAAAAGGTGATGCTTCAAAGCCAGTGCCTCGCATCGAAGAAACAATGTCAGAGTTTATGGCTTTGAAAAGAGAGCAAGCCAGTGCCAAAAAGCGTAGTAAAATGGCAGAAGATAAGTATTCAATGACTAGGTGCTTAGAAGTGCTGCGGGACACGGGGGACGTGTCCGATTAGATACGGATCCTCGCCTCTGATGTTTTCAAGGATGCGTTAAACCGAGAGATATTTCTAGGCTATGAACCAAGACTTCATGGTTTGTGGCTGAAGAAAGAAGTTAACAAGTTGAGCACAAGTTCTGATTTTCTCATAGCTCACTTCTCATGGGTCCAGTTCAGCTACATTGCAGTTTTTATTAATATTCGCCATATGATGTTTCCCATGAAAATTGTTTCTCTTGTATTATTTACCTTGACAGCTGTTATATGTTTATACTCTGTTCTTGTTTCATGATTATTGGGTTATTGCAGATTAGTGGAGGCAAGCTGACAAGGATGTCCAAATTTTGGTGCAAGCCGAGCATTGACAAAGATGGCAAAATTCTGATGCGTGGGACTTGTAATCATGTCAATGTATTTATATTTGCCAATATGGCTGAGCCTTGGACCACTGATGTGCTGTTATATTAACGTAAATTGTACTTACGTATCTACCTTCTGATGCAATTTCAAAATCTGGGCGTATAAGTTTCGTTGGATCAATACCATGCTGTTTGAACTAGCATGCATGCAGCAGACGCCAGTTATTTTGGACTTGTGGTGTGTTTACAGACCAATCTCCGTGACGTTACCCAAACAACTATTTCCGAGTGTAAAAAATACCATGCATTACAAGGGTTTCCTAGTGCACAAAGAATTACCGGTGGAAACTATATACCAGTGTGAATGTTTACAAGACATCCAAACAAGCCCTTAGCGAAGAGACACTACAGGAATCCGGTAGTTTGTCGGGTGCCTGAGGCTTTGCCGAGAGCAGCTCTCGGCAAATCCGAGGCACTCGGCGACACCTCTTTTGCCGAGAGCCAGCCCTCGGCGAAAAAAAAACACTCGGCAAAAAAAAAAAAGATTTTGCCGAGTGCCCGACATTTGGCTCTCGGCAAAGTCCGCTTTGCCGTTTCAAATTTGCCGTGACCCCTTTGCCGAGTGTTACGCTCGGCAAACCCTTTACCGAGAGTGAGAGGGTTTCCTGTAGTGAGAGAATGAAAGCGGTATCAGATCGGTGGGGAGTGAGCAGGGGCGAAGCTAGGTGTTGGCTCCCGAGTGCCACGGCACCAGGGAAAATTTAGATTTCAATGTAAATATTTTTATTTTCACCTTATGTGTTCCATGTAAAATCATTCAAAAACAGCCAAAAGCAGTCAATGGCACCATGGTTCTCAGCGTGTTGGCTTCGCCAGAGTGAGGACCAACCAACGTGTGTGAGTGGGCCTAGCCAACCAGTGAGCGCCAGTGTGGTGTCGTGAGGTGGCAATAGCGCCTCCAGTCGTGGGCAGCAGTTAGATCACTGGTGGGTGGGTGGTGTCTGCAGACCCGATGGTGAATGGTGATGATACCGGAGGAGAATGGCAATGGGGGAGTGCTCCATCGTTGGTGATTGAAACTTGGGCTGATTTCAGCCGATCGTAAAAGGGAAAACTGAAAAAGTCCACTTGCAATAGCATAACATTTGCACGCGGGTAGGCAAAAGTGTAGTGAAGTAATAGGAAATATGAAAAATATTTCATGTGATGGGCAAATTTTCACTGAAATTTACAAAACTTGGGTGGGCACTGGCTTACCAAAAACTAAGTTGGCTCCGCCACTGATATCATGGGGATATCATATATCTTTTTACAAGAAATTTTGTTTTAATCTCTTTCTTGCAAAGTGTCTATTTGTCTTCATATTTTTCCATAATGGCTTTGACCAGACGACATGACACTTGCATATTCTACAGTACGACTCTACATGGGCTATCATAACTCGCTACTCTTTAATACTCTCTTCTGTGTCAAAAAACTTGTCATTTTGAGGATGTCCTAAGTCAAACTTTTTAAACTTTGACTTCAAATATTTTTTATGCATTAAGTTTATAAATGTGAAAATGATATGAGTAGATTTGTATTGAAATATGATTTCATAAAAGTACACTTTAGCTATATTTTATAAATAATATTTTACAGCACAAAGTATTAGTCAAAGTTGTGTTTTGGAGACCGTGTCAATGTCCTAAAACGACAAGTTTTTGACACGGGAGGGAGTACTGTTTAAATAACATAAATATCATAATCTTTAGGTTTTATTTTTATTTCGTTCATAGCGTTGCAACAAATTTTTTATGCCCTTATGATAGTAAATTTTTGTTGTGTAACATCAGTTAGATGATAATACTGTCGTGGAGCCTCTGAAGTAATGCGGAGGATAGGCAACAGTCATGTCATCTGATCAAAGGTATTAGAGCGGAATATGAAACAAACAATTATAGGGGAGAATGAAACTAAATTTCTTGTGGGTAGGTATATGAAACCATCCTGAAATGTAGGTGGTTTTTTTGCATTTTTTCACTGATAACATGCCTCATATTTGCTTCACCTGAAAATCATTGACAGTATTCAGGAAATTCTTGAAGGTCGTGTTCAACTGGCCGCACATGCACCTTGCAAAAGTCCGCTACTAACCAGGCCGCGTGCAACATGGCAAGGATTGGGCTCGCTCGATCAAACGGAGACCCATGTGCAAGATGCCGTCCGAATTCCAGCGGTTCTTTCCTGATTAGTTTTTTTCTTTAAGGAAGTCCTGATGATCGCTACCACTGTCAGATCAATATGTGTGTTGCAGGCATAATTGATGTACTAGTATATGGTATCTCTAAAATGAAGGAGCTATCATATACCTTCGAGCATATATTATGAACACACATGCCATACCCAACGAACGCATACGACCAAACTGGTTGGTATTGAGATTCATGAAGTCGTTAAGACATCGCATTTCACTGAAAGAACCATTAGCTATAAATAGAAAACTCATGTCAAATTATGAAATTTGAAGCCAGATTGGTTGGTTTGACCAGGAAAAATATAGAGGAATTTTACGATGTCCAATACCAATAGTATTACACTGGTGGTATCAGGAAGGGTATCACAATAACTTTTATCTTATTGGTCCACTTTCCGTCGCGCCGCCACCCACCAAAATCCTTGCGTCCCCACCCCGTCTCCCCACGATCTCACCTTGTCGCCACCAATGGTGCTGCTACCTTACACCGTCACTATTTGCCCTTTGCCGCCGTCGATTTCACCCCAACACTTATTTTTTTTAAAAAAATATACTTTAGCATTATTAATACTAAAGAATATTGATGTTACTGAAGATGAAAAAAAACATCTGGATCGTCGGACTCTAAATACCACCAGTATATACTAGTGGTATGATCCCCCGTAAAACTCCTTAAAACATAACCATCTAAACTATGCTCAGAGGAGCTATAATTAGTGCTCTCTAAGGATTCTAAAAAAAAAGATGCCCCTCCGCAAATTACATTAGTCAACCCACTCTTAAATTTAACAACTTCGCTCCTATTTATGGGATCAATATAATTGTATTATTTTTTTCGATACACAGTACAACTCAGATACTCATAACGCACGCAAACTCACCTTTATGAACACGCGTACGCAAGCCTACACCTTTGAGCATATTCAAAGACTAAACCGATAAATCATCGAGATTGACGAAGTCACCATTGACGCCTCGCTGTTGACGGGAGCGTCGACTACTACTGAAAGTACAAATATCGTTAAATCGTCCTAGAAGATTCGCTCCAAATAAGAGAATCGAACCCCTGAGGCTGTTGTAACCATTAGAGTACAAGCCCTTTCACTAATAAAATTGTATCCAGATGTGTAAGAACTGGTGACTAAATCATTGTACTACTTGCGAACGCAACTTCACAAATTCAAGGCAGTCTGATGTGATATTTCCGCTGCATTGTGTGATTATTTAGTTCATAGTACATACAGCTGCACACATTCATGCACACAACTACTTTCATGTCAGTTGGGACGGACCACTTCCGTATATCTTTCTTCCCCTAATAATCTAGTTGCTTAGCACTTTAATCGAGTCAGACACCAACTTGGATAAACGAAAAATATGATGTTGTCCAGATCCTTTGTTCAACATGGGCGCAGGAATCATAATTCAAGATCCCAGTGGACGACATTATGCATCGCATCACTTGCACGTTGCAGATAGAAAAAGTAGGAGAGGAATATAAAAGGTCCTCTTGGTCGCGTTGACATTGTATTTCCACGCGCATCCACGTGAAGCAACCATGTCACAGCTTGTCCTCGCCCACTGACACCCTAGCTTCTTAAATTGGCTGATGACTGGGCATCTCGTATACATATAATTTGTATAGATATATCTGTGCTACAGTTTAGATATGAAATCAAAGACCGGTGATTCAACTACCATGTTGTCAGGTTCTCGGTTATCACATCTCCCCTTGACCCCTTTCGTGGCCCATGCCTTGATTCGACCTGCAGCTGCCATGTGATCTATTCTTTGGTGGAACTGTGTCATCTACCGGTCGTAGAGATGATACGGTGGTGCAGGAAAGTAGCAGTACGTGTGACCTGCCTTATATATGTAGCACTCTTCTGTATCAATTACATCCAGTCATCCATCATTGCTGAGTCGGGCCAGCAAAGAGGGCACCCTAATAATGATGGTGTTTGAATTCTCTAAAAAAAAATGATGTTTGAATTGCAAGGGTACGGGATACACAACTACAAAATAATTAACTTACGTTTTTTGAAAGAATGAGGGCCAGACTAATGAAAGCTACTTTCCGGTGTAAGAAACCCCTAAGAAAACAAAGATAAAGATCCATTTGAATAACGGGACGATACTTTTGACTTGCGCAAACGAGAGGGCCCTCAGTCTGTCACCAACTTTTTTTTTGTTCCTCCTCACCACCCACTTAATTATCCATGCATCCCTCATTGTCGCATTGATTTGGAGTCGGGACTTGGGCTTTGAGGTCCCCAACCTTGAAAGGAGTTGCCAAGGAGGGAGGTCGTACTAAAGATGTAGGAGGCTCATAGGCAGTGTGTGACGAACTGACGATGCGACAAGGGCATCGCTAGCTGGGGAACAAGAGGGGTTGGCCAGAGGGAGCATGCAATGGATAGATGAAACTACAGCAGCATGGAGCCACCGAGACACGGCTGGGGGTCAAGACGGCACCATCATGCGTGTAGATTTGTCAATGGAGAGAAGGATATTGGGATGGAGATGATCAGGAGGAACACTATGTTGGGCCTGTTCAGCAGGCTACGTTGCGGCTGTTTACTGTACCTGATGCTGGTAAAAATAGAAGGGAACACTGTAGCGAATGCTGAAGAAATAACTGTGAACACTGTAGCGGCTGCTGCAGCCGAACAGGCTGGTTATCTATTAGATTTGGATCCAACGGTGGAAGAAAATTCAAGTGTCGAATGGAGGCGAATTGCTCGGGTGATAGGTAGATCTCGTCCTGATATATATAGGATACAATTCATGAATTGAATTACAATTCTTACATCTTAGCAGCTGGCCAATAGAAAAGAATAAAGCTATATAATACCCTCAACTATTCAGTGTGCCCACTTATCTCCCCACAAACTTTTGCCTCATTTGACTCTCCTAAACTATTCAAATTAAATGAATTCGCTCGCAGTGAAATTTTCTATTTCATTTCTCTATACAAGTTGAGTTTTATATAAAGAATTGTGAGCTGATAGATTGAATCAGAATATATTTTGAAACTACTATAAGAACTTTTATGTGACTTTTCATGCATTTTTCCATATCCTTATAGTCAACAATTAATAGATGATCCCCAACTATGAAAATATTCACAAAAAAGTTTTTGAAATTATTTTTCAAACATAGGGTGCGAGGTCAACTAGTAACCTAGAAAAATTGAAATTATATTCAAATTTTATGGAGATAAAAATGACAATTTTTAATTAAGGGTGAATGGATCCAATTTACATTTAAATAGTCTAGAGGAGTTGTGTTAGTCGAAACTATATTTGGGTTTTCAGCCGACAAACACAATACTATTTGAGTAGTTAGTAGGATTGACTTTTACAGTCTGAAAATATCTATGGAGCAGAAGAAAGCAATGTTTCAAAATGTTATTATTTGTCATCGGGGGGCCGTTAATCTGAGTCCGAAATATCGCCCATGTCGCGTCCAACGACCCATACTATTCCCCCATATCACCACCACATGGCATATATGCAGGATCATTTCGATCGTGCCGAACGTATCAGTTAACTAACGAAGACCCATCGGTTTGCTTATATCTCAACAACCTATATCGAGAGCTAGCATATCTGCTGAGTTGTATTTTCAGCTGGCCTGAACAATGAACATATATGCATTTATATGCATGTGGGGGCATGCATGGGCGATCGACCACAAACCCAGGATATGTTGGTGAAGGCGCGACCGACGGTCCGACGTGCATCCGGGATGGACACTCTTATCCGTGAGGACGTGCGAGGAGCGAGCTGCCGAGCTCCCCGGAATCGATCAGCCTCGGGAGCAGCTGGCGTGGACTTGCTGTCCAACAGTACGACGAATGAAGTCTACCTGGCTAGACAGTGACTGCCTGACTGATTGCGAAAATGCTACGTCCGACCCTAATGTCCGACTGGATTACGATCGTTATTATCCTCGGCTGATCAGCACATGAATTAGTCATGTAATAACCGATGCATCGTTTGATGGGCTAGTCGACGTGAGTCGCACAGTTCAGTCGGACCTATAGCACAGTTCAGTACTGGTTGACCCAGTTCGTTATTATTCCCTAATTTTACGATTTGACGGAGCTCATCTGGTTAGGCTTCTTGTGAGGGAGTTTGTATATGTATGTGTTGGAGTCTTCGGCCAGCAGGACAGGTGCTCATAGTTAGGGTTTGAGTCGGCTCATCATAGGTCTCTATTCTATCAAAGGTAGACAATGTGGCAGAGCATTTGCTTGCCTTTGTGAACCTTAAGATTTAGCAGTTCTATCTCTCTTCGATGCGCATAGGCGAAGAAAGTGCTTGCATGTTTTCATAGAGGGTGAGCGTGAATGGCTCTGTGTACGTATATCACGTTTCGAAAAAGAAAATTTAGGAATGCAAATTTCATTATTTTTCCCATCCAAAATCTGCTATATGTGAACAAATAATGCGTAATGTGTCACCTAATTGCTATTCCAACTAAAGTTACTTTTTTTTCCTATCATGCTATTCCACTCTTTTGAGTTAAACCTTTTAACTAAAATCATTTTGGATTATATATAACCATAACCAATTTGGTCCTTAAAGTTTTGCCTGGCCCAGTATGCTCCCATGAAACTTCAAAAGATTTGTCAAGTGAAGCGCCACATGTACATGACTCATCGTGTATATCTCCATGTCATCGTGTATAACTTCAAAAGGCAGCATTGAAGCAGGACAAGAAAGTTTGATTGTCGATTGAATAACTAAAGCAAATCCTTTATAAAAACAGATTTCCTACCCATTTGACCTCTTGAGAGGTAAAAGGTCAAAGAAAATCTGAACCGTTGATTTAAAAAACAGAAAAGAAAGAAAATAAAAATTCGGAGAAGGTACCGGTGCTTATTTTGGGGAGGAAATCTCTTATCTTCCCTGTTCCTCCGCTGGCGCCCACCTCCGGTTCTTCCGGAGAGGAATTGCCAACCTCAATTTTTTTTTAATTAATGAACACACTAATTGGTTGTTAATGCCGGTTACCACTTAGGCCATGTGTTAATGCCGGTTCTTCCGGAGAAGTTTTATCACGCATATTTTGGCCTTCAACTCTTGCATGCAATTCAACTCCTCAAATCACGGTATAGAAAATAGTACTTCCTTTCCAAAGAGAAGTGCTATAGCACCGACTGGTTTGTCCGACCAGGTTCCGACTGCTTCAAAATTCTCAACGGCGTGAGACAGCATCACGTTTGGGCTTTGGAAGGACTAACAGAATCTGAGGATAGTGTCTTATAGATCACGGAGAAATCAGTTTTCCGTTCCAGTTGTAACAAAGTCTACCATGCCAGTCGGCTCTATAGCAATTTTCCTTTCCAAATCACAAAGTCTTCCGGCCCATCCACCCACAGATTCATGTGCATCCGTGAATAATTAAGTTGCGCAACTGCATTCGTGTTCACTTGATTTGCTTTCTGTCACGTTAACCCATTATTTTCCCATGTCTACCAAAAAATTAGAAACGTGACTTGCGAGTTTAACGTCAGTAGTCACCACGGACCGCCTTCTGATTTTTTACCACGTTAGTGAGTTTCATCCACGTTCTGATTTTAATCTCAAATCAAAAACAGGCTGTGTTTCTATTTTCTTTTTACGTAAAATGAGCAAAAATCCTAACAACTTTGGAAACAAATCTTCCTACAATTATGGAGGTCTTTTTACCTCCTACTCGGAGGTAAGAAGTCACCCATCTAACTAAAATGGACGGTCCATATTTGTCTTGAGGTACCGTAAAAACAACCACATATCAATTTATTGAAATCGTCAAAGTTCTTGGTCAATGCTGAATCACCCAAAAGGGCTAGCCGTGGAGTATTATGACTTTCGAAATTTGGGCTTCAGGCTTCTCAATCGTTGTTGGACTTAAGAGGGAGCTCAAGAAGGTGAGGTGCCAAGATTTGGAGGTGGCAGACTGCGTGAAATGGAGGGTAAGGAGGCGTGATATCGCCTAGTTAGTGCATTGGAGGAAGCAAGAGTAGCGCTCTAGCAAAGCACAGAAAATGACAATGAGGGTATTGCTAATGGAGGTGTTGCATGAGTCTACCGTGGCGAGTACCCAAGTTGTCTTGAGACTTTTGACTGAGACAACTGCCTGATCTATGATACCTGCCGTTTGAAAAATTAGAGCTTGCTAATGAGTAATTTGAATGCGATAAAATCAATTAATCGAGTGGCCATCATGTTTTTTCTTCCACACTGGTACAAAAAAATGCACCAGAATGCCTTTTTCCTTGATAGAGTGGATCGACATATGATGACCCGCTTTACCGCCCTCACCCTCCAACATCTGTTCTGGAGTTGCACTCGCCGCTCCATCGCACCACTCCGAATCAAGCTTCTCTACCCTGATGTGGCCTCCTAGAACCCTTGGCAGGTGGCATTCCTGTCGCTCTTTCACCACCCATCTACTTTGCCTTGTCGACATGCCTCCCAAACACCTCCTCTAAGCCGCAGAACATGGAAACTTTCAAATCGTAACACCTAAAACCCCCATTTTCCTAACATGTCTAATGATTAGATGCCGATAAAATTTCATTCTCAGTTCAAGTCAATTTTACTCAGTCAGTTTTTTTATTTACCAATGGGTCCTACATTCACTGCAAACCAGGCTCTCGGATTGTGGGTGTTGCAACAACTAAAGTCCACTTTAATCGGGCCCCACTCATATTGATCTGTTGGGCTTTATACATTGTAGTTGCCCTAAGTGTAAATAAGGGAAACTCATTACTTGTCATCCACTCATCCAGGATACTTCTTATTATCAGTCCGAAATATCCCCCATGTCACGTCTGTTCATACACTATTTGCGAGATCACCACGTGTATGCAACGATCATATAGCACCGTCCATTTTAGTTCAGCAGCTGTCAACAACGCCTTGGTTTGCTTATAGCCAGGGGCGACGCTAGGAAGGCACTCCCGAGTGCACTGGCACCAGGAAATGCACTGGCACTGGCACCAGGGAAAATGAAAAATTCAGTGTAAATCTTTGCCTTTTCACCTCATGTGCACCATGTGAAAAAGTTGAAGAGCAGCCAGTGGCATCAAGGGGCACTCGGGTCTTACCGAGGCTAGCTTCGCCACTGCTTATAGCCGCCATCTTCCAAAAACTTATATCGAGAGACAGCATATCTGATTAGTGCTGATACAGACTTTCAACAAAGCATGTGCAGTGCATATACGCATGCATGTCAGCATGTGTCACATATGTGTGGACATCGGTCGACCACAGCTAAGGATATGATGGTCGAGAGCTAGACCGACGTGGATCCGGGATGGACAGGCTCTTATCCGCTGAAGGCGTCCACCGTACGTGCAAGCAGCGAGGTCCTTGGAATCGATCAGCTTTAGGAGCAGCTGGATAGGACCTTTCTCTCGTACAGTACGATGACGACGACGTCGATCGGGACCTAGATAGACAGCGACACTGGTATGGCCTGTTCGTTACACTATTCCCTGGTCATTGGACGAAGTTTTCATTTCTATTTTTTTCTTTGAAAATAATAAAAAGATACTATTCCACCTAATTGCTATTCCCACTAAAAATACTTTTCCACATAAGTGCTGTCGCATTCTTTTAAAAGGAACCGTTTTACTAAAGTCCTTTTGGATTAGTACGCGGTTTCGTCCCTAAAATTTTTCCCAAGTTATATTTGCTCCCTAAAAGCTCAAAAGGTTTAAATTTCAGATGAAGCACCTCATTTTAACTGATCCGGTAGGTTCCTTTTATAACCCCGGCCTACTTATCTGTATGTGAGCACTTGCTTTTGTGTTGTGTTTCGTAACAAAAATGATGAAGCGCCATATTTATACATGACTCATGGCGCACAAGTATGCACCACATCTGGACAACACTGATAACCAAATGAGAAGGCTTAGATGACTACACGGACAATTTGAAACGCCGTGAATGGAACAATTGTAGGACCATCATAATCCCACTTTAAGGACCAATTGTAACCATACCAGTCAGCCAGTCATATATAGCTGCACGAATACATTTTTTTAGTGCGAAGTTTGAGAGGATGTCTCACAAGTGGTACAACCCCAACCCTTTCGGGAAATTGCGTTTTTACCATCATTCTGAGAGCCAATTACATTTTTAACCTCGAATCTGCGTTTTTGCGTTTTTACTATCACTTTTTCAAATTGAACCTGCCGTTTACCATTGGTTTCACTTCATCGTGAGATGAAAGAAATTCACCAATTAAAAAAAAGAGAAAAAAACACAGATGGACCAAAATACCCCTAATCCAAATCGTCCTCATCTCACCTTCACCACGCGAATCGGTCTCTGGCCGCCTTCCTTCCTCCACGCGAACGCGAACAACAAAACTCAAATCGAAAACCTAACCCTAGCTAGGCTTTGCGACGGCGGCGCTGGACGCGGCTCGGCGGGCGCGGCGTGGGCCAGGCGACGCAGGCAAGGCGCGGCGGCTGTACGCGGCTCCGCGGGCGCGGCGCGGGCCAGGCGAAGCGGGCGACGCGGCGGCTGGAAGCGGCTCGGCGGGCGCGGCGCAGGTCCGGCGGGGCGGGGCGACGCGGGCCAGGCGAGGACGTGCGCGCGACGCAGGCCCGGCGTGAAATGCTGTCAAATGTGTCAAATTTTGTGTCAAATTTCTGTCCAAATCTGTCCAAATTTTGTCAAAATTTAAATTTCATGGAAATAGATCCAAATCTGTCCAAATTTTGTCAAATTCTGTTGTATATGAGTTCATGTCAAAAGTGATGGTAAAATCACAAAAGGGCAATTTAGTCTTTTCCTTCACCACTTAACACCGTTAAATGGCTGGTAACAGAGTGATGGTAGAATCTTTGCTCAGTTCAAAACAGTGATGGTAAAAACATAAAATCGCAGATTCGAGGGTAAAATCACAATGGCACAACAAAGTGATGGTAGAAACGCAATTGCCCCAAACCCTTTCGAACTACAGTATGTTTGGCACACAGATTAGCTACGTATATTAATTAGGCACACAGTAAGCTACAAACCACTCGATAATTCGTGATTCATGCAGTGCGCAGGCAGGACAAACTAATTAACTAACTCTGCGCTGACACATGAGTTGGGAATCTTAGCCAATGAAATGTGCTTCTCTAAATCAAAGTTAAGTTGCCTAAGGTGTGATAAACAATTGCAGCGACAGACAAAACGACACTCAGTTTAATTTGTCTCTTCAATTTCTTTAGGAGCGATGGTTTTGTTAGGACCAGATCGGACCTCGGTAAGAGAGTGGGGCAGGGAAATACATTAAAATGACGCTGATTATTGTGTCCCGATCCTACTTGCTCAATCTTGTAGCTTTCCCAGATCTAGTTTTGAACAGTTAGATCAGGCTTCAGATGTGTGAGCTTAGACCAGGAAATTAATAAGACACCACGCACTGGCAAGTGCACGGTATGAGACTCCGTACTTGTAGCCTACAAGTACGGACTCTCATGTTGTAGCTGATCTTGTAAGAAAATATGTAGCTAATTGCTAGCATGCATGTGACCGTGGGCAAAATGCATGAAGTAACTGATCCATATCCGATCCATCACTACTGTAAAAATAGGTCATCCTGCATCAATGACATTAATGTTTGTTCGTTATCAAGCTCCATCACCCAGTCAATCATCATTGATGCTATAAGAAGAGTGTTTGTTAGTTATCGCTGACATCGTTTGACAGAAAGATCAGATATGCTGGCTCTCGATATAAGGATCGGACGTACTGCGGGCGGCTTGATCTGCGATGACGGGCCACCATTCGGCGAGGACGGCAGACGGAGGCCGCGATGGCGGCGGCCTTGCTCTCCGAACGCGGAAGCGACGAGGCTGCCCCCGGAAAATTGAGATCCTAGGGCGAGCGCAGCGGAGATTGAGGGGAAAAAAACTAACTGTAATCATGCCCTGTGTACCATTATATTAGTGGCGAAGCCACATTCAGGGTGTGTTTGGTTGTGCTGTGACTGTGACAAAAAGCTGCTGTGGGCTGTGGCTGTGAAAAAAACTGTTGTGGGCTGTGAGCTGTGGAAAAAGATGAAAGCTATTTGGTTGAAGTAGCTATGGCTGTGATAAAGTTGCTGAAATGTCTGTAATGCCTCTAAAGGTCCGAGAGACAATTTGTATGCAAATTAATTGTTAAACATATTCACATTTACATGTAAAACATCATTTTTTTTAAAAAAAACTTAATTTACTTAAATTTTGCATTCACGTTAACATATAATACTTTAAATTTCAAAAGCTTTTCAGAAATATATTAACTCCCGGAGGGTTTTGTACAAAAATATCAAGACAGAAAAATAGTAATATTAATTACAAGTTTATGTGAAGGCCTGTTTGCAAAAGCTTCTTTCAATGGCGTTCTTCTCTTTCCAGCCACCATTGACGATCTCCGGAGCTCAAATTGGCACCGAAACAAGGGGAAATAGTTCATGAGAAGTGGGGGAATCAAATTCCCGGGTTATGGCACACCCGTTTGATGCGGAATTTCGGGCCGGAGCTGTGGAGATGTGGATTATTTCGAGGAGGAGCAGCCATGACGGGTTGAACACCATGGCCTCCAGTTGGAGACGCATGGCTCTGGAGAGAGAAGAGTGAAGCGGCTGTCCTGCTAGTGAGCTCGAATCAAATAGGGGTGGATTTGCTACTGCCGACCTCGAATCGAACAAGAAAGTCGCACTTCAGAAGGCAGGCGGGGCGGAGCTTTGATTGGACATGTTGCTGCTAATGGGGGTGCCGGCGTCAAGCCGGACAGCAGCAGGGGCAGCGCCGGGGCCGGGGCCTGGCAGGGGCGGCGCCGGCCGCAAGGAACCCTAGCGCGCGGTCGTCGCCTCTCGCCTGTTCTCTGTCTAATGGGGAGGGGAATAGAGGAAAAGAACGAACCGTTACCACATAACCAGTGGCAGTGGGTAATTTTCGTGAAAACTTCCTCCCACAGCCGCTGAAAGCAGGTCTAAAGGTGTTGTGAACTTTGCACTACGGAAAAGCAGCTTTTTTCTAAGCACCTCCGAGAAAGCCAGTGCCTTTGGTTTGTCTCCTGACTTTTTCAAGAAGCAAAAGCACCAAAAAACAGAACCAAACACACCCTCAGGGAAAGCTTCCCTGGTGCACTGTCACCAGGCTAGAAATAAAATTTACTCTTATGTACCTCGTTTTGATCAGCTAAATTGAACAATTTGTGTGCAAATTAGTCAAGTATTGTGTGTTGTGCATCACCCTCAGATTCTCGCTAGCTTCGCCACTGATTATATATGAACGTACATGACTTATATTAATAGTAGTTTTATAGACAATATATATGGAATATATGACGCAATACTAGACTAGACCAGGGCTCTAACTACTACATCCTTAACACAGAAAAACCGATCGGATCATTTTGTTTCTTGAATGGACAGACAGTGATAATATAGTAAACTAGCTAGTGATATATCGGTTGCATATATAGTTTCCCTGTCAAGGTTATATTAACCACGCTCTCCTAGGCACGTTTTACAATTGGTACTGATCGATTGAACAAAACAATTCGAGCCTTTACGGCCGGCGTTCCTTCATGGGCGCGTCCTCTTCGTCGAGTGTCATCGAGGAAAACGTGCGCCGCCGCGCCGTGCGTCTCGATCGGGCTGGTAGCGCTGCTCTCAAATTAAGGAACGCGCGGTCGCTGGGGCCGGCCGGAAATGATGGCACGCTCGTACTACATGGCACCATACATGTGCTGGTGTGTACAAACGTGACAAGTATCTGCTGGGTAGGAGTGCCCTGTACTACATAGTACTAGTGGATGCCATCGATGAGTTGGGCCGCCTAGCTCGCCACGCAATGAGCAGGCGTGGATCACACTAACACCACCCCAAAGCTGGCATCGGCCTGGCCAGCACCCATCTACTTCTATATAAGAAAGAGCATACATCTCGTCCCCAAACCAGGCAACCCCCAGAGCCAACTGTGGGAAACGCTCCCTCACGTACGTATACCATTTCTTTGTAGCCAGATAGCTCATTCCCTAGCTTCCAGCCTTCCCTAGTTCCCTTCCCTGCCTCCCATTCTCTTCTCTGACGCCAGCGACTCGGACTGAGCAAGGGCAGCTCATTTTCCCTATAGGCATTATTCCGGTGAGTGCTGCATTGTACAGCAGCCGCACGCCGGCGAGCCGAGAGGGAGGAAAAGGCTAAAGCCACGCCTGCGCCTGAGCGAGCGGGAAGTAGCCGTCGCCATTTCGCATACGTGTGTGGGGTGGAAAGAGAATAGCCACGTTCTAGCTCGGTAGCTAGGAAGATGGTTAACACGACGGGAGTCGAGCCGGCACATGGCGGCGCCTCGCCGCGCGTGAGCGGCGGAGCGCTGCCGCTGGCGTCGCTTAACCACATCTCGGTTGTGTGCCGGTCGCTCCAGAGCTCGCTGAGCTTCTACCGCGACGTCCTCGGCTTCGTCCAAATCCGCCGCCCGGGCTCCCTAAACTTCGACGGCGCATGGTACCTACCTACTGTGTTCTTCTTCTTCTTCTTCTTCTTCTTCTTCTTCTTCTTCTGGATAATAACAGTGTTTTTATTAGCCCAAAAAATACAGCGTTTTAAACCCAAAACAGGAAAGGAGCTATTGTCTCTGACCTGGGAAATCAACCAACTGCATTTTCGGCATTAATTGTGAGTTCAGCTAGATTCTGATGCGTTTGTTGGTGTGCAGGTTGTTCAACCATGGCATCGGCATCCATCTCCTGCAGGCGGAGGACCCGGCAAGTATGCCGCCGGTGAAGACGGAGATCAATCCCAAGGACAACCACATCTCCTTCCAGGTATGCGTGTGTGCCGTGCGTCTTACTCAGCATCAAAAATCACATCGAGATCGCTGTTGCAATACTAGCATCAATGCACGTCTGAACCACCGTCTATATATGCATATAAACATTTCTGGCGATCCATACATTGAGATCCCGTAGCAGTAGTGCGCGCGCAGCGTTAAAGAAAAAAAGATACAGACAAGTGGAAGAAGAATAGAGAAATAAACAGAGATACGCATCGGTGTCAGGGTTTGACATTAGCTAGCTAGGGTGATTCAACTCTACATATATACATGTCGATCAGCGCCCCTGTTTTTCTTCCATCTCCACTAGGCCACTACCGGCACTCATCTGCACTAATAAAACATAAGTAATACCGACATGAACGTGAGTCTAGCACCTTGACAAGGAGCAACTTTTAATTGCACATGGCCTCATCCATGCATCGATCTTGAATCGGATCCATCCGTGGACATAGCTGAATAGTGAATACGCCTCCTCATTTTTAACAAAATTTGGCACCATCCCATTTTCTAGGAATCCAAAGCATTCTGCTGCCAAGTGTGCATCAGATGGACTGCACTCCGTACGAATCTTTTTCAGTCGTAGTCAGCTGCTGATCAACCAGTTTACCAAAGTACAGTTGTTATTTCTGCTTCAATAGTTATGTTTTCCCCTAATTTGACCTTTGCAATGCTCAAGTTGGATCGTTCTGATCCACATTATTAAGAAATGGCAACTGGCCGGCGTGATCTGTGATTAGGGATCAACCAACATAAACTTGACATTGGCTAGATAATTCAATACGGGCCCTCGTCTCCTCTAAAATACCATACTAGATCATAACTTGAATGATACTACTGAAAAAGAATAGGACCACAGGTGCCAAACTGTGTATCAACCAAGTTATATTTTCGTACCACTTAGTACATTTGCAAGGGCCATAAAAAGCTCTAAATATGTAGTACATCTGAAAATGTGAATTTGACAACTTTGCACATGGCCACATGCTGTGTGTTGAACTTGATCCGTAAATATAGCTGAATATAACTATTTATCTTTATCAAAATTTGGAACCATCGTATTTTCTATTGATCTTAAGATGAAGCAGCAACTGACATGACCCGTGTTTAGTGATCAATTAACACAAAACTAAGACTTTCATAGTTTTATATGCTAGCTCTGAGGCATCTAGTCAGTAGAATCTCTACATCTGAACACATGCATATATTCATTCGAATTTAGTGAACATCGCTGTCGTAGGCTCCTCAACTAGCATGCATAAACAGAGAATGGATTAATGGTGATATGCATCATGGTTTGTTAAACCTGCAAGGGGGCTTGATTAACTTGTATAAGACCGGGGTAGGGCGTTTTATGTTTTATGGTGCATGCATTCGAGTGTACTGGACTAATTAACTCGTATAAGACCGGAAACCCTCATGCATAGCTTTTTTATTTTTGATAGGGATCGACGCATTGTCCTGATCACTAATAGACATCACGTTACCCCTAGAAGCTTACCATGGACTGGTTCATGAATTTGCTTTAAATGAACTTCAACACTTTGAGATTAGTCCCAGCTGGCATTCATATATGGCCATGTGCACCTTCCCCATTGAGACAGAGTAGTGCTACGTAAGATCATATCCAATTTATTTAGTCAAACGTACAATAGTAGAAGGGAAAATAAATGGCAGTGCGTCAGATCAGCGGTTTAGAAGGTTATATAAGTTGCATGTGCCCAACAACCCCCTCTTCATGAATATGACTGGTCCTAACTCAAGCAAATCAAGACAACCAGCTAGGCGACCAATTGGAAAGTTTAAGATAGTGACAGCAATCATGCCTCCACGTACTGCCTTGATCCATACATGCAATGCATCCTCAGGGTTTCATCAAGGCAACAACTAGGTTTCCAAGTATTGAATATAGGGCTGTTGCAATAATTAATTGATGGCTTAGTACAATGCGTGCATGCGCACAACCATCACATGCATAGATGCAAAGCCACACCTTTTCGATCAGGGACTACAGATGTGTAGCAACACTGGTCCTGTATCTGGATGACAAAGTGGCTCCCTGAGATACATAGTAGATGACAATGACATGGTTATTTGTCTGCACGCCCGCTCGAACACACATTTCTCTCCAAAGCCTGCGTTCCCGGGTCCCCGTGATGCATACTACTAGTAGTATGCAAAGGGACAGCGTGGACGCGTGCGCTGTCCGGACAGCACGGACTCACATGCACACCTGGCAGGCACGGACAAAACACGTTTGCATGCCTTCTGTCGTCTGCTTTTTCATAGCTTGTCTCATATCGCAGCGGTAAAAAGCACTACTAGTACGGAACGTGCATGGCATGAACGAAATTTTCTGACGAACATGCATTATTTGCGATGATCTTGCAGGCCGAGAGCATGGATGCGGTGCAGCGGCGGCTCAAGGAGCTTGGGATCAAGTACGAGCATCGGCGTGTGGAGGAGGGCGGGCTCTTCGTGGACCAGCTCTTCTTCCACGACCCCGACGGCTTCATGATCGAGGTCTGCACCTGCGACAACCTCCCCGTCGTGCCCCTCCTGCCGGAGGGCTATGCCACACTCGGCATGGCGCAGCCGGCGCCGGCGCCGGCGGCGTGCAAGCGGCCGGCCGCCGCCGCCTTCAAGACGCAGCCGGCTCCGGTCACTGTTACTCCACCACCGGCGCCGGCTGCACAGTGCGTGCCGGCGATGGCCAGCGGCGGCAGCTACGTCGGCGAGGTCGAGGCGAGCATCCCAGCTTGCGCGATGAGGTCTTGCCCGGAGCACGCGTGCATGCAGGCCTGATCGAGATGGACATGATTCATTCGCCGACACGTCTTCATTTTGAGATGATTTTTGGTGGTCCAACCAGGATGGAGTAGTTTTTTGTGGCCTTGTTTTCCTTGCTCGATCGTCCGTGGGGGGAAAAGCTGTATGTACCGGTTGTCTTGTCCGTTCTTGCATGTAATTGATGATTTTGTTCGCTGTTGAGTGAACCCCGAAAAAAGAAAAGAAAAATGTTTGCGCCCGCAGCTAGCTAGAGATCATTAGTACTGGCCACGGTTGCACACTGATGAGGAGACATGCATGGGTCCATTGATCGATCAATCCAGATCGAGACTGCAGCTTGCGGCACCTTGTACAATTGTTTGTGCACATAAGTATGCATTCCATTTGTAATCTATTTTTATATGATATGTCCACGCACTTCGTTTCTTCCGTTCGTTTCAGAGAGAAGACAATATATATATATGATGTATCCATGTGCCATCTCCCCACCCGAACCGTAGCAATCTTCATGGAACATGCATGCAAAGAGTGCACATGGATATGTCTTTTCTTTTGGTCTACCCTCTCCGGTCTCCACAGTACTCCTTGTACGTTAACATCATAGGATTGTCGTCTCAGGGAGGGTGGTAGGGTAATCACGTGGTCGCTAGCTTCACCACGGACAAAACAGAGGTTTAGCCAATGGCCGCAGCAACATCATTTCTGTAAGGACAACAACATATGCAGCCCTCGCCAAAAGATCACCTACCCCGCCCTCTACCGATACACACCACACAACACTTGCGCTTATATATATACCTTTGTATTTTTTATTACGTATTGTTAGTTTTGAGGTAGCGTGCAGTTCAGAGGCAGCACGCGCGCCGCAGTTTAGTTGAACAGGTAGAGAACAAAATACGCACGAAGAATGAGAAGGACGCAGGCAGGCTTGGACGGACGCGCTGCATATCTGAATCCCGATGGCGCTTGCGGCCGGGGACGGGTCTGTACACGGTACAAGGCGAGCGCGGATGGTCCAAAGAGGAAGGGACAAGTGATCCGTGAGACGGAGGACGGCGACATCATGGCCCGGCGTCCGGTGAAGGGGCAACGGAAGCGGCGCGGCGCCTTGATCCGAGATCGAGCGAGCTGCGAGCGCGGGTGCAAGAGCACGTGAACCGCGCGCGCGCGGCCGGACACCGCAGTTGCCGCGCGCGCGCACTGCTGGGCATGTGAACGGCGCCTCGAACGAACGGATGGCAGAGGCGGAATCACGCGAGCGCGCGCGCTCGCGCCATCAGGCACTGCGCGCACTGGGTACACTGCCGGGCAGGGAAGAGCATCGCATGTGTAAGGTCAGTCAGTGCAGGGCAGGGGGCATCTGACTCTGCCGCACTGCTGAAGCCTGAATGAACTGCGCCCTTCATTGATCAGTGCGTCTCCAGGGGTCCTCGGAAGCAAACATTTCAGTGGTTCAGAAGGAGGTCCAGCGCCTGCTTGCCTTACGTTTGTTTCTGTCCACCTGACCTGAACTCATTGGCGGAGCACCCTGCTGATCGCACCCAAAAGTGTACGCCATACACTGCTATTTAAGGATGCACCAGCAAGCATCATATCTATTATCAATAATACGTCCAGATAGTTACAGTGTTCTCGACCAAACGATTCAGAGACTAAATAGTTCCTATAGAAATAACATCACCAAAAGTCCACACGGAGCACGTACTAAGAGCTATAGTCGGGCAAATGTTGCTACAGAGATTAATAATACTAAGTATCACGGCATAAGTTGACAATTATTTGGCAGACACCTCCCACATGCAGCAGAGTCACTGAAGACGCTAATGACCACAAGCATAACTTAGATAACGCATCTTCTCCATCCGCTGACAAAATCTCACCTGATCTCTTGGTATATACATGATGAGGGTAGACTTTGACCGGGACTATGCCAGGTTATAGGTTCAGCAACGGCAAGCAGTTCAGATCAGCAGTTCACACCGCACTGCCCCTGGGAAACAGCTCTCTGGGTAGGTGATATGAAAGGATCGATCTTGACCCACAGCAAGGAGAAGATGGACGCGAGGAGGATGGACCAAACAATGACAATGGTCGGCGTACGGTTCTGCTTCCCCATGAGACCCTTTAGGAAAGGGTAAAGATGGAGGATCACCCAGATTGAGAAGAAGAGCTTCCCGAAAAGCGGACCCCAGGACTGGTAGCCACTGTTGATAGCGTAGGAAACTCCTGCCACTATACCCACCAGGTTAATGACAAGCACGGTTGTTGGAGGAATAAGAAGACTTGTCCACTTGAACACGTATAACTCAGCAAAATCGCCATCCTCGTCGTTTGCCTTTGATGTAACCGTGAAGTTTGTATCAATGCCTGCCAGCACTTTCAGTAGACCTTGGAACACAGCAAAGAGATGTGCAGAGGTGCCACCAATGACCCAGAATTGCTCATTTCTCCACCAGTCCTCGATGCCAACACCACTCCACCGAAGCTCCAAAATACCAGTGGCAAAGATGGATGCAAAAAGCAGAATGAAGAACATCCCAGCATAATTGCTAATCTGCAAAACAGAAGAGCATATCTGAGAACCGCACGAAAATTTCTTTGTTTCAATGATTTCATCAATACATGAATATTCACTACAGACCTAGGCACTAAAATAGCAATAGAAAAATCTAGAATTGTGTCACTAGACTAGCATGTATTAATTATGTTCGAATAGTAGTCTCGACCACTACCACAACACTCAATATTCTTGTGTGCACAACGCAAGAAAACAATAGCTTCAGCCCACGAATAACACGAGATGGGCCCTGTACTCTTCCCTACAGGTCTCCAAACCCAAGAGAGAAAACAGTAAATAAGAATAGATAGGGAAACAATGTGCATCTACTGTATGACTGGAACCACATTCCCAGCGTGGAAAAGCAGCTAGCTGCCAGGTTTTAGAATGCAATGGTATAAAGAGGTTTAAAGGACTACAGATGACCTACCTCCGGAATAATGAATTTGTTGGTGAGTAGACAGATAGCAGGAAGCACACAGTAGGCTATCAATGGAAGGGATGTGATAGGATAAACAATGGTGTTGATATAGGCCAGCCTCTCCAGAAGCTTCAGCCTTCCGTTGTAACCATACCAGATAGGACAGTGTCTGCTAAGAAGAATTTCAACTGAACCGAGAGCCCATCGTAGCACTTGGTTGAGACGATCGGAAAGGTTAATTGGAGCAGAACCCTTGAAGCAAGGGCGGAGTGGCATGCAGTAGATGGATATCCAACCTCTTGCATGCATTTTGAATCCAGTTAAGATATCCTCAGTAACAGAGCCATATATCCATCCAATCTGAAAGCATACAAAAAACTAATTTATGAACAAGGTTATAGCAATTTTATTAGCAAGCGAACTCTAGTTTACAAAATAAAATTGCACAAACAAAGAACAAATCTAATTAAGGGGTCACAAAGAAACTTCGCCTTCCTCACTGACCTCTTTTCCCCATTCTGTCTTGTCCTCATATCCGCAACTAATGACATGAATGGCTTCCTTCAGCAGGGAAGCTGGGTTTGTTGAAGGTGGTATGCCACCCTGGGTCATGAAGGTGGATGCAATAAAAATTGGAGATTGACCAAAGCGTTTCTCCAAGCTCTTCTGGGACATAAGCAGAGATCTTTCATCTTCATAACCTGTAGAGATTCCACAACTCAATATGATTGACAAGAAGTTACCAGAGTAGCTATTTTCAACTTTCAGGAAAATAAAGAAAAACTAAAGGTATATCAACAAGTGCAGACCTTCAAAGCCCTCTTCTATATCTTCCATGTTGAAGATTGGAGCTGAAGACTCTGTTCTCTTCATAGCGCGGTTTTTAGTATCAATATAGCTCTTATCCTTTTTCTTTCTGCCACCACAGCAACTTTTAAAAATAATATTAGGCTCCAAATCAGCTTCAGTCAGCTCAGGATCATAGCCATACAAGGCCTGCCTATTGAAACAGCATCCTGTTCCCACATAGACAGGACCTTGTATACCATCTAAACCCTTCATGTTAATCTGTAAAGGGAAAAGCATGTAAGAAGCATGAAATATTTGCAAATATGGTAAACAAACTAATTAATATACTCACATCAAAGAAGACAATATTCCGATTTGCATATCGATCATGCAAATCTATACCATCAAATCTTTGTGGAAACTGAACATAGCAAGTTTTCCTTCCTAGTGCTGGATCCATCATAAAGCACATAGCTTCTCTAAGAGCCTTGCTGCTATTGAAGTAGTGATCACAATCCACATTAAGGAGGTAGGCACCATTTGTAAGGACAGCAGATACGCGAATCTGTCCATGAATTAAAATAGTTTAGAACATAGCAGAAATGGGCAAACCGAATTGACATTTGTGAACCAAGGTTGCTATTGTGAACATGTACCAAAGCATTCATGGCACCAGCCTTCTTGTGATGCTGGAAGCCAGGTCTCTTTTCACGAGAAACATAAACAAGCCGTGGCAACTCATTTCCTTCAGTATCAAGCCCACCACTGTGCCCCAAGAATACCTGATCTCAGAAAGAAGAGCATCACATAAGAATAAGATCTATAGTGAACTGAAATTGTGCTAGTGACCATTTTAGAAGTTCAAAAGCATACCTGAATCATTCCCGGATGATCCCTTGGGTTATTGCCAGGCCAAGGAGTGCCATCAGCCATGGTCCAGCCTTCTTCAGGTACTTTTTGAGCTTTTGCTACAAGGGCATTGATCCGAACTTTGAATTCTTCATACTCCCTCTATCAGAACCATTTCACAGGATCAAAATCTCCAAACAAAGTTCTGTACAATCAATAATGTAACTATTTGATTCTTTATCTTACCTTCATAGCTCGTCTTTCCTTCACAAAAGAAGGTTGGATTTTGTCCTTCAGGTAGTCTATCTTTTGAGCAAAGTAAAACTCTGGAGCCCTAGGTTCAATGTTGTGCTTCTTGCAAAAAGGAACCCATTTCCTAGCAAACTCAGCAGTTTCTGATAGAGCTTCAAATGTCAACATAGCTGAACCGTCATCAGAAACATAGCATGATACTTTGTCAACAGGGTAATCCACTGAAAGAATGGACAAGACGGTATTCGCAGTAATGAGAGGAGGCTCCTTAAGTGGGTCCACCGTACTGACAAAAACATCAATTGGAGCCAACTGTGATGGCTCACCCTCCCTATCATACCTGCAAAGTAGAGTGAGAAATATTAGTATGTAATTATAAGAAATCCTAAATATAACAACTGATACATTGCCAGCATCTTGTAGAAATATCAACGGAAACTTGCCTCAATGCAAGCCTGTCAAGATAAGTTTCACGGTTGATAGGATACCACTTCGGGAACTGATCAAGAAGCCAAGACAAGGCAAACCAAACTTCACAAATAACAGATACAAGCCACAATCCATAAGCATCACGCACTGGATGTGTTATACGATACTGGAAGAAGAAGCAAAGGATGATAAGCCGGAGAACAATCACTACTCGATAAAGATTAAGCTGGTTAGGAGATATCGGCACTATACGGCTTAGAGGTAGCCGTGCATCATCAGCCCTGCAGACAAGAGGAAAACGTAAGCAATCCGACAGCAAAATCAGATTAGAGAGGACATATATTTGTGGCTATTTTTGGAAATAAATGTGGCTGGAATATCCTACATTCTAGTGAGCAGATAGACAAAGATAAATAGGCCTAAGAAGTCACTGATAAACACAAAACCTGGCATCTACCAAGAATCTCCCCTAAGTCAAAACTAAATATGTCGCTTGCTGTATTCAGCATGTGCAACTTAAAATGTAAAATGAGATCCCAGGTTCAATGAGACTATTTACTATAGGATAGCAAACTAATCCACAAGAAGGAAAAGGATAGCTGAAGCAAATGAGGTCGTAACAAGGAACATACAGTTGCAGATCTTCACCATTTGAGCCAGTCCCTTCAATATCCCCTCTCCCCTCTGCTGGATACCTGTTAACCTGAATCATATTTTTCTCTTGCTTAACTCTCCAGCTCTCCACTCTTTCTTTCCAGTCAACACTTCCAACCCCGTAAGAATGCAAATCCTTCGAAGGGTCCACAATTCTCACAGGCACTGTTATCAGAACAACAAATGAATACATTCCAATGAATCTGCAGACGAACTGATATCAAGACAACTGTATATAACAAGGAAAAAAAATATACCCGGAACACTTGGGTCAACATAGCTTGGTGTTGGGCTACGGATCGAATGACGGTCGGGAGAAGCATCAGGAATATCTCCAGAAATCTGAAGATATGTGTCAACATTTCAGTTCATAACAAAGCAAGACATTTTTAGAGCGCCATTAAAGTTCAGTACCACGAATAGCTGATTACAAATTATTGTGAAAGTGTACTATAAGTAGGAGAGTACAGTTTCCGAAACAAATATAAGTTTCAAGAGCAAGTAGCCAGTATTACGGCATGTGTGGTTCGCGGCCATAGTTTTCCACACTTTCTGTGGCAGCTGTTTGGTCTGCTGCCACAGTTATGACATGCCACAGTTTTTTAGTTATTGAGCCCACATGTTGTAGACTAACAGCCTGCTCGGTGGCTCCCCTCACAAAATTGCCTGAGTTAGGCGTGAACCCCAGGCGGGGCTGCGATGCAAACCTGGTGCAGGCAGGTGCCTGCCAGGCTCGAACCAAGCATGCCCTAATGTTTTTGTCAAACTTTGCCTAAGGTTTTAACCACACCTTAGCCAAGGTTTGGCAAGTTAAGCTAAACCATTGATTTCCGTTAACAGGTAAGAGCGACTACTACATGTGCATGCGATTGTGTAAGGCATAGTGACCTGCATTTAGAACACTCAACAATATAAAGCATGTAACAACCAACACTACTGCTGCCTAGAGTCAGTGACTCAAGTGGCTCCATTCAAGCTTCATGCTTAAAGGCTAAAGTATGCTGGCACAAAGGAGAACAATCTTGAAGACTTGAACACTTGGAATTCGTTGATACGATTACAGAACCAAAAGTTCTGCAAGCACCCAGAAGACTACCATTGTAAAGCAGCCATATATTGTTATACCTGCTGCCCACTATGCCCACTAGTCAAACGAGGAATCCTATGATGTGGTTCATGTCGAGACGATGAAGAGAGATCAACATATTCTCCTTGCCCCTGCAGCTGCCACTGTGGACCTTTGACATTGCCTTGCGCGTAGTTAAATTCGTTATCCAAATCATCAACACCATCCTCGTCATCATCTCCTGGAACTCGAGGGCTCCCTGAATTTGAAAGTACACAATTTTTAAAAATACAGGGTGATGACAAACATCATTCGTTATCCTCAAGAAAATCAAAACAGATGAATTTGCAATATACATTAATAAATTAATCAAGTCAATTGTGATTTTGATATAAGTCACGAATCAGCAAGTGCGATAAATTCCACAGAAAGCAGACCTTTGTGCCTCTTGTATCTAGTCTTGCACTGAGGGCAGCACTGATTCCCCTCCTTGCGCTCATACTCGTAGCACGGGCGACAAACTGGGAATGCACACTCATTGCAAGCAACAAAGACATCGCCTGTAGCTGAGAGCCCAACAGTGTCACCGCAGATTTGACATATTTGTTCATTCATGTTCTTCAACTGCTTAGCCTGCATCAGAAATACAGATTGAGATGAATGTATGTACCAGCGATAAGTCTGACAGACAGTTTATTAAGACAACTCCAGAAAGCCAGCAAGCTACAACAAATTCTCCGTGCAGAGTGGAAACAAATTAAATCGACCAGAGCTGGGAGAAGCAGGATACACAATCGAAACCAACCATAGGCACGAGACATCAGGAGCTCAATAGCTTAATCGCAGTAAATTTTGTGGGTTTTGGATTATGAAGGAATTAAGAAACTCCAGCACCCTCTGACAGTGCATTTCAGCTCAATCCATTCGCTGCATTTGCTGGTACCTGACGCCGCTTGGCACCGGGGACGAGACGCCTACTGCAATCGACAGACTCGTCACTCCTCCACCGACCACCAGTACCGCGCAGCTAAACCCCTCCATGGGAACGCAATAAACCTAGACATCCCAAAACACAGCGACCGCACGGCCAGTCAATCCGGCGCCTGGGGCACACCAATCCCACCGGCGGCGCACGGCCCCCAGCCAGATCAACGGGCCGCCATGCCTCGCGCTCGCACAAATCGAAACCAGACGGACATAAGAGAAGGGGGGAAGGCGTTAGCGAGCAGGGGAACGCACCGCCGGTCCGTCGCCGTCGCGGCGGATTGTGACGACCCCGTCGCGGGAGCCGGCCACCATCCCCGTGTTCGCCGCCATCGCCGCCCGCGCACGCCGCCAATGCCGCACCGCCGCCTCCGCCTCCTTACCCAGCACGCATCCCTCTCCGGCTGAGGTGCGCACTAGCTGGGGGTGAGAGTGTCCGACACTCCGACCGCTACTGCTCTCGCTTTCGTCCGGGGGCCCCGCGCCTTCGCCCGCGTCGTCTACGACGACACCACTGGTGCGCCGTCGGATGGGGGAGGGCTGGGAGCGTGCGCCGTCGGATGGGGTGAGTGGCAGAGGAGGCGTCAACGTCCGACCACAGGACCGTTCGCCGTGTCCGTGCGCCACGGCCAGCTGGTTCGGCGCGTGGAACGGGGAATTGGAAATGGACCGAAGTGCCCTCCTCCACTCGTGTTTAGTGGGTAATCGCTTTCGTAATTCGTACTACTCCTCTGTCCAACTTTTTCTTCAACAGTTTACTTTTCTGTGCTCTCGAACGTTCTTGATGAACTATTATGCCACCCAGCAATGAGTGGTGAACCGTTTCTGTTGTCCAAAATGCGGACCTTAACGATTCTTCATTCATGGCGTTACGATGAAGTTCATCGCTGGTGTGCAGTAATGCACTATCACAACCGTCTTAGTGGCTGTTCGTTTTCACCCTTCTAAATTTTAGACTTTTAAAACAAAAGAGAATTTTGTTATTTAGAAGCATTAAATAAAATTTAATGATAAAACCTTTTTAACAGATGAATGCTCATTTCGAAACGAATCTAATGAGCCTAATTAATCTATGTTTTGCTACAATAATGCTACAGTAACCATCATCTAATCACGGCTTAATTATCCTCATTAGATTCGTCTCGCGAATTAGACTCGGGGTTATGCAGTTAGTTTTGTAATTAACCTTTATTTAATACTTCTAAATAACAAAAAATTCTTTGATGTGACCCCTCTAAAATTTAGACCTCTGGAAACGAACACCTTCTTACAGCCTGTTCGTTTCGCTGCAGCTGAAAAATAATTGCGAACACTGTAGCAGCTGCAGAAACACTGTAGCAGCTGCAGAAGAAATAACTACGAACACTGTAGCTGCTGCAAAGCAGCCGCTGCAAAGTAGCGAGACGAACACGCTGTTAGTCGACTAGTCTCGTGACTGATAGATATCTAGGACCTAGTTGCCCCTGCCTCACGAAAGAAAGACAGAAGCAGCAGCCGCCGGCGGCTCCCCAAGAAAAAATCCTCGGCCCCCTCGCCTCCGGCAACCTCGCCGTCGGCGGAGGAGGGAGGCCCGACGTCCGCTTTGTTCGCTTTTACGATTAGATAGAGTTAGGTCTTCCCGTGGTGGTCGCTTTTGGCGGCGGACACGGTGGTTGTTAGGGTTAGGTTTTCTCTAATGGTTTGGTCCAAGAAAGTGGTGGCGGTTGTGCGGCGTCATCAACTTCGTCGGCATCGAGCTCTGGAGGACGAGGCGTCTCCGTGGTGGTGGCGAGTCAAAAGCGTCGTCATCGATGAAGAATAAGGTACTCCGGTCCCTCCTTTGTTTTGTTATGGTTCTTTTTAGCCATGGTTGTGGTCTAGTGAAAGTTTGTTTTCCGGTAATATCCATCTAGATCTTGCTCGGATTTGTATTTTCCCATGACGTATATTGCGAAGGAGGCGACGATGAGCTCGCCTACGGGCTTGACGGCGGCAAGTTTATCGTATTTGCATGTGGAATATCGGTCTACTCTTCTTTTGCGAAAGGGTTGGGTTTCAGTTTTTCCCCGTCAAAGATGAGGATGGCGGTGGTGGATGGTGAGATGGCCATGTTCGTTTAGATCGGAGTTCTTTTCCGTGGCATATCCGTCTGGAATGGTGATCCTAGATGGTGGAATTTTCGGCTTTTTTAAGATTTGTTGTCTCCCATTAATGAAGTTGACGTTGATTGGAATGCTCTTGTAATCAGGAGATGAAATTTGTTTCAATATTAATAAAATTTCCCTTTTCAAAAAAAAAATATCTTAAAAAAAAGATATCTAGGACCTAGAACAGAAGGCCAGCCACGCCACACACCCATTCCAACGCGCCAGCCAAGCCCTGGACAGCACATGAGTACTTTTTCTTTTTTTGAGCAAAAGCACATGAATACTGTGGGCACTCGATAACGTGGCCTACATTTAGGAAATGTCTAAAGCCCAGCCCATCTAGGGAACGGCATTCGCCGAGCATATTTCTTCCTTGATTCTAGCCCAAACGTACCAGTCCAGCCCAGTGGAGGTAAAAAGGAAGGGTGATCCACAACAAGATGTACGCCTAGGCTCCCGGCATTGCTCCACTACGCCGCCAGGCTCCGTCAGTCAACGTCGCACCGATTCGGCTGCTGCGCTGGCGACGAATTCGCGCGCGCGCCGCTCCCCGGTTCCACGCCGGGGGCCCCCGCCTCCTTGACTCCGGCGGCCCGGGCGCACAGTTTCGCCGAGCACGCGCGTGACGTGACAAAAAAAATTCACTGAGACCTACGCCCGGCAGCCGGCAGCCACCGCTGACGCTGTAGCTAAAAGTGGCAAAGCCATCTCTGCTTTGCCACTTCTACTGTGCGAGAAGGAAAAAAAAGACAGTGCAAGCCAAGTCGTTTCTTGCTGCAACGAATGGACGACTACGGATCACGATTATGGGTTGGTGCTGGTCGCCGTCTGTGAAATATAGTGGTGCTTCTTTTACCTTCTTCAACAAAGTGAGGGCAGATATTTCAACGAGAAAAAGGTTGAAGAACAGATCAATGCCAAAAGGATTGGAAAAGGAACTAAGGAAATCAGTGCCTTGAGATCGATCTCAACCACTCAGGGAATCCGTGAACACGTTTGCCTTTGGACTTCGCTCCAGCGAGTAGCATTGCAAGAGGGAAAAGAGCCTCAACACAAGCTCAGCACATACGATTCAATTTCAGGGAGCAACACGCTTTTCCCATTACCAGACATCTGGAGAGCTCATGCTAAGCCAAAAGCCAATCTATTCACATGTATTGCAATGCATGAAAACTTCAGACAACCCGGAGGAAAAAGGATGGGGATAGAAGGATTTATGCAGTCTATGCAACTCTACCGATGAAAAGCTAGTTCATTTGCTAGTGCAAATGCAAGTTCTCACTAACATGTCCAGGAGTTGCGTTGTAAATGGCTACTCCCTCTCTTTTTTAATATATGACACCGTTAATTTTTTTCGTTACTTTGATCATTCGTCTTATCTATAAATATTTGTATAATAGTGTATAAATTAACTTTAAAATACTTTTGATGGTGAATCTAATGATATTCATTTCACATTCGAACAGTAATTATTTAAATCTGTATTATTAATCAACGAAAAATCAACAGTGTCATATATTTAAAAACTGAGAGAGCATTTCATCTCTTCTGCCTGTCAGCCTAGGCTTAAAAGGCTTACTATAAAAAGATCTTTCTTTTTTTTCCTTTTCCTTCTGAGTGCAACGGAAAAGAACGTGCCCTTCTCCATAAAAAAAAAGGTTGAAAGGGAAGGAACCCACACAACCTGCATGAAGACAACGGGCAAAGTCCCACTTCCACTCGCCTGGACGTATATTTTCAGATCGACTTGCTCTTGTAGTCTACTACTCCGTATATTTCACAACATGCATGAAGACAACGGGCAAAGTCCCACTCCACTCGCCTGGACGTACATTGTCTGATCGTCGTCGGATTGACTCTGCTCTTCTAGACCGGACAAGCAACGCAGGCGTGGGTGCAAGACGTTACGAGACACCTCACGTTGTGCCATCAGAGGACGTGCAATTTTCTCGCTGTTTCATCCGGACTCCATCGCTGTCGAGTCCACCAAATGCGCGATGAGGAGTCAGCCAAGCACCAAAGGGAACAATATTAGCCGAGACTAGTGAAGCAGCGGAGAAAGGCGGCAGGGCCATGGCGCACGCGCACACCGAGCCGCAGGCATGGCGCCAAGCCGGTCCCGCAACAAGGAGGGTTCCATGAATTGAACCGCGCCATTCAACTCGCTGTCGAATCGAGCAATCCAATCGCAACAAACCCCCCCGAATCTATCCTCACATTGTTCAGGTTTGCAGTGGGTGGGTGGCTTGGCGACCAAGTTCCCAGCAGGTAGCAGTAAACATGCATCAGCTCCCGTAGAGGGGACTCTTTGTCAACGTTGCTCGGTCGTGTGGTTCGCTTTGGATAAAAAGGAACGGGGGAAAATTTTCGTTAATGCTCTGACTAATCGTAGACAAACGCAGCAATTTCATGCGCGCACGGCGCACGTGCCTTTCGATTTTTTTTAGTTGGTTTATTTCATGGTGGAGTCGTTCAAGAGACCTAACCAGTTAATATGCTGCCTCGTTTGTACTACTAACATTGATCTGGCAAACCATTTCTCTGGGTACGTCAGTAATTTATTAGCCACGTCTGTGAAGAGCCACGTCTGTGAAGACGACAATACTACTCCGAAGACATCTCTGAAGACGAGCAAAACAGGAGTCCATATACATGCCACGCCGAAAAGCTGGAGCGTCAGAAGATACTCTGGTCCTGTTCGTTTCTTTTAGCGCTAAATTTTAGAGGTTTCTAAACAAAGAGAACCTAGTACTAAATAAAGTTTAATGACAAAACTTTTTTACAGATGGGTACATCTTTACGAGACGAATCTAATGAGCCTAATTAATCTATATTTTGCTACAGTCATGCTACAGTAATACTATAGTAACCATCATCTAATCATGGCGTAATTACCCTTATTAGATTCGTCTTGCGAATTAGACCAGGGTTCTGTAGTTAGTTTCGTAATTAAACTTTATTTAATATAGCTTATCTAGAGTTTAGACCCTTTTAAAATGTAGACCCCTATGCGCCGAACACCCTCTCTATCGCACGAGCAAAGCGCAGTCAGAATTAATAAATTATTATCGATGGCGTCTTTGCAAACGAGATTCTATTCGTCCACAGCTAGGTTTTGCTGGCTGACGTTGAACGGATCAAGCAAGAGAGTGTTATTTCTGAAGTATCATCTGTGTTCAATGATGTCGAAGCTTGTTCCTATATACGCCCTGTAGAAAAGGATAAATTGTGTCTAGTAGATGGATGTATTGTATCGTTTTCTATATACGCGTGTAGAAAAGCGACTTGAGGGGTGACAGGACGACACTTCCTTTTTTAGAAAATAAAAAAAGCTGTTGCCTCTGTTTCCACATGCAGTGTTTGGCGTTATTTATGTTGTAACAGGCTATCGACGGTAGGAAATAATTCATAAAGTAGACAAGAAACAAGACACAATATAGGGTGGAGCCTCTTTTTTATTATTCAAAATAAACTGGTGATTACAATACTTGGGGTACTCCACTATTTATATGCGGGGTGGAGGTTCTCCTTTCCTTCTAGGATAAGAACTTTTTTGATAAATTGCCCACACCTTGGACTAGGAGTAGGATTGGTTCTTCTAGAACTTCCTTTCCTAGTTTCATAGGAATTAGAGTTATAACACTCCCCTTTGGGCATTTTACGACGACACACATGTCTCATTAAAAACTCCTTCATAAAAACTCAGTGGGAAAAAATGGAGAAAAGAGTACATGGTACCGTAGCTCTTAATTGCACACATTGCCTCGTTAAAAACCTCTTCTTTGAGAAACCTTCGGGTAAAACTCAAATGAGAGAAAAAAAGTACAATGTTTCATTCTTCTACTATTTTGTCTTCTAGACTATAGTAGTAGGGATTATGTGCTTAAGGGCGTTCTCCCTCTGATTTGCACACTTCTGTAAGCCTTCTCATTCCTATTCCATGCCTATGCTTTAAAAAGGAGCGGGCAGGAAGGGCCTTTGTGAACATATCTGCTAGATTATCACAAGAGCGAACATGAGTTACCATAATTTCTTCCTTCTGCTGCATTTCATGTGTGAAGAAGAATTTAGGCGTAATGTGCTTCGTGACCTTAGACAATATATCCCTTTTGTATTTGTGCAATACAAGCTGCATTATCTTCATAGATAATAGTAGGGGTTTTGCTCACTTCAATTCCGCATGTATTCAGTACATGTTGAGTGATTTTTCTTAACCAGACGCATTCATGTGTTGCCTCATACAAGGCAATAATCTCTGAGTGATTTGTTGATGTAGCCACCATTGTCTGCTTCGTAGATCTCCAGGAAATAGCAGTTCCACCACAAAAAAACACATAACCAGTCTGCGAGAATGATTTGTGTGGATCCGACATATACCCGGCGTCGGTGTAACCTTCTAAGGTTACATCCCCCTTCTTCCGGAAGAATAACCCCATGTCTTCTGTTCCTCGGAGGTATCTGAGAATTTGCTTAGTGCCATTCCAATGTCTTCTGGTTGGAGCTGCGCTAAATCTTGCTAAGAGATTGACAGCAAAGGCAATATCAGGTCTAGTACCATTTGCAAGATACATCAACGCACCGGTAGCACTCAGATAGGGATATTCTGGTCCCAACACTTCTCATGTTCCTGTTTTGGTCTAAATGGGTCTTTCTCTATATCGAGTGACCTCACAACCATAGGGGTTTTCAGTGGGTATGCATTACTCATGTTGAATTTTTCTAATACCTTTTTGGTATAGTTCGACTGATGCAATAGTATACCTTCTGGGGTATGCTCTAGCTGCAAGCCTAAGCAGAAAGTAGTCTTTCCTAAGTCCTTCATTTCAAATTCAGACTTTAGGAATGAACTAGCTTCCTCGATGTCTTGTGCATTTCCAATGATATTCAGATCATCGACATAGATAGCTATTATGCAATATCCAATCTTTGATTTTCTAATGAATACACAAGGACAATCGTCATTCTTCTGGAATCCTTTCTCTATCAAAAACTCACTAAGCCTGTTATACCACATTCTTCCAGATTGCTTTAAACCATATAGTGATCGTAGCAATTGTACACTATATAGGCTGCGTTCTTCTTCATTCGGGACTTTGATTCTTTCTCTAACCTTCATATGGATTTCTGAATCCAATGACCCATACAAATATGCGGTCACGACATCCATTAGTTTCATCTGCAATTCCATATTCACTGCTAGAGAGATCAAGTACCGGAATGTGGTTCCATCCATTACAGGTGAGTATATGGTATCATAATCGATACCTAGTCTCTGCGTGAAACCTTGAGCTACTAATCTCGCTTTGTATCTGTAACATCCCACTCAAATTTAGTCCCTAATCAAGTTACTAATCTCAATTAGTGAAAATGATCAAGAGAAATCAAAGAGAAATGAAAAGGAATTCAAAATCACTTCGAATTGGATAAATTTCATCCAAACCAGCTTTTGATCTACAACTTTAAAATTTTCTATACAAGTGGACCCAAATGAAAAATTCCTCAGCATCCAGGGGCTAAAAGAGAATTTTGGATATTTTTGGGAATTTTTCTGCAAAAATCTTGAAGCCCAATTAAATGCATGAACCTTTTTCAAACTTAAGCTTTGAATGAATTTTAATTTGAAATCCAAGCCGATTTAGCAAAAGTGCCAATTTACAAAGTTGTTCCTCTAACTGAAATCTTCCAAACCTGAGTTTTTCGTGATTTTTGGAGCTCGGGAAGATCGAATTTGAATCAAATCAGTTCAAATCGAGGAAAATCCCTGAAATTCGAAAAATTACCAAATGGCACTGTAGCCGCCAAGTGTCGCCGCCGGCGACACCTCCTTCTCTCACCGCCCATTCCAGCCGCTGTGCTCGCCGTCCTTCCCGTACGATCGGCCTAACCTCGTCCTCGTCTTCTCCCCTCTTTCCCTCGGTCAAGCCGTCGACGATTTGCCTTTTGCCTTCCCCAAAACCGAGCCGCCATCGCCGTTGTTCGAGCTCGCCGCCTCGCCGCCGTGTCCTAGCCTTCCGAGCCTCGTCGCCAGCAGCAAAAGTGCGCGCTCGAGTCTCCTCTAGCAGCTGCCGTCGCGCGCGAAGAGTTCCTCCAAGTATCGAGCAAGAGCGAGCTAAATTCCGCCATGGCCGGAGCTACGACCTAGCTCGCCTTCGTCGGAAATTTCCGTCGCCTCGGTGAGTCTCCCGTCGATTCCTCGTGCGTGTAACCTTCTTGTGGCCTAGCGAGTTCATGGGAGTGACCTCGACGAGGTTTGTGCAGGGACCTCGCCGGGATTTCGTTTCTCCCTCGCCGCCGTTCACCGGGCCGCGCAACCCCTCCGACGAACTCCACCTTCCGGGCTTTATCCTCGAGCACGTGTGGTACCATCAACTTCCCCGTGGCAAGGTGATGCTCATGCTCCCCCTAGCTCTGCCCCTCGCCGTCTTTTCTCGCCGGACCGCCGCGTCGCCATGGCCGCCGCCGCTGGCCTCGCGTCGAGCTCCTCTTTCGGCTGCGCGCGGGTGCATTTGTTAGTGCGCTGAGCTCGCCTTAACTCCCCGGTCGCGTTGCCGGGTGGTTTGCACCTTGGCTCGCCGTGTTGTGGCCGGAACGCCGCCGTCGCCGCCGTCTCTGTGGCGCGCGGTCGCCGCGCACTGGCACTGCTACAGTGCCAGTCATCTTACCTTTTTCCTGGTTTTTTTTTCTCAGATTTTGGCCAAACTTCTAAATTCGATAGAAATTCGTAGAAAAATCGTAAAAATACAAACTCAAATGTTATGGAATCCTTGAAATGAGACCTATCCAGTGGCACAACATAAACATCTGAATTCGTCGCAGTTAATTTTATAAAATTCGAAGAAGAGAATCAGGAAATAATTTCTATAAAAAGATCTGTAAGTGCAAAAATTCTAAATTTTGGCATGCACACTCCTGATAGGTTCACTGAACATCCCACCAAGTGGTATCTTGAAATGCATCTTCTTTTAGGAGTAATTGCATTTTGCAGTTGCTAGGAAAATCTTTTTATTGATTTTATTCCTGCACCTTTCTGCACCAAATTTTGGATATGTTACTGTACCTAGGATGAAGATGCTAAATAAAAATACCAATGTAATTTTTAGATCTTCCAGAACCCTTTTTAAAGATTTTAGAAGAGGATCTCTTTTACGCGTAAGGAAATTCCTAAATCCAAGTAATTGTGTAAATCACTTTGGACCAAACTGCAAAAGCCTGATGAATGGCCCTGCCAGCATGTTGCATTTTCATCATAGCATCACCATGTCATATTTGTCAAGGAAGTTCCGTGAACTATCTTTGATTTTGTATATCTTGTTGCATTCATTTAGGAACCGACGCCGGACTCGAGGACTTGGAGATCGTGGCCGAGGAGACCGGCGCTGACCTGAACGTGCTTGAGTATGCTAACCACCAGCCCCAAGGCAAGCCCCGGTGCACTCCCATATTTACAAAGTTTTATACTTTCTCATATGTATTGCGAGTCGTGAAATGTGCATTACGTATAGGACTTGATTGAAAACCTAGTTGCATGTATCTCCAGATATTCCTATGGGTTTGGTTAATTTAAGTTCTACCACTCGTTAGTTTGCTATGCTTAATAAAGTAGTGTCGTCGGTAGAATATCGAGTGGTATGGAGACCGCTCGGTAATTGGGGACGGATTTACTTTATGTTCTCACATGATGCTGTTAATGAATTTGAGACCGAACGGGGAAGTTCATGTGTAGGTGGAGGTGACAAGGCTCGCCTTGTTCGCCATAGCCCCGTTTGTGTCGGTTGAGGACCGTTCGTTGTGGCCCCGCTGAGCAAGTTTGAACAGTACCGGATACATGCTAGGAGAATGGGAACTAGTAAACTTAGTAGCTCGGTGCTATATTGTTGGACGTGAACCCACCTCTCTTTTGGTGATGAAGATGGTTATGGTGGAATTTGGGACCGTGTTTGAAGGGAGGGTGCCCGGGTGAACCACGGTTAGACCAGGCATGGCTATCGCGTGGGGAGACGTGTACTCGGGAGAGGTGTTAAGCGGCTCGACTTTATGGTACATTGTAAACGGTTGCCGTGCGTGACTCTTTCGAGTAGCGTACGTCGTGTATCTCGGGTTTCGCCTGCAGGTGTAAATCGATTCGAATCGCCGTCCCTCGCGGTTATTGAGTACCACTTGTTCACTGTGTCACATCGTAGTAAGAAGTGCACATGATGATGTTTATATGTTATTGTACCTCAATTAATGGTATTGCAACCATGTATTGCTTAGTTAGTTTGCTAATATTTATATTTATGCAAGAACCCTTTTAAACTGGCTAAAATATGAAAATAAGGATCAATTATTAGTGCCGTTTTTTGCAATTAAATTTCAACCCCTGGTCAACCCCCCTGCATAATAGAAGTCGGTCTTAGATGGCCAATTTGACGGGTAAGACTTGCTGAGTATTAGTTGCTCAGGGTTTCGATGTTTAAAACTTTACTGCAGGTATCCCTGATTGCAACTTCTGCGGGTGTTGCGGTAAATTAGTGTGGGAGGGTGAACCGCCCAAGGATTGGTCCATTGAGTGGGTTCCCTCTTCTCCCCGACAGGAGCAAGGTGAGTGAGATCATGTCTACGGGCCGGACATGGTTTCATTGTATATATGTATCGTCGTGTGTTTCGCTTCCGCTCGTGCTATGTAATCGAATTTCGAACTCTTTTATGTAAAATAAATCGAACTTCGGACTGGATGTCTTATGTTAATTATGGAACCAATGTAATAACTGAACTTAATGTAAAATTATTTTATTTATGCTTATGTGTGTGGTCTATGCATACTTGCTTCGCCAAGTATTTCCCGATTAAGATCCTGGTTAGCTAACCCCTCATTGCTTTGAGGCGGGATGCTACAGTATCTTACGACCTCATTCTTTTCGTTTCTCTTCCGGACGAATACCCATTTGTATCCTATGGGATACACTCCTTCAGGGGTGAGGCAGACTTGTCCAAAGACTTGTCTTTCGTTAAGCGAGTTTAGTTCTGCAGTGATTGCTTCTTTCCACTTTGGTTAATCAGAACGCTTCTTGCATTCTTTTATTGATTTGGGTTCTTCAACCTCATCAATAATGTGGGCAATCTGCTCTGTAAAGTATATGTCGACATCTTTAGCTCTTCTATCATACCTTTCTCCTGTCTCAACATACATGGTTGAGTTTTCCATGATTCTCTCATGGTCCAGATCACCACTTACAGGTGTGTTCAGATCTGGAATTTCCGGATTATGTACTTCTTGTACATTTTCTTCACCATTCACTGGGATAGGTATCTCATTTGTACTAAGCTTATGCTTATCCTCCGTCAGACGTCTCCTAGGAGGTTTAGCTTACGCTTGTACTTTGGGTTTCTTCGAGACCCTTGCAACCGATTCACTCCCCCTCTTCCTAGCATTTCCAGCTAGTGAGGTAGAGGCTCGAGTTTGGAATTCCATTTGAGCTCCCACTTCATGTGGTATTTCAATTCTTTTCGGTGCATTTGCTGCTGGTATATGAGATTTCATAAGTCCCTGTGTGTTGGTGAATGTCTCTGGCAGTTCATTAGCAATCTTCTGCAGGTGGATGATTTTCTGAACTTCTTGGTCAGCTTCCATAGTGCGAGGATCCATTCCATGGATTCCAGAAGTTTCCCACTCTATTTCCCGGCATTCTTTCTTAAGGTACATTCCTCCCCCTAATGCCGGGAAATGATCTTCATTGAAGATACTATCAGCGTATCGAGTCGTATGCAAGTCTCCAGTGAGAGGCTCAAGATACTTTATGATCGATGGGCTCTCAAATCCTACATAAACTCCAAGTTTACGTTGAGCTCCCATTTGCGATCGCTGAGGTGGTGGGATAGGGACGTATACGGCACATCCAAACTTCCTTAAATGAGAGATATTTGGTATCTTTCCTTTCACTATTGCTAATGGTGAATCTTCAACTTTAGCACATGGTCGGAGTTGTATGAGAGCAGCAGCGTGTAGCACAGCATGACCCCAACAAGTGGTAGGTAGCTGACTTTGTTGTAGTAGTGCTCTTGCGATTAACTTGATCCTCTTTATTAGCGATTCCGCTAAACCATTTTGCGTATGCACGTGAGGAACAGAATGTTCTACCTTTATTCCCAATGACTTACAATAGTCATCCAATAACTTCGAGGTAAATTCTCCGGCATTATCCATGCGAATGGATTTAATTCTATGCTCCGGAAAATTATTCTTCAATTGAATAATTTGGGATGTAAGGCGTGCAAATGCATGATTTCTGGTGGACAATAGACATACTTGACTCCACTTCGAGGAGGCGTCTATTAATACCATGAAGTATCTAAAAGGCCCTGACAGGGGACTAATAGGTCCACATATATCTCCTTGAATTCTTTCAAGGAATGGTGTGTCTTCTGCATGAAGTTTCAACACTGAGGTTCTAGTTATTAATTTCCCCTTTGCACATGCAGCGCAAAAGAAATCTTCATGATTTGAGGGAAATCTTTTCGGTTGCAATTCATGACCACAAGAATTCTTCAGGATATTGCTCATCATATTACTCCCTGGATGTCCTAGTCTTTTATGCCATATTCTGTATGGTTCATGATCCTTCAAGATCATTTTGAACACAGCTAAGCCATTCTGTGGTTTAACATAGGTGTAGTACATGCTTTCTTTAAAGGAGGGGAAACTTTCCACAACAGTCTTCTGATCTCCATGCTTCTTTGTCATCATAAGACGTTCTTCGCCATTATCATCATTAGTTTCTACATGGAAACCATTAGCACGGATATCTTTTAAACTCAACAACATTCTAGTTGCGTCGGGATATAGTAATGCTGCTTGGATTACTAATGTCGTTCCATTAGGGAGTGTAAGTGTTGCTCTTCCGGACCCTACTATTCTTCTCCCATTTCCAATGAGAGTCGTTATTCCTTCCTCATACTTTCTGAGAGTATGGAAATAACGAGTATCCTTAAGAACTGTGCTGGTAGTGCAACAGTCTACAAGACATAGTTCCTCTTCCATTGTACTACACTTCAAAGGCAAAGACAAGACAAATACTTCAAGAAAAGCCAAATAAAACGACAAGGCAAATAAAAACCAAGGCGCTCACATAGACTTCAAGTTACTATGTATTAAAAACGAGATCTCTACTAGAGATTACATTAATCTATTAAATTCAATGCTAGAATTCTTAAACTAAATGCATAACTACTACTTAACTATCTACTAGATAGTATTCTTACTAAGGAGAACTACTTCATGTCTCCATGTACATTATTCTTCATCATCCGACAAGATGATTATTTCTGGTTCATCATCGGATTCATATCTGGTGTTATGATTATCCATGTCATTATCTTCTAGATTATTGGCGTCATTATCTTCTTGATAAATGATGTCCTCATCTTCATAAGGTGCCATATGCTCATCATCCTCTACATCTGAATATTCCATCTCATTATCTTCAAGATCTTCAAAGAGAACATCGAATATAGAGAATTCTGTTCTCTTAATCTCATGCTCTTTCGTCAATGAGTTGAATATCTTCTTGATGTATTGTGGAGATTGGCAGACATTGGAAAAATGGCCAGGTATTCCACACTTGCGACACTTCAATGTGTGAGGACTTTCCATGACTGGATTCATGTAGTCCCGCTTGCAGGCTGCTTGATCCCAGATTAAGTCTTTAGCTAGTTCTTCATACGTTGAATAATCATAGCTAGAGAACTTATCCGACTGCACGTCCTCATTAGGATTAATTGCGTTGAGTGTCTTCTGGATCATGTCATCTTCAGTGATGATCGAACCACTCATCCATTTGTCATGGGCAATCCTTCTGAGCTCTACATCATAGTCCTCAAACGTGTCGAACGCGGAATATTTCAGATTATCCCATTCTCGTTCTGCTTTGGACGCTAGTACCAAGATTTCCTTCTTGAATCTTGCATAAAGTGTATCCCAAAGTATTTCAGGATCGTCGATTGACGAATACCAATTCTTCAAGTTGGCATCAAGATGTAGATTGATGCATTTTCGTGCTTTAACTTTTTCAGAAAGTGTAGGAATTGGACCATCATATGGTGAAATCACATGCCACAATTTTCTGTCTTCTAGGTCATTGTGCATGTTGATCCTCCATTCAGGGTAGTTAACACCACTTTTGTCAAGTGTCTACACCATCTACAAGATGGGAAATGTACATTAGTTTACTCCAAGTTCGTAGAATGCATAAAGTAATAGATTAAAAACTCGTAGCAAGTCCTAAAACCATGTTTCTATGATTAAAGGCACTTTTAATCATGTTTTACTTGCTTAAACATGAAAAACAATGATTTCAGATCATTAAGAACATTAAATACGTACAAACAGGGGGTTAAAACAGCATAAACAACAAGTTATTATGTTTCTGACATAATTTCCCTTAAACCCGCAAAATAACATTAATTCAGACAATTTCCAAAGACTACAGGGTCTAATTTGCAAAAATTCTGGGTCAAATCGTAAATTCAGAACAATCTGGACCTTTTTTGCAAAAATTAGAACTGCGGGTTCTATTCTGGAAAACTTCAGGGTCTTTTCTGTAAAAAATCCAGGACTAAACCATAATTTCTAGCTCTTACAGGGTGTTTTCCGCAAAATTTCAGATTTTTCCGAATTTCCTCATATTTTTCTTGATTTTTTTTCTGAAATCGGGCCGACCCACTGGGCCGGCTTCGGCCCATCTCGGCCCACTCCAGCCCACGAGAGGCCCGGCCTGCCCCGGCCGGTATATAAGGCGAGGGGATAGGGTTAGAAACCCTAATCCCCTCACTTCTCTCCCTCCCTCCTCCCTCCTCTTCTCCGAGTGCGGCGGCGGCGGCGCGGGCCCGCGCGTGCGAGCGCGGCGGCGCCGCCCGAGGGCGACGCCATGGCACGGCGGCGCGACGAGGTAGGGAGCGGAGTGCGCGCGTGCGACGCGGCGTGGTGGCCCCCGGGCGAGCCCTTGCGGCGGCGCTCTGCTCGGGGAAAGGCGTGGTGGTGGCGCGGGCTTGCAAGCCCGGCGCGACGAGGCGGAGCGGTGGCGAGGGGCTCGCGTCGTCGAGCTCCGGAGGGAGGCGACGTTGAGGCGGCGGTCGAGCTCCAAGCTCCCGCCGATATGCGCGAGGACGAGGCCCCGGGGCTCCCCATGCGGCGGAGGAGTCCAGGGTGGGGGCGGCGCGGTCAGATCCGGCAGCCTCGCCCCCAGATCCGGTGGTCGGCGGCCCCACGCCGACGTGCGGCGGCGCAGTGGCGTCGGATGCGGGGACAGCGGGCCCCATGTGCGGAGAGGCCCAAGCCAGGCCGAGGTGCGGCTCGGCTCGCGGGTTGGCTCGCGGGCTCGGCTCGCGGGCGCGGTGCGCGGCTCGGGTGCGACGTCTGCGGGCGATCCGGTGGCTGGCGACGAGGTCCGGCTTGTCGCCGGCGAGCTAGTGTTTAGGGTTAGGAGGGTTCAGGACGTGCGGGTCCCCCGTTGGCGCTTCAGTTTGCGCGCCGGCGAGGTGTGACTCGTTGGCTAGGGTTAGGGTTAGGGTTAGGGTTAGGTCTAGGGTTAGGGTTACAGCCTCCCCCTATTCCTCTCCTATCGCTTTCGTTGTTCCGAACTGTGTTGCTTGTGGGTGGCCTGCGAGCCACCATTGTTGTACGATTGCCGTTGATGAAGCGGCGGTAAAGGTGGTGGCTACAAGCCCTACTACTGTTTTTATTTTCTTTCTTCTTTTCAATTCATTATTCCCTAACAAAACTAGATGTAGGGAAAACAAATCCTGGTTTAGAAAAACCAGGGCCGGGTGAAACAGGGGGGATTTTCAGATCCTGGACTGCATCGAGTCCACGCGATCAACTCGAGACCGTAGGGTAGAACTTCTAGTACACCTTAGGGTTCGTAAGTAGTCGTTCGCGTTGATGCAGGAAGAACGTCGATGCAGTGTAGATCCGGTCGCAGTGTAGTTGTTCCCCGCGTCGACAACTTCGTGTTGGCGCGGACGTCGATGTCGTCGAGGCACGGAAATCGAGGCAGCTCGAATCCCGAGGCGACAGCTCCTGGACTCAGCGACTTCTCCTCTTCTCGTCGACTTCTGTAGCTCGCGGAAGAGCGTGCTGATAACGTGTTGTAACACGCTATCGACGGTAGGAAACAACTCACAAAGTAGACAAGAGACAAGACACAATATAGGATGGAGCATCTTCTTTATTATTCAGAATAAACTGGTAATTACAATGCTTGGGGTACTCCACTATTTATATGTGGGGTGGAGGTTCTCCTTTCCTTCTAGGATAGGAACTCCTTTGGTAAATTGCCCACACCTTGGACTAGGAGTAGGATTGATTTTTCTAGAACTTCCTTTCCTAGTCTCATAGGAATTAGAGTTATAACAATTTATTTGCTTTAGTGATGGATGAGGTCACAAGTGTTTGGCGTTATTTATTTCTAAGAAAGAATTTTACATAAAAATCTCTCTCATTGATGTACGTGATCCTATCCCAAGTCGTATGATTCCTCATTTAAATCCCCACATATATTGCCAAAGATCGCATCAAGTCTTTCCCCCTTGTCCTCATCACTGTAATCTGTGATATTAAGACTGTTTTTTGTTGTTGTTTTTATTGTTAGTTTTATTGTTTAGAGTAAAATACACGGGCGGTCTCTAAACTTGTCACGGGGTGTCATCTAGGTCCTCGAACTCTCAAAATGCATATTCAGATCCTTAAACTTGCGAAAGTGTGTCATTTGGGTACAACATTTTGAAACTACCCCTCTTATTGCTGATGATGCTTCATATAACAAGTTTGTCATCTTTTTATCTATAAATATTGCATCATGTAGTCTAATTTTATCCTTTAGCATGAATTATAATGAAAACAATATTTTTTTTAAAAAAAGAAAAGAATATGAAAAATTATTTCAAATAGTTGCCCACCAGCAACCATAATGGTAATTATGCCTCTTAGCATGAATTGTAATGACAATAATAATTTGGGGAGAGAAAGAATATGAAAAATCATTTTGAATTAGTAGCTCATCAACATCCATGAGGGTATTTTCGGTACTTTGGACCTAGATGGCACAATTTAGCAAGTTTAAGGACCTGAATATGCATTTTGAGTGTTCAGGGACCTAGATGACACCCCATGACAAGTTTGAGGACCGCTGGTGCACTTCACTCTATTGTTTAATATCTTCTTAGCCCACAAAGTAAATCTATCAATGTCTCAAAAAAAAAAAAGCCTATCAAGTTCTATGCTTTGTATGGTTACTGTAGATGTTTGAACTAAATTATCATCTTTACCAAATGAGAATTGCCAAGTTTATTCGTACTAGAAGAAATGCGAGAATCTAAAAGAGACAAGAACGAGGTGATATTACCTGGCGTTTTCAGATTCCGGTTAGCCGTCATATGTTCCGTCTTCTGTGCTCGTCGCTTTTCGCCCCCGATCTCTCTCTGTCCTGCGCCGAATGGATTATTATCCCCTGTCGCACCTTTCTTGGCTTCAGCTTTGTTCCTATGCTCCACAACCTTGTGGGCTCTTGTCCATGTGGTCGTCCTAATTTTCATTGCAGCAGCTGGCGCTACAGTAAACGAAGCACAGCCCTGCCATGAGCTCGATGCAGCATGTATGCTGTGTTGCACAACAGCCGCAACAGTGCTAGCTGCACGCTGCATGACTGCGGGGTCCACTGCAAAGACCACGCCATGCTCGTGCTGCTCACATGCAGCAGCCTTGAGTGCAAGAAAATCGGCGCTCAGAGCCTCAGACCCAGGCGCTTGCTGTCCTTCTGCACAAATTAGAGCAGGCCCAATAATACTAGTCAGCTTGTCGCGTCGCCCGAGCACGTCAGCAAAATCTGACGGGGAGGAAAGAGAAAGACGCTCTGACAGCCAACTCGTCGCTCCTGCGTGCGACCGTCGCATGCCTGCTCCGCCTGCTGTTTGTGGGGCCCTGCAGGAATCTCTCTCCAGAACTCAGCGAACGCGTTCAGTTAAAGAAGGGAAAGTGGATGAGATAAGATGGGGTCCACAGAGATAAACTATAATTCTTTGAAGTTGTTGATGAGACTAGTTATTGTATAGCTTGGCTTCACAGCTTGTCTGGTGTTGAGGTGTTTTGGCTACCAGACAAGCTTATTGGGCTTGCTCTTAGAGGCTAAAGCCAAGCACCGCGCCCGGCGCGGCCGAAGTTAGCCTTTGTGGATTTCAGCGCATGACCGGTTGCATCAGCGAGGCACGCTCTCCTACTCAAACTAATGGTAGTATGGTTCGTATATATCTTCTCATACATCTATTGGTTTGAATTGCACGGTTTGATTTTTAACGTTTCTATTTACAGGATAGTTATAATAATGAAATCCAACCAAATCCTATGACATCGAGAAGAATGGAAATAAAAGCATGGCGATAACTGGTCCAAAAGAAAAGGCATGGCGATAACTGAAGTAGACGGCAATTTTTCAGCAACGCGGTGCCCTGACACGATCAATTTCGACCAAGCAGGAATTTTTTTTATTTTTTTATTTTGTGGAGATCACCAAGCAGAAGTAAGATATAGCCGAGCTACTTGTGAGTATGTGCTGTACATTTCTCTTTATCTGCACTGCACGAGGAATCTGGTTCTGATTTTACGCAAACCCAACTACGACAATCCTGCTGCTGATGCCCTATCCTCACGTACTCACAAAGTCACAATGATCTGACGTGACTTGCATATTTTCGGCGAAAGCTATATTGGCCCAATAGCTGGTTTGCAGCATCAGCATTAGTTTAGTTCATCAACCTAAAAAAAGGCATTAGTTTAGTTTGTGATTCACAATGTTCAGCATTCATCTTTCAGAAGGAAAAAAAAACAGCATTCTCCATTGAGAAATTAAAGTGACCGACCTAGCTGCTACTCATATGCTTATTGGCCGCACTATTACAACGGATGCTGAGCAGAAGAGATGCAGCAGAAAGTTATCTCTGGTTCTTCAGTTTATTGTGTTGATCGAAAGGTCTATTTAATTTAATTTAATTTAGTGGTGCTAGATTTCAGGCTTTACGAAGCACCAACAGCACCGGCTTTTGAGCAACTAGCTGAATAGTGAAGGATGAAGATGTAGATTGAAGATCCAATAATGGCACCTTTAAAAATATGGAATCCCTAAAGCGTGACGGGAGATTGGAGAAGGAAAAAATGAGCAAGGTGCGACCGAGGGGACCTCTACCGCCAGCATTCTTGCTCAAAAGTATAGTTTGGCAAAACAGAAAGTTTGAGGATCTTAACTATACCGCGACTCAAATGACTCCTTTAAGAGTTCAAATTTAGTTGAGGGCTCAAACCTAAAACGTCTAAATAAGATCTTAACTGCTGTAGTCATAAGAATTCTCATAGGGATGTGGTGCATTGACAATTCACACGGCAGTATAATGTACTCCCGCCCATATTTGTGCGGTTAACTTTTTCCTTGTCAAAAATATGCATTCATAGAAGTAGACTAGGATACCCTTTTGTTGCGTATATAGGCACAATATGTTCCTTTTAATCTCAGTAATGAGAAATTTAGGAGTTCCTTATTTTCCTCATATGTTTTTTTTTGCGAATGCTATTTTCCTCATATGTTTCTTGAGTTATTTATAAATGCCTTCAGATCAACTATGATTTTCCCCTATTACTCATATGTTCTTAGTTTAGAGTGTCACTACATTGTTTTGTTACAAAATGTAATCTATGATAAGTTTGGTTGAAAGTAATGAGCTGGCACACATAATTGATTATAATTAACACAAGCAATCACTGCTATGCTTTTAAAAACATGCCAATTTCTATGTTTAATTAAATGTACTGGATCTTTGCACAAAAATACATTAGTTCTATATAACAACTATATTGTTCCCTAAACTCTACTGCTGCCGTATTTGTGCTAGTAGACTTTTCTACGGCTTCAGCCGACAAGAAATGTATATAACCATCTATCTAAGAGTTCTTTAGTCTTGACCATAGACATATATCAACGCGGAGTGGCGTAAAAGAATGCATGATTTTTCCCAAACGAAGTGAAAATCTTTATTCATTGCTCAAGATGAATTTACATAGCTTTTTTTTGTTTGGTGTTGTTTCCAGGGCAGAGCACAACTTGATTCATCATTTTTTTTTTACAGCCATACCTCCTACGCAAGCTGAATCATTGTGTCATTTTTCTTCAACTATTCAGTCAACTAAGATGTTTTGATCAAACTACAAACTCAATTAGTAGAACGAAAAAACGGTGAGAGAATTAGGCGTACTTGCAACTGGTATTCCTAAGTACAACCCAAACCTGAACAAAAGTAATATAGATGAGAAGAAGTTGTCTACTCAAAAATGAACTCGACTCTTCGTAAAACCATACACAGTTGGGTGCATGATCCTTTTAGTACAAAATTTTGCAGCTGAACCTTTTAGTACAAAAAATGTAATCTAGATTGTGTATCTAATTTAGGGTTTGAGCACCATCACCACAATTCTATACTCCATTTTTATTTTGTTGACGTTTGGACATCGCTGAAGTAGTGCAAATTTGCACTAATCTTGCTGCCCTACGTCAACAAAAAGAAAAGGAAGTATGTAATTTTGTGGAATTTACATATTTTTTTAGCATGTGTACGTTCTGAGCACTACAGTTTTTGAAACATGATACTGCATTTTTGTATACTTTGTGGCATTAGATTCCGAGATTCCCTAATCTCAACCGCTCTGGCGGTCTCGGGGCTTCCGCCACTGCCCTTTTATTTTTGGAGAACAGCGCTGCGCAAGATCTCTCTCCTGCCCGGGACGACAGAAAAGAAAGACAAGAGCGAATCCCAGTAGCTCTATTGTGAGATTAATTAACCGGCTTGCTTTCTTTTTTCTTCAACAAAAAACAAAAGCCCTTTATGTAGTAGTGGGGTTGCTCCCGGAATAATATGTAATTGCAAGACAGTATGTGTACTCTTTTTCTCTCTTAAATGAAAGAGCAGTGCTCCTGCTCATTTGTTCGAAAAAAAAACAAAAGCCCTGCTGACTGCTGTCACGAAAGATTTCAGAACCGAGGGATCTCGTTTGGCCTTCTCGTCCCTCTTAAAATAATCCGCATCGGCGCCACCGAGACGGGCGGCGGGACGCGCGCCTTTCGCTTCTTCCCGCGGGTGGGGTGGCTGCGGTGTCTTGCCCCCCAAGGAGCCGCGAGTCCCCTAGCAGCAGCCGCCTTTGACCGACCGGCGACCGCCACCGCGAGCGGGGCGTCGCCGTCCCGTCACGACCCCCTGGCCCTGACGCCGCGCGGCGACGACTCACGTATATAAGCCCTCGCCTACCCCGCGCCCGCGCCTCGAACTGAACTGAGCCCGCGCCACTCGCCCACCGACCGATGCTCGCGTCCACAGCCGCGCCGCCTTACGTGGCGGCGAGCGAGGGGCCCCTCGCCTTCCTCCTGCGGCCGCTCTTCCTCCGCGGCGTCGACGGCGCGGCCCACCTCCTCGTCGCGCTCGCCGTCGCGGGCCACCTCGTCTTCCGCCGATGCGGTCTCTCCGGCAAGGACGGGGAGGCGCGGCGGCGGAGGCACGCGTACCGCGTGGGCGGGTTCCGGTGCTACGGGGTCGCGGCGTGCGCCACGTGGGCGCTGGCGGCGGCCGCGGCCCTCTTCGCCGCGTACTCGTGCTACCTGGGCCTGGGCGGTGGCGGCGGCGGCGCCGGGTGGTCGCGGGACGACGTCGCGGGCCTGGCGGACGCGGCCTCGCGCGCCGCGGCGTGGCTGCTGCTCGCCGCGTACCTGCAGTTCGAGTTCGGGCGGCGGCGCGAGGAGCTGTTCCCGGCGCCGCTCAGGCTCTGGTGGGCGCTCTTCCTGCTGCTCTCCGTCCTCACCGTCGCCGCCCACGTGGCGACGACCCTCGACGGGCTCCCACCGGTCCCCGCGCCCTCGTGGGCGCTCGACGCCGTCTCGGTTTTTGGCGCCGTGGCTCTGCTCTCCGCTGGGTTTCTGGGCAGGAGGGAGGGAGGCGGCGGCCCTGCTTCGGAGGAGCCTCTGCTGAACGGCGGCGCGCATGATGAGGCTGCCAACGACAGCGCCGCCGCCGAGGCGTCCCTGTTCACCGGCGCCGGCTTCCTCAGCGTGCTCAGCTTCTCGTGGATGGGGCCCCTGCTCGCCGTCGGCCACAAGAAGACCCTCGGCCTGGACGACGTCCCGGGCCTCGACCCCGGCGACAGCGTCGCGTCCCTGTTCCCGACGTTCAAGACCAACCTGGAGGCTGTGACGACCGGCGACGTCTCCGGCTCCGGCCGGAAGGTCGTCACGGCGTTCACGCTCACCAAGGCCCTGGTGCGCACCGTGTGGTGGCACGTCACGGTGACCGCGTTCTACGCTCTGGTCTACAACATCGCCACCTACGTCGGGCCGTACCTCATCGACTCCCTGGTGCAGTACCTCAACGGCGACGAGCGGTACGCGACCAGGGGCCAGCTCCTCGTCCTCACGTTCGTCGTCGCCAAGGCGTTCGAGTGCGTGTCGCAGAGGCACTGGTACTTCCGGCTGCAGCAGGCGGGGATACGCGCGCGCTCTGCGCTTGTCGCCGTCGTGTACCAGAAGGGACTCGCGCTGTCGAGCCGGTCCAGGCAGAGCCGCACCAGCGGCGAGATGATCAACATCATCAGCGTCGACGCCGACCGCGTCAACCAGTTCTCATGGTACATGCACGACCTCTGGCTGGTACCGCTGCAAGTCGGCATGGCGTTGTTCATCCTGTACTCCACCCTGGGGCTCGCCTCGCTCGCCGCGCTTGCCGCCACAGTGCTCGTCATGGTTGCCAACGTGCCTCCTGGGCGAATGCAGGAGAAGTTCCAGCAGAAGCTGATGGACTGCAAGGATGTCAGGATGAAGGCGACGTCCGAGATCCTACAAAACATGCGGATTCTGAAACTGCAGGGGTGGGAGATGAAGTTCTTATCCAAGATCGTCGAGCTAAGGAAGACCGAGGCAAATTGGCTGAAGAAATACCTCTACACTTCGAGCATCCTCACCTTCGTGTTCTGGGGCGCCCCGACCTTTGTTGCTGTGGTGACCTTCGGGGCTTGCATGCTGATGGGGATCCCATTGGAGACTGGGAAGGTGCTATCTGCATTGGCCACGTTCCGTGTGATGCAGGAGCCGATATACAACCTTCCTGATACTATCTCAATGGGGATTCAGACGAAGGTGTCTCTTGACAGGATAGCATCCTTCCTATGCCTGGAGGAGCTGCCCACTGATGCTGTGCAGAGGTTGCCAAGTGGTAGCTCAGATGTTGCAATTGAGGTGAACAATGGGTGCTTCTCCTGGGAGGCCTCACCAGAATTGCTAACGCTGAAGGATCTGAACTTCCAAGCTCGGAAAGGCATGCGCATTGCAGTTTGTGGGACGGTTGGCTCAGGCAAATCAAGCTTGTTATCTTGCATTCTTGGTGAGATTCCAAAGATATCAGGAGAGGTTAAGACTTGTGGAACGACTGCATATGTCAGCCAATCAGCATGGATACAGAGTGGAAAGATTCAGGACAACATATTGTTCGGCAAGGAGATGGACAGCGAGAAGTATGAAAGGGTTCTTCAGTCGTGCTCGCTGAATAAAGACTTAGAGATCTTGCCGTTTGGTGACCAGACAGTCATTGGAGAGAGAGGAATCAACCTTAGCGGCGGGCAGAAACAAAGAATTCAGATAGCCCGTGCTTTATATCAGGAAGCTGACATTTATTTGTTCGATGACCCATTCAGTGCAGTTGATGCTCATACAGGATCCCACATTTTTAAGGTACATGATGTATTATGATTAAGCTCCATTATTTTATATATCAACATGCTTCATCTTTGATTTCAGCAGAAGTTTTTGAATACATTGCTAAGTTTGTTACATTTTCTTTTGCAGGAATGCTTGCTTGAGGCTTTGTCTTCAAAAACAGTGGTTTATGTCACTCATCAGATTGAATTCCTACCCGCAGCGGATCTCATTCTGGTGAGAGTTCAGTGGCATTTTTTCAAGTATATTCATTTCCATAAAAATGTATGCCTCACCGTATTAGGCAATTGTAATGTAGGTAATGAAAGACGGGAGACTAGCACAAGCAGGCAAATACAATGAAATACTTAGTTCAGGCGAGGAATTCATGGAGCTGGTTGGTGCTCACAAGAATGCTCTTACAGCATTGGATGCAATTGATGCTGCAAATGAAGGTGACGTGGCCTCATCTTCCAATGGCACAGAGAAGTTGTCCAGGTCACTGTCATCAGCTGAGAAGAAAGATAAACAAGATGAAAGGAACGCAGAGAGTGGACAACTTGTGCAGGAAGAAGAAAGGGAGAAAGGCAGGGTGGGGTTTTGGGTCTACTGGAAGTACCTCACCCTAGCTTATAAGGGAGCTCTGGTTCCGTTCGTGCTGCTTGCACAGATTCTTTTCCAAATACTTCAAATTGCGAGCAATTACTGGATGGCTTGGGCTGCTCCCGTATCGAAGGATGTTGAGCCTCCAGTGAGCATGTCAACAATGATATATGTCTTTGTTGCACTGTCTGTTGGAAGCTCGTTGTGCGTCCTCATGAGGGCGCTGCTTCTTGTAACAGCTGCATACAAGACGGCAACTCTGTTATTCAACAAGATGCATATGTCCATATTTAGAGCTCCTATGTCTTTCTTCGATTCCACTCCAAGTGGGCGCATCTTGAATAGAGTAAGTCATCTCAATGCAAAACTTTTTTTTCCTCCTTAAGTGTAACCTATTTGCCTTGACAAACTCGTGTATTCAAATTTTCTAGGCTTCAACTGATCAAAGCGAAGTGGACACCAGCATCGCTAACCAGATGGGCTTTGTTGCATTTGCCCTCATACAACTTGTTGGCATTATTGCTGTAATGTCTCAGGTTGCATGGCAGGTCTTCGTTGTTTTCATTCCTGTAGTTGCCGCATGTTTCTGGTATCAGGTAATTTTTGCCTACCTTGTATCTTCTTCCTCGTGAAACTGCGAAATCATTGGTTTCTAATTATACTTGCCTTTTTGCAGAGCTACTACATTGATACAGCCAGGGAGTTGCAAAGGCTAGCGGGCGTTTCCAAAGCTCCTATCATACAGCACTTTGCAGAATCCATAACAGGATCAACTACCATCAGAAGTTTTGGCAAGGAAAATCAATTTGTATCATCTAATAGCCATCTTTTGGATGCCTACTCTCGACCGAAATTCTACAGTGCTGGAGCAATGGAGTGGCTTTGCTTCCGCCTGGTTGTGCTGTCATCTCTTACATTTGCCTTCTCTTTGATATTTCTAATCAATCTGCCACCAGGTCTCATTGACCCAGGTACCGTGATACTTCTGAACAGTTTTTACTTCTCCAGTCGGATGGTAGTGTAGAAGGACCAAAGTTAAAATGAATATGTACCTAACATTACATCCTACTTTCAGCTATTGCTGGCCTTGCAGTCACATATGGGCTTAACCTGAACATACTGCTAGAATGGGTTGTCTGGAGCAAGTGCATTTTGGACAACAAGATTATATCAGTAGAGAGAATTCTGCAATATCTAAGCATCCCAGAAGAGCCTCCTCTTTCCATATCAGAAGATAAGTTGGCTCATAACTGGCCATCTAAAGGAGAGATTCAGTTGCATAACCTCCACGTAAGTCCACATGGCATTTTTTTTTTGTCATATCTATTTTTGTGCTGTTTTTCCTGCATTACAATGTTGTTTGGAAAAATGGATGCCTTCTGTCTGAAAAAGCAGCATGGTTTAACCACATCAGTAACTACTCTTCTGTCCAGATTATGCTCTATCAATGCATTTGCACAAATAAAACAAACATAGAAATTAACTGAGAAAGAGCAAAGGTAATCATGTTGGGTGGAACACGCCTTTGACTTCTAGTTTCATGCAGGTGAAATATGCCCCGCAACTGCCATTTGTTCTGAAAGGGCTTACAGTCACCTTTCCTGGAGGCCTGAAGACCGGTATTGTTGGAAGAACGGGAAGTGGTAAATCGACCCTCATACAGGCCCTTTTCCGGATTGTGGACCCTACCATTGGCCAGATACTAATTGATGGCATCGACATTTGCACCATCGGGCTGCATGATCTGAGATCTAGACTGAGCATAATTCCACAAGATCCAACAATGTTCGAGGGTACTGTGAGGAGTAACCTTGATCCTCTTGGGGAGTACACGGACAATCAAATCTGGGAGGTAGTTTACCTTTCACATGCTTCATGGTTACCACGACACTTGTAGCTAAGTTGCAATAACAATCCACTACTCTTGATTCCAGGCCTTGGACTGCTGCCAGCTCGGGGATGAGGTTAGGAAGAAGGAACTGAAGCTGGACTCACCAGGTCTGATAACTATATATTCAAAGACCAGTGCTTCACATTTATGCACCTTGTACTAGTTCCACCAAAAACGCAAAAACCATGGGCACATCTTCCTGGATTATCTTCTGAAACTCTCCTAACTTGGATTGCAGTGATAGAGAACGGTGACAACTGGAGCGTGGGTCAGCGGCAGCTTGTATGCCTTGGTCGGGTAATCCTGAAACGGAGTAAAATCCTTGTCCTGGATGAAGCCACGGCTTCAGTGGACACTGCAACGGACAGCTTGATCCAGAAGACGCTTCGGCAGCAATTCTCGGAAGCGACAGTCATCACGATCGCTCACAGGATCACGTCGGTTCTCGACAGCGACATGGTCCTGCTCCTTGACAACGGTTAGCACCAAAAACCTGTTTTCTCTTCTTAGTTTAGATGAAAACTGTGCCTTTTCCAATCTGCCTATTTGTTGAACGCCTAACGCATCTCTTTTGCGAGTTATGACCTGATACCGTGCTGCTATTTGCAGGTGTGGCCGTGGAGCTTGACACGCCGGCCAAGTTGTTAGAGGACAAGTCATCTCTCTTCTCAAAGCTTGTGGCTGAATACACGATGAGATCAACGCACACGTAGCCAACAACTGAAAGATTGCCGCTTCTTTTCTTCCACGCGTGCCGTTGAGGCAGGCCTGACTCGTCGACGATGCCGAAAAATTACCTGGGCCGTGATTGTCCTGACTTTGAGGCTTTAGCAAGAAATACAGTTTTTGTAGAGTTGTTGAAAGTAGTAGTTTGCCAACGATTAGAGAAACAGTTCGAATCCTGAACTTTCTGTCTTTGACAGTGGACTGCGCACGAGGTCGCGGTTCAGGTAGTAAGTGTTACTGTAATACAATATTTGATGGATGGCAATTCATCCGAATAAAATTGGGAAGTTTCTGCATGTTTGATCTCGTGCTGATTATTCTCTTGTGCTGAGCCTGTGAAGTGAAGACGACAAATGGGGTGTTCGGGGGTCTAAAATTTAGAGGGGTCTAAAATTTAGAGGGGTCTAAAAAAAAGAATCTTATCATTTAAGAGTATTAAATAAAGTTTAATTACAAAACTAACTGCAGAACCCCTGGTCTAATTCGCGAGACGAATCTAATGAGGGTAAGCAATCCGTGGTTAGACGATGGTTACTGTAGCATGACTGTAGCAAAACATAGCTTACTTAGGCTCGTTAGATTCGTCTCGTAAAGATGTATCCATCTATAAAAAGGTTTTATCATTAAATTTTATTTAGTACTAGATTCTCTTTATTTAGAGGCCTCTAAAATTTAGCGTTAAAAGAAACGAACAGCGCCAAATAGTTCAAATGTACCAACGCCGTGTCGCTGTCAACTTGTTCCTGCCTTTCTTGAATTGAGATGGTGTCGCCTTCAGCTGAGTCGTAAAACAACCATCTGATAGATCACAAGTTAATGGGGGAGTAAATGACCCTGAATTCCCAGTGTATTCGAGCCAGCGGTGCAGTAACGCAGTGAACTTTTTGATCATCAGTTCGTCAGCATAACAAGCTGAAAAGCGAGCCAAAAAAGAGACACAAATTCACAACAGTATGCATGGCACGTCAGTATCAACTTATGACGAATAACATCCTAGATTCCCGGTGTATTCTACGCAGCGGTGGATTGAACACAGCTCCATATGAAAGTCAATAAATTTTTGCCGCTCTTTGTTGTTACCACGTTGTCTCGGTGCAGAGCGTCGCTCTTTCGGTGACCATTTCCTCTGTTTTAAAACATGACCATAAGCTCTGGCATGACAACCTTAGATTCTTGACAGCCAAATTGCAGGAGCGAGTTACACAAAACTAGCACAATACATGGTGTTCAACATCTTTCTGCCAAGAAAACGAAACTACACCTAGGAGTACAAACTACAGAGACAGACAGACAGGTTGGTAAATACTGCAGTACCATCGGCTACCCAACAGACAGATGGGTACAAGGACAACAACTTCAGCAGATGAGGCGAGCAAGAGTCGAAAAAGGAACAGGGAAAAGGCGAAGAGGAGGAGAAAAAGGTAATCAGCAACAGCAACAATGTCCTACCACAACAACGGTCAGATCAGAGGAGCAGCTCAGCTCAATTCCTACTAGTACCACAAACTAACCACGGCGAAGCTCTCATCAACTCTTGGTGAAGTGGTGCTTCTTGCCGCCGTCTGCCCCCTTGGCGGCGGCGCCGCCACCGCCGGCTCGCTTGCCCGCGTGCGCCGTCGTGTTCTTGAGTATCTGCATGCGCGACAGTCTAAGTCCCAGAGAAGAATTGAATGAAGTCTAAAACAGTCTCAGAGAAGAAAGAACTTTTTTTTTTTCAAATCAGATCGCCGTGACAGGGGAAGCAAAAAAATTCCGCACCTGGCGGAGCGTGTTGTTCTCGTTCTGGAGGGTGGAGACCCGCTGCTCGAGCTCGGCATTGCGGAGCTCGAGGTCCTTGGCCTTGGCCTCCAGCTCCGTGAGGTAGGCCTTCTTCCGCTCCCGGGCCTGCTGCGCGGACACGCGGTTCCGCAGCAGCCGCTTGAGCCGGTTCTGCTCCTTGTCCCCCGCGGTGCGGCCGCGCTTCTTCCCCGCCGCCGGCGGCTGGCCCTGCGCCCCCGCCACCTGCAGCGCCAGCTCCTTGCCGCCGCCCGACGAGGCCGACGCGCCGCTCCCTATCTCCGGCACCCGCCGTATCTCCTCGTCGCTCTCCGCCCCTGCAATTTCACATGCATGCATCAGCTCAAGCTGCGGAATTCAGCAGAGGAGCAAGAAATCGAGGAGGCTGACGACCCCTACCTCCTTCCCTGAGGTTGCTGGGGGCGGAGCTGGAGGAGCGCTCGCTGCTGGTGGGAAGCGAGCTCGTGGCGCTCGTCTTCGCCTGCTGCTTCTCCTGCTCCTGCTCCTGAGCCGCCATCCTCCTCCTCTTTCTCTCTCGCCCCTCAAACAACAGATCAAGAGATCCCCTTCCTCTCACCACCACTCCTGACTCCGCTTCCTCAATCGAGAGAAATTGAAAAAAGAAAAAAAAACTGAAATCTTTGGGCACGCGAGAAGGGACAACAACAACGGGAAGGGAAAAAAGGCAGATGCAGATCAGACGAGAGAGAGAGGTGGGGGCGGGTCGCGAGGAGAGAGAAAGAGGAGGAGTCTGTGTGCGGGACGAGGAGAAACGGGAGGGAGGCGAGAAATGGAGGTCGGTGGAGTTTGGGGGTTTTTTGGATGATGCGCGATCCCCGCCGTGCACGGCACAGCCATCCTACGGCGGCCACGGCGGAAGCGTGGCGCGCCGCGGCACCATGCACGCCTCCACCGCATCTGACGGCGACATCTTGAACGCGTAGCCGCGTGCCCATCCCTCCGATCAACCCCCACTTGTCACTCCCAATCACGCACGCCTTTTTTTTTCTCCCCTCCCCCTTTTCCAGTGGACCCAGTTCAGAACTTCCATACAACTTTATGTTATTAGAAAATTTAGCGTATTTTGAAGAGCGTGGTAAGTAGTACTCCTCCGGTTTTGAATTGTTGACATCGTTAACTTTTTGAGTTACATTTAACTGTTTATTTTATTTAAAATATTAGTTTAAATATGCAAAATTATAGGTTATATTTTAATTTTTTTAGTGATGAAACTAATCATAATAAAATCTATGATAAGTTTTAAATATTTTGAATAAGACGAATGGTTAAACGTAATTCAAAAAATCAACGGGCGCAACAATTGAAAACCGAAGGGAAGTAAAGCCGTAAAACCATCACAAAATTGTGGTAGTGTGGTAGATGACAGCGGGGACATGTTTAAGGCTCGTCTGGGTCCTTTTCTCAAATAACTTTCTGATTTTGAGGCGTAACATTTTCAGGTCAATTGTTTGGCTTAGGCAGACATGTAGCAACCAAACAAACTCTTAATTCATAGGTTTGCTATCTGTATCATATCTTACCACACTTTTTATGATAATTGTCTAATTTACTGTCTTCTTGTTGACGTGCAACAAAGTTTTAATGGTCAGTCTCACTTATCATAAAACTGATCGCTTGTCAAACTTTACCTTAAATGTGGTGTGCAAATTGTTTGATACACCTTAGCCAATAATTTACAAGAGGTGCAGCAAGGCTGAACATGCGACCATGGTTGAAGAATTTTGTTAGCCAATACGTTTTTTAACACATAAATTTGTTAATTGTTCGTCTTGTTACCAAATCATTGGAATTTGGATATGTATACCAAAGCCTCAGATTTCTTTACAGTTTTAAGTACGTGCTGATTGCATTTTAGTCATTACTATGAAAGTGGACTATGCTATCTAGCTAGATAATTTACTGCTCTCGCAAAGAACAAGAAATGGAGCAACGATAATCTACAGGCGCCGCCGTGACCACGCCCATCGGTTACCCGCGTCGAAGCTCAAGTCATGCGCGGTTCTCCCCATCATTTCCCTGCTCCGGGAACGAAGCATGAAACATGTGACATCCCAACATCAGTCACACGGAGCTTACATCAAATAGAGTAAAGTATTCATAACTACCAAGCTCGTGCAGACCCTAACAGCAACAATTAGGATGTGCTCCTGAGTTACTAATGGCCGCCTTTTGTTCGTTGGAAGATCCTTGTCGTCATCATGTGAGAGCAGCTTATTCCTGAACCATGGACCCTGCCCACTTTTCTCTTTTATTGTAGGTGAATTTACCAATTTAGTCCTTAAACTTTAATCTAAACTTCTATTTCGTTCTTCAAAGGGGTGACAAATCTAGTGTCTGAACTTTGGTTACGAGTTCAATTTCTATGTTGTCCCAAGCTGGCTGACCATATGGCACATCTCGTAGGCCGAAGTTGTGAGTGATGCGCCTAGTCAACCAAAGCCATGCATTGTTCACGTGAAAGTGAAGCTAGTAGAATGGCTGTGCCTGTGAAAGCTGATCATCGAGGGCCGAACCTGGCTGAGCGCGCAGAGCCAAAGGAGGTCTTTGGTTATATACCACTTTCCAAATGCTCATGCTTGGAGGCCACTTGTTCCTTCACCAACTCCTGCCTATGGAGATCGCTTCTTCGGAGATTGAAGTCCTGCAACGTTCTAGAGGCATGCATTATGCTGCTCCCATGGTGGCCATACCACCATGGATGGTTAGCAGTTGACTAGGGGTGCCACGGGAGCGGCGATTTTATGTTAATAGATTTGTTACTCATAAAGAAAAAAGATTAGTTGTCAATCAAGAACTCGTACTAATAATACAAAATATGCATATATATATTATTGCTGACCGGATTGAACATCCATCCAAATGCTAACTTGTTGTCTAGCTGGTGACCGTAACAACCCGAGATGTAGGACTTGAAAGTATATACCATATACTCCAATCCAATGACTTGAAGCTCAAGATGGTCCAGAATTCGCAGGGGTTAAATGATGGGCAAATTTCTTGTAAGCCACTGGCTTAAATCTTAATCTCCTATTGACCACCGAGAAAACTTCATTCTCCTGAGTGCCACCGTCCACAAATTTTAATCTCTTCCAAACCAATGTTGACTAGTCCTGCCAAGCAGACAATCCGAAATGACTTGTTTACCCTGCCAGTTGTAGAACACGATTTGTGACATTCTCACGCTCGCCGGCGGCAATGATCGGCCAGAAGAGCAGCAGCAACCACCAAAACGGATCAGCTAGATGGCATGAAAGATGATTTTGTGCTCAATTTGTCCTCAAACACTCCGTGGGCGTCGAATTTATTGGATTCGAAGGCTGGCCCCGGCTTGGAAATGGGGGAGAAACGAACTTTCCGTAATAGCTACAGAGTCCGCCGTCATTGCTGCTGGGGCGGGCCACCGTAACCGGCTTGTCGCAGGTCGTGTGCCCAGCCCGTAACCGGCTTGTCGCGTGTCGCCACCAGCTCGCCTCGCCGCTCGCGCACTACGCCAACGCGCAGGCAAACGGCCAAGCCGCCGCTGGTGATGCTACAACGATTTCGTGATGGAGTACCTGTTGTTTTTGGCTAAGGTCTTGTGGCGGCTAGGAATCTTCAGTTCTTGCTTGGGCTCGATGTGTGAGAGAGCAATGGAGGCATATGCCAATCCAAGGTTGCTCGTGACTCGTGATCGCCGGACTGGATTGATAAGGGCTCCTTTGGAACGCAGGAATTTCACAGGAATCCCACAGGAATTTTACAGGAAACAGTTCAATTTCACAGGAAAAACGCAGGAAAGGAAATTTTTTCCTTCAATCCAAAGGGGCCCTAAAGCGCGAGATTGATGCTGAGAACAGAAACACGACCACACAAGGGCAATCTTGCCATTTTAAAGTTTCCCTCACCGTTTAAGATAAGACCGTGGCACACAACGCACTAAAATTTTACAACACTGGCATTCACGAGATACAAATTTTGTCGGTGGTTGATAAGGCATTCAAATTTATAGTGATGGCATAGAAGGAATTTTCCCTTAAATGATCAGAGAACTCTCTACTGCTGAGTGTAAGTCAGAAAAGCTCACATCACAAGCTCATTCACTGTTCCTACAACAGACTAAGCACATAGCGAAATGGGGCACCCATCGAGAAACGGGAAATAAAATTACACGTGTATTGTAGCGGGAAAAAGGAAGATGGGCTTTAGGAAGACTGCTTGGGCTGTCAAGCAATTAGCTGACCGATAGTGACCACATTGAGTGCCGGAAAGCTCCAGAATATGGAGGAAGGTCAAGAACTGGTTGGCATGGCCCGAAAAGAGGATAGTGACAGGGACCTTACAAAAAACTGTACTACAATTTTATTGATCCTATTTATCCAACATGCCAAAAATGTTGTAGGAGTAGTAGATAAAAAGGGTCCAAGCCTAATAAATAGCACGAAAAACGACGGAGTGTCCCATATAAAATGCGTAAAGCTGCTAATTGTTTTCTTAAATCGACTTCAGATCGTCATAATTCTCGAAGAGTGAAATGCACTGAAGGTCCATGAACTTGTTAGGTGTCATCTAGGTTTATTAACTTTGAAATTGCAGTTTCAAGCCCTCAAACTTGTTAAGTTATTTACCACATGTCCAAAGAGCCTAAATCGGTATTGGGATGGCGTGTCGATTGTGTGCCAGTGTGGCCCCTCACTCTCTCTCTTCTCATTGTGGCTCACGGACAATCATAGAGAGCTCATCTTCTCTCCAAAATTGCTGCTTCTTTTCATCATAATTCAGTCCTGTTGGGAATCACGGTTGTGCCCGCCGCTCTGCCCGCCGGGCGAGCGACCGCCGCTCCGCTCCATCTTCCCATTCAAAACATTGCTATATGCGCTGCCAAACATGCAGCTGAGCTTCAATTTCTAGAAACTCGGGTTGCCGTGCATCCCTTCGCATACCGTAGCCATTGGCTTTGAGAGATGTGATTGAGACCTTGATGGGCATCATGGTTGCCAAGCCTCTGATTAGATTTTTGTTTTGTTGCCGCCACGGCCAGCCTATGAGTTTCTTTAGTGGGGCTTGATTCGATGTTCAACTCAGGCCAATTAGGAAGAAGAAACAATAAAGAAGAAAGGATAGTTCAGCTCTCGCTGCCATGTGGACCAAAGCTATCAGCCACCTAATGTGTTGTCCATGCATAGTCAGCAGGCCACGCATGCTTTCTGATGCTGATAGAGGTGCTTTGGACCTGCGGTGAACAAGTTAACAAGTTTGAGAGCTTGAAACTGCAGTTCCAAAATTTATGGATCTAGATGACACACTCTTACAAATTCATGGACCTTCAATGTATTTCACTCATTCTCGAATTAGCTGAAGTATTATTTACTTCTCAAAAGTTTGAAGTTGGCCTTATTGTCCAGTACTGTCCAGATGTTTACAGGATCACAGATCCATTTGAGTTCTTTGTACGAGCAAATTCATGAAGTGGTTACTATAAAAGTATACTATAATGTTCTTGGTGATAATATTAATATGAAAAATACTCCGTATCCAATAGCTGCCCAGTGGTCTCACAATAGACAAAAATACAAGACAGGTACGAGGGAGATATACTCGTCAGGTTCCGATTTCACTGCTGCAGATTGACTCATTCGTTTCTGAACTTGCCGAAAGGGGACCAGGACAAAAAAATAGTTGGTTATCAGAAAGCAGTGTCATACAGCCCGTTCGTTCAGCTGTTTTAATGTAGCAGCTAAAAAAAAATAACTGCAAACACTGTAGCTGCTGCTAAACAGCTGCTACAAAGCAGCGAGGCGAACACGCTGCAATTCGGGGCAAAGTGCAGCCCATACGTCCTGCAACTCGGGGCAAAGTGCATCAGGCTAACTTGTCCACCTGGAAACCACTAATAGTTAACTTTACGAGTGGAAGTTCCATTCGTACTCTTCAATCGTGCGCACATACTCTACAACTTCAAGTCTGCATCAAACAAACCAGGCGCAAGACCTTTAGCAGTTTCCTAGCAAATTACGTTAAGAAAATAGAAAGTAATTGCAAAATACTCAGTTCATGCAAAACAAAATTCACTATAATCAGCATTGTTCAATATATAAAGTAAGAGTGAATTGCATTTGGTGGTACAAGCGAACTTATAAGGTGGGAGCAATTTAGTCACATAACTTAAAAATTGCTCAATTGAAACACACAGCTTGTTATGCGGTGCAAATGAAGTCATAAAGCATACCACAACAGCATATATTGATGATATGAGATCAAAGAACAACCATCATGTAGGCAATAGGATGCCATATCGACATATATGTCATGACTTTTGAGCTAATGGTAATGGCAATGAAGAATTTGACTTCGTTGGAGGATTAGAATTTGCAAGTGACTTTTGCATATACCACATGAAACATATTTTTAAATAAATATTGAATCTTGATTTTGTTTTGCTCCATGCGAACTTATCCTACCATGCTTGTGCTATTTACAAGCATTTGAACATGACAAGCCAAGAAGACGAGATCAAAGTTGGTATTCGGCAATAGCCTCGCCTTGAGTTTGCTTGACGTCGAAATCCTCCCAATCATTGAGTAGTCAATAATTGAAACAGACCAAGTACCAAGCATGAAGCCGCACAGCCAACGGCTGCCTCCTTTACAATCAACCAATCCTTATGTTATCATAATCTAAGCTCTTCATCTTTCTGACCGCAGTCTTCTATGATGGTTTTCAGGCTGGAAGCCTTATGTTTCAACTAACAAAGAAAACAAACCACCAGTCCAGAAGGAGCACAAATTCATCGACTGAAGGAAAACGTTTAAGATGTATAATCTATCAAGATCATACATGGAATAATTTCTTTTCGATAAGAATGCAGCATATCTCACAACGATAGACACGGAATAATTCCTTCTTGATCGGTCTCTAAGGGACATGGATGTATAAAATTTAGGGCGACCTTGAAAGTATAGTCAAGATCAAGCAAGAGAATAATTTATACAAAAGCATCATGTTCATATACAGGGGCGTATATACATATATGCAGCATGCTACAAAGAGTGATGCAGCAACTCAATCATGTACATGGTGAAGAGGCAGCCATTCAAGAATACACCTTATGTGCACAAGCTACAAGAGGTAGAGGAATAATGCGAGAACACAGCAACACAGGAAGAAGAAACCCACCGGCCTGCCTAATATGCAACTACATGTCTCATGTCTAGCATACATGTAAGGGACGTTGAACTTTTGCGGGCTCAAGAACTGATACAAAAGCACCCTACTTGTACCTCCTGGGCTTAGATGGTTCTGAAGCTCCTGCTTTCCTGAAAATTCCGCAGAAGATGCAACTAGGTACCTTAGGTGAAGGCGGATCAAGAGCTGGGGTTACACTTCGAGTATGGAAGCCCCGGTTGTTGTTCTTGAACCGGCGGTGCTCCACCCCATCGTTGCGTCTTCGCTGCAGCCCAATGGACCCAACACTGCGAGAGTGCCTCAGCTCCTTGAACTCCTTGGCTTCATCCTCTGGCTCCCCTGATGTCCTTTGATCCATCTGGTAGCCTTCCTCTGACATGAGCCTCTCATCCCAGACCAGGCCTGATGAACCAGACCTCCTGAATGTCTGTGAAGATCTCTGCAGCCCTGCCATACTCCTCCCTCTGTGTGGATTGTGACTAGAATTGTAGGCAGAAACAGAACGGTGTATATGGTCATAGTTATATATCGAACATTTCAAAACTCGGCAAATTGTAGAGATAGGGGACCGGTGATGGTGACCGGCAAATATGCCTAAAGGATTAGGAAGATAGGAACGTTTGTCTGTACTCTGAAATGACATCGGGCAATGAGCTAAACTGAGACGAAACATCAGCTATCTTCTAAAACTAGTTGTCCTACACCAGGCTCATAGTTCTATTTTATTTGAGTGCCCGCGAAAGATCGACCCAATGTATCAACCATGCCAACTACTGGGATAGCTAGTCCAACAACAATTCTAAACTCTTGCGCTGAGTGCCAAACCAGCCCCAATTTCGCTACCGTCAGCCATGGTATTTTTATTTTTGACAAATCAGCCATGGCAGTCAACATCACCTCAGCAATCCACATTACCGATTCCAAACACAGTAAACATCACTCTGACTTTACACCAACAGAGTGAAATCTCCAACATTTATACAATAAACATCACTCTATGCCCTTGTTTAACATCTGTTCTTCAGAACGAGGCTGAAACCACCTGTGACATTGTTGCATCACTATCTACCACCAACAGGGCACAGCCAGCAAGGGAGAAACAAACGCAAAATCCTATTAGTAACCGCAACCACCTAACCAGTAGCCAGACACGTGACAAGGCAACATAGCCTTGCCGCCAATCAGTACTCGTTAGCTGTCTGGTTCCCAGAAGCAAACAGGAAACCTCACCAAAAGTTCAATCCGACCCGGATGCGCCAGTGTGCAATTGCTTTCAAGTACCACCTGCACTGATTGTTCCCTTGCTTGGCAGTGCAATTGTTTGCAAGTACTACCTGCCGACCAATTTTCTTATGGTAACCATGAAAGCTCAGATTCTGAACTGAAAATGTGTATTCAGATATGTAGATAACTTATAAGCCCATGCAGATACGTAAATGATATACATACAATTCCGAAAGACTTTACAGTTTCTGGAATAGATTGGCAGCTTGAGACAAACATGGCACAAGAATTCTTTACGAACTTAATTTAAGCACGGCACAATGCAGCAACAAGCAAATCAGTAGAGCTATACAAAAGATTTTATCATGTGCTGCAGGTAACACCTCAAAAGTTTATTTCCATCACTGGCATCTTCAAATTTCACTAAGACCATAGTGCCATGACTATTTAACCTAAAGCAAGCAATGAGAAGAGGAAAAAGGATTGAGGGACAAAAAGAAAAGAAAAAAATATACAAAACTACAATTGCATTGTTAAGCCTAATAGGATTGAGAATCAACCCCAGGTTTCCCTAACCATTTATGTGCCCTCAGACCTCCAGATAAGCCTTGACATGTCTGCTATAACTGACCGCTCATTTCACCTCCAGAACAAAAATATGGTATGCTGCACAAAAAAATCATAAAAAAAAATCTACACGGAATCTTTTGTAACTCTTCTGCATGGAATCTAAACCTTCCCTTTCCTTTTAGCATCTAAAGCCTGCATTAAATTAAGTTCCATCATGAAAATCAAACAAAATAAAACATGGAACCTTCTAACTCATCTTTACATTAAAAAAAAAGATGTAACATCAGAAAGGCCCTATAAAAGAGATACCTTGCTCTGGAAAGTTCTCATAACCAGTACAATTAGATCACGTAACCTACAGAAGAACCACAAAATCAGATATACAATTTTCATTTGCTTTGCAAACCAAAAGGAAAATACTTTTTAGAGAAGCTTAAAAAATGAGAAGTGACAGTTGGCACCTAACATCATAATCCTCATCATTTTGCTCCGTAATTCCATGTGTATTAAATGGAAGGTTTACACCCCCAGAACTTACTAGAACACATTGAGTATTGCGACCGTTAGGAATTTTAGTCTGCAATAAAAAAATTAATATAATTAAATCAAATAAACATGTAATGAAAATCAAACAGATACTGAGCTTCAGCAATCATAAACATAAAATGACCATTTTCATATAGAAGAACATACCTGTAGATTTGGCGAATACTTCTCATCGATCACAACTTCACCTGTATGTTTGAACTTAATCTGATACCCAGGTTTTCTAAGCATTAAGGTAGCCAGTTCCCACTCCTCTGGGGAATACGCCTGCTGTACGAAAGATCAAAATCAGCCCCGACAATTGTCCAGCTAGCAGGAACATATTAATGTTAGGATTAGGAGCTACCCAGAATAAATAGAATGAATCCTACGATGCCAAAAACGCAGGGGTGTGCTAGTCCAGGGCGGTTGAAGATTAGAATATAACTGAGCAACCTCCAAGCAAAGGAGGCAGTTATGGCTATTTTCATCAATATACTTTTTCCTAGCTGTTTTTCTACAGTAGTAGTAGTAGCAGAGCCTATCCTAATGGCACAAATTACATTAAAACATTACAATAAAATTGATTAGAACATGTATTGTTGCATTGCTTGATCTGAGTGGTTGTCTTTAAAATCTCAACTTAAGAACTGGCAGGTTTGAACTTACGAACCAACTAACTCAGTAGTTTATCAAAGAAACAAAATAGAGAACGGTAAGTTGTGGACATGGGATTAGTAAGATGTGGAATTACAAGCTTACATCTAGATTAAAAATAATGTAGGGGCCTGTTTGGATGTTATCGCTTGTTAAACTATGGTTTCCACAAACCACTTTTTCTACGCACAAGACATAAAATACAGTTTGCCATAAACATTGTCTAGGCTTTTACAATATTTTATAGGCTTAGATGTATTTGCCGGTTGCAGTATTCAGTGCAGTCATTGCCTATATAAATGCATATATCCTGCTAATTGGTAACTAGATTAGCCACCACGACGAAATAAAGCAAAACTTGATATTGCAGAAGACTTGAATCATGAGAGTATGCCATCCAACTGATAACTCAAGCTGCATGGACGTTTCAGCATATGGTAGTACGCAGCAGGCAGGAACAACTTTTCAAGTTGAATTAGTGCTAATCACTGGAAACGAGCACATATACAACCACTGGTAGTCTATCAAAATTCCAAAATTACTTTGCATTTAAACAGTTTCCAAACCACGTCAAGCATGACCAACAATATAGAAAAAGCTTTGGATTGAGCCTTCCGTTATTTCATAGGAGAGCATTGCTAAGTAGTACGAACAGATTGATGGGGTAACAAACATTCTACTACATACCAGAACAAGAACATCAAAGTCAGCCCTCCCACTAGAAATATATGAATCAATCTCATTCTGCATTTCTGGATCTGCAAATAAAGGAGGGAACTTGGGTTATTAGATGAACAAAATTTCAAGTGACTGAATTCAACTCTTGCTAATAGAGTATATTAAAAGAGGGTCAGGGTTCTCTGGAAAGAGGTGTGCACTGATCCTCAGCATATAGCATCAGGATGGATCAACCATGCTAAAATACACATCACGCAAAACATTTGAAGGCAGTATGTTTGTGGCCGGCAACAAGTTTGTAACTTTGCATATACCATATAGTACCTTCCTATTGAAGTTCTTTAAAGCTTTGATTGTAAAAACACTCCAAACTGAAATGATGGCTAAAAAAAAGAACTGCCCAGAGAGTGAACTGCTACAACCGAGAGGAACCTATCCCACAGGTAACTTGGTTAAGTCAAGCCCAAAAACTGCACTAAAGTTTTATCCTGTACTTGCGCACGATAGCCGTAACAGATGAGCAGCTAGGGTGCCGCTATTGTTACTAAATAGTTAATACAAGTGAAGATGTTCACAGTTCACCAAAAGGATACCTTCGGCTAATGCTACTAAATTTTTAAAACATGTCAAGTAGAATATAGATCCAGTTATATCCAAGCAAAGCATATCAATAATACAATCCATGTGATCAGCAACCCAAAAGATACAACACATGCTTTAAAAACTCACCACAGGCTATTTTGTTCTCATTGTTAGCAAATTCCCTCACCAAATCCCCCTACAACCAAGAGAGAGTTTCAGTATGCTCACATAATAGGGAGGAGCAAATTAAAAAAAAATGCAGGTAGAAGATATTCATGCATCAATTGTGCATGTAATTCCATTTTGACTCCTATAAGGTAACATTTCAAGTACACTCCTATTAACTAGATATTAAGCATTTCCTGCTACAGATATGGAAAGGAACATATAAGAAAATCAAATATATGTTCTAAACGGTACACTTTTCTTGCACAGATTATTATTGATACATGAATGAAGGAAAGGTCCAAATTTTCTGTCAGGATAACGTTTCTACTCCCTCCTTTACGAAATGAATAATGGATGATTCTTTAAAAATATGCTTAATAAAAAAAACATTGAAATTGACCACTGGTACATCAAATAATGTTAGATGGGCATGCAGTCCACAGCAAAAGAAATTGCTACTTGTTAATAGATAACCTGACGGCCATTATCATCCATAGGCGTGCAGTCTACAGCAAGAAGAGTGCCGACATCATCTGCAGTAACGACATAGTCGTACATGGTAGCACCTGAATTGGGAAATATAGAGAGAACTAGTCAGCAAATTAAATTGTCTCCGAATAATATGGCATAGAATTATCCCCGCTATACCTTCAATAGACTGCCTTGTGCCATCTTCAAGATAGCGAACCCACTGTGAACATGAACAGCTTCGGATGAAGGTTTTACTCACAGAATATAACCATTAATGGTCTTCATAAAGAATCATAACCAGGAGTGCAAAATCAACATACCTGGAAATTGCAAAGGGTGGTACCATTTGTAGGGAAACCACATGCCCTTAATGTGGATCCGGGTTTAGGCTCACCAACAATTTGAAATCCCTCAATGCCAGGTAAAGGGTCACCTAGGTTCAAAAGTAAGAATATATCAATAGATATGATCTGGAATCTTTGAACTAACAGAATCTGTTCTTTATTTACCATCAGCCGAGTAATTTTGATTATCATGTCTGTATAACTGCGAGTCACCAGTGCCAGCATTTTCTTCGAAATAATTAGATGGAGTGGCGCCACCAATATCACTGAAACAAAGTCCCAGACAAGAAAAGGAAGGAAATCAAGATATTTTCATGCAGGCCACAGGTTAAACTGGGTGACTACTAATGGAGTAACAGAATCTGTAAATGAACTCAAAGTCTAGAGCATACTGCTGAAAACGGGATCCAGGGTACATCTGTTCAGCATTTCGGTCACTTGGATCTTGAGCATACTGATGAAGAGTGTTCCTATTTCGATCCTGCAAGCACAAATCAGTTAACCAATTATGCATGGAGATACGACATTAGTGTAGCGAAGTCCAAGGCTATTACCATATTATAAGATGGGGAAGGGTCATTTCTCAATGGAGTTGCTTGCTGATGAGTATTATACATGTTTCCAGGTTCAGTCGTATCACCTAAACTGTCCTGAATCAGTACAATCAACTCAGTGTCTCCAAAATGATACTAATGCTTACATAAAAAATTCTAGCAAACAAGCTTCAACAATACAACCGATAAAATGGTTATTTCTTGCAAACAATCAACTATATGATACATAAGATATTCAAAGGATCAACATAACAAAAAGAAAGAAAGAAATATGTAATTCATAAAGTGACCTTCACTGTTTGATTGTTTTATCTGGTGCATATAACTATTTCAAGGCACGTTTCGACAAACTATTGAACATGTGAACTATCTAGCAACTATGCACACAATACATCAGTGATCAGTCTCCAACAGTGTACCTAAGGGAAACTTGTGTGGAATTACGTAATTTCTAAAGAGCCATTGTTGGTAAATCTGTTCATGTGAGGGAAACCATCACCGTGGCCCACAAGTTTCTAAATCACACACTTGCATACAAAATATACATTAGGGCCTATTTGTCATTTGGACAACAGTTCAAGAGTTTTCAAAAGGCATTGTACCACAGTAGCACACTCAGGTGTCCTTAAGAATTGAAATGGAACATCATTTAACATTGCACGATCTTAAGGACGCATAGTTGTCAACACTTACATTTAAAGATCTGATCTTCCAATGCATCTGCTGGTACAAGCGCTGAAAATAAGGGCCAAAATGAAATACATTCTCAGATCAGAAATTGAGTGAAAGTAGCAAAAAAACAGACTAAAAAACAGGATCAATATTAAACATAAATGTAGGGCTAAACATGTTTCATATCAATCATATGAAGCAAATTAATGATGATTAAAGGAAAAAAACACATGAATTATAATAACCAAGAAATAAAATTATCTCTAACTTCTAGGCTAAATTTCTAGCCATGTCATAAAGATACTCAAAGTCGAACATTTTTTAGAAAAACAGAGCCAACGCACTGCTAGGATAGCTCATAAGTACTGCATAAATGAACTATCACCATGGAAAGGGGAAGGGAGGGGGGGGGGGGGGGGGGGGGGGGGCGATTGGGCCAAAAATATAGTAAAAGCTCCAGAGAAAGACAATTCCCTGAAACATTGCTCCAGCAAGAATTACCTTTGTACCAATTGTAATGGTGGAAGCATTTATTTGAGGTGGGCGGACATTGTATTCTGCTAGCATGCCGAGCAATGAAGAAGTGAAAAAATATAGCTCTTCTTCTTCAACCTACATGGTGAATTCAAATGAAGGTTTAGAAATTCCAAAAAAGGAGTTAGCAGTGTATGTAATCCATCACATAAAATTGACAAAGCAAGATATAAACTGCCAAATGCAGAAAATTAGTAAGCAATGTTGTACTTAAATGCAACAATTAACTAACACTTGAGAAAATTGCCACATAATGCTCACTAATATGTAAGTCAAGGAGACAGGAAATCTGGATCCACTTATTGCATTTAGTGTGTAGCACTTTGCTGAATCACTAGATTTGGATTGTCAATTTGCCAATGTAACACGATCAAGAAAATCCCATGATGAAAGAACACGGGATGGGAATTGGACTAGCTAAACGTGCACACAGAGATTTTGAGCATACATTCTTGAAATCTACAACAGCACCATACTTTTAGTTCATTTGCCAGCTTCATATTTTCCTCAAGGTGGCTTTTCCTCTGGCTCAGTTGTTTCATAGCACCAGATATAGATTCTTCCTGCCTCTCGTCAACAGCCTAGCAAAGCAAGTTACAAATTAATACAAGACTGAACAAATTGGGGACACAGCTAGTAATATGTGCCATCCATAGAGACCATTCTCATGTCTGTAAGTTTCCTCTCCAGGATATGTTTTTCGCTCAACAACCGCAGCTCCTACCAACATGAAATAACTACAGTTATGAATTAGTCAGGGTGCAACAGAAGAAACAAAAAGACCAAGATGCTTGCAAGCGCCAAAAGATCCCTTCTAAGCCCTTACCTTGAGAGATGCGTCCGCAATTTGCTTGCGAAGAAACAAAATCTCATCCTCTTGGGATCGTGATCTAAAGTAAAGCTCCTGCAGCAAAACATCGCCAGGTCAAGAATTGGTGCCTATGAAATTCACCAACAAATTGCAACCTTCTTTAACAGCTACCTTGGTCTCCGGATCCATGAAACGAGTGATGGGATCTTCCACAGTTAAGTCTTTGTGCTGGGATGAACCCTTGAGTTCATGCCTGCCAATGCAGAATCTAGTCTTATTCCACAAAGGATCCAACAAGATCAAAGAAAGCACGTAGAATAGTTATTTTTAAACAAGAATTAAGGACCTGACTAGAGTGTCGGGGTTTGTAGCGAAGGGTTTTGCGTCACCATTTTGCAATCCATAGTCCCTAGCAGCCAGTCCCATATTACTCCTTGTAAATTCATTCCCAGCTTTACGATCCGCGCTAATGAAATCAACAGGGGCATCGAATGGATCCCGCATGTTCTTCCGTTGTGATCTTCCTGTAGAAGACATCAATTATTACCCGCATTGTCAATCACATGACACAGAAATATACACGTGATTCTAATAAACTTACAGAATGACTAACACATGACCTAACAGGGTAAGCATTATGAGCTCCTACAGGCTACAGAAACCAATTCCCTGCTGCGAGGTTGACAAATAAAGTAATAACTAGATTCATTTGGATTGTCCAGGTAGATTCTTCATAAAAAGGCAGATACGGATGCAAGCACAGACAGAGACCCCCTCCTCCCTCTCCTCCCAGAGCTCCAGCACCCAGGTCACCAGGCACAGCTACCTGACGCTGGTGGTGTCCCTGCCTGCCGCTAGAGTTGTTTCGAGGGCTACCCTTCCAGGAAGAAAAGATGAAAATTCTCACAGGTACTGGATGTCCATCCGACATCCGGACATCCCATCACCGATTGGAGTAAAATCTCCCCGTCACCTCCCACAGGCGAAAATTTCTTCCCATACCCGGCCCCGCGCAGGAATCGACGGGGTCCCCATCCCCGCTACATCCAGCCTAAATGTCAACTACAAAAGGAAGGCGGAGGATTAGAGGATTGGAGAGGAGAGCTTAGCTCTCACCTTCCGTCGTCACCGTCGAAGCTGGAGGAGGAGAAGGACCAGCCCAAGGCGTCAGCCTTATGCCCCGTTCTGGCCGGCGAGTATTCGAGCGCCGCTCACGGCCTCGTCGCGCGCCTTGCAGCTGCCACGAGCGGCGGCGGTGACAGCAGAGCGCGACCCAAGGCGATCGTAGGGAGGCGTCGGCCCAGCACCGGCGAGCGAAGGCGAGGGTGGAGGGGATCGGATGGAAGTGGATCGAATCGGTGGAAGGAGATGGGGAAATGAAATGGCAAGCGGCTTATAGTACTAGGGTTTGAGGATGCACCCTTTCGCACTACAGCAAGGAACGAGAAGGGCGCGGGCCTACCCTATGGGTGCTCGTCGCCGGCGAAGGACGTCGCCGCTCGCCGGACGCCAGGTCGTCGCCGCCAGGAAGAGGAGGGGTAACGCCACGAGAGGGGCAGAGAGGAGTGAAAGGGAAAAAGAAAACGAAGAGAGGTGGGCGCAGCCGGGCTGAAAACGGACCCGTTCGTTTTCGTATTTCCGTTTGGGTACCACCAGGCCGGAACGATGTTCCAGTTATTACGTCTGGAGGTTCTTTAAAAAAAAGTTATTACGTCTGGAAAATTGTTCAAAACGAATATATCTCTTATATCTGTTCATGTTATTGTGTTAATGGTATTTTAATGTTTCTTGTTTTGACAACCAAACTCGTGAATAAAGGAAGTGATTGGTTCCCTTACTCGTCCACGGCCAGACCTCGCCTAGACGCGTGAGCTACCCGGAGAAATAAAAGCCTGGTTGAACCTTCCTTCTTGAATGCAGAAACACGAGCCAAACAAAGCAACCAATCACTCTCCAGCTGCATGCGTCGAGCCTAACGGGACGTGTTGTAGCTTATAGGAAACTCAACCTGGATTTCCGTCTCCGACGAATCTCTGTTCTCCGTTGATATCCCACGGGGTCGGCGTTGGGTTGCCGATGATGAGGGTGCTTCCATCGCCGCTAACGCACAGGTCTTTTACACCGCTCAGACGACGGCGTGACGAGGGAGGAGACGCTCGGCGACAGCACGACGAGAACGCGGCTTGCGGTGAGGGTAGTGGCCGATAGCGAGCGACGGTGTGGGTGTGTAGAGGAGGGATGGGCGGCAACGGCGTGGCGGCGAGGAGAAACTGATTGTGGGCGGCTGCGGGCTGCGTTGAAGAAGAGAAAGAGAAGGGCGAGTCATGGAGTTAGGGTTTGTTATATATATGCTCTTAATTATTTGGACTAATAGGCTGAACAATTAATGTTGGGCTACTTTTTTTCCTCAATTTCGGGTTTTTGATGGGTCTCTATGAAAAAACCAATCCCCGTCCTCGCCACGCGATGAATCAGGGCCCGTCATGCAGCCTCACCAAACACAACCTAAACTACACGAAAGAAATTGAAAAAATTAAGTCCTATGAAATAACTTGCAATCATGCTTTGTTTCCGCTGATCATCTAACCATTTATCTAAGATAATAGGATCATCTTCTCTTGGAATAGTAAACGTTGTCACCGCAACGGCCCTCAATTCTCCTCTCTCTTCACCCATATCTTCAATAAACTATGTCTGATTGGTGTGAATTAACTACTATCTCTTTCTCACCATCTCCCCACGCACATTCCCGTTGCTGTCATAAAACGGTGCTCCTTTGTCGAAGCAATCCTTCCTAGGGCTTGGAGGGCTCCAAGTACTACAGTGATTGGTATAACTAGGAGTACAACACTTTGACATAACCTTGATTTTTTCCGAGAACTTTCTTGAAGGGTCATCATTTGAGGGGAAGAATTTGAAAACACTCGACATTCTTGGCTACAAAGACCTCCCCGACGGCTGCAATGTCGTAGTGGCGCAGCTGCTAGGTGCATTTGTGGCGCCAGGGACCTTGCGCGGGGAAAGAAGGGTCATCCAGCCCCGCCACTCACCGCGTCCACGCACGCATTGGCTTGTCTGGAGAAAAACCTTAGAGCAACTCCAGCAGTCTTTTAATAAGTTGCCTCTCAACATCCTCTTTGGGGAGGCTCTCAATACTCCCTCCGGACTTTTATTGTTGTCGTCCGGACAAAACATTTGAACTAAATTTGAACTACGGGAGCTGTCTGAACGTCAACAAAAAAGAATCGGAGGGAGTAGGATTTTCAGGATATTGGAAGGTGCAGCTCCGGCAGTCTCCCAATAACCCCCTCCTCCTTCCTTCTTCTCTTCTTCCCTCACAATGAATAATTCAAACAAAACATATGGAATTTGATGCCGACGATTCTTGATCAACCGTGGCGTGGATGTCCTCCGCCACCGCAGCCGCAACGCCATGCACCATGGTCGACGCAACGCCCATCGAAGTTGTAGGCGCCACAAGCACAGCCCTTCCCGCCGCATGTAGATGTCGCCGAGGCGTTGCCGCCGCGCGTCACCGTCGATGACTTCGCGCCCCGCACCGCGGTGGCGGTGGCCTTGCCGACACGCGTCGCGGTGGTCGTCGTCCCTTCACGCGTTGAGGTGGCTGTCGTCCCCTTTGCCGCCACAACCCGCCTTGGTCACCTTCATCGGCGGTCGAGGTGGAGGGGGAGGCATGGTGGCGGCGGCCATCGGGTCGGAAATTGAGGGGCACAAGGAACCACGGCCCGCGGGCGCGCGCAGTCCAGCTGCAGACGAGTCCGGCTGTAGCCTTGCGGTGAACAAGGCGCATGTTCGCCGGCGGTGCGAGGGCCCCCTCCGACGGACGTCGCACTCCCATTCATGGCGCCTACCATGGATTTCAAGATTTGGGCGCCGCGGGACGACGCGATGACAACGGCGGGTTCGGCAGAGACCATGTAGGTAGGCGCAACGGCGGCGGCGGCGGCACTGCGGTAGGTCGCAGGTGCGACAGCAGATGGCGGCGGGGTGGCAGACTGACGGGAACGACGACGACAACGCGCGGGAAGAAGAGCGGGAGAGGAAAATAACGCGCGCACACGTCGGCACTGCGGCATGTCGCAGGGGCGACAACAGATGACGGCGGGTGGCAGACTGACGGGAACGATGACGACAACGCGCGGGAAGAAGAGCGGGAGAGAAAAATAACACGCGCACGCGTGGGGAGAGGGTGGGGCCTACCAAAATCTTGTATTCGAAAGGAAGGGGAGGCTCCCACTATAGTGGGAGGAAAGGGCTGCTTTTGGAGAGGGAAGAAAAAATGAGAAGGTTTTTGAGAGACTGCTCGAGCAAGTTTAACTCTCAATATCACCATTTTTTTTGGTATTGGGAGGAAAATTGAGAGACGGCTAAAGTTGCTCCAGATGGTTAGGCCTTTTCACATATATGCATAGTCAAATGATGTTGCTGTCGGTCTCTGACTGGGTCGTCGATCCTGCTATAGTTATCGCGTGATTATTGAGATGGAGTTAAAATGCAGATTAGTATGACACGCATGCTTAGTCGATTGTTGAAAGAGATTGAATGTAAACGTACTTTACACTGGTTCAAAGCAATCTGACATCAGATCAGGTGCTCAGCAAAGCTGAGGTAGTTTAGTTCCCGGATGATATTATCAACCTACATCTGAATCGAATCCGCAGAAAAGAAAAGACCAAACTGTAAATGGTGCCTGATCAATTAAGAAGAGCTCCGAATTTACAAGACATGCAACCCTGCAATATCCTGACCATGTTGAATTTGATGAACTGTGCTTGCAAACCAAATAGGAAGGAGGGACGCCGCGAGTGATCCTGACCAAACAATACTCATGTGGGGAAATAAGCACAAGGATTTCAGAAGCATTGGAACAACAAATGGTAGATAATCAAACAACGCATGACAAATATAGTTCCAAGGACCCAGGTTATTCAGGTGCATGGGTGCAAAGCACGGATGTGCCATTGGCAGATCACTGCAAGATTCAGCTCAGCGACCAGATAACCACAATTCCTGAAACATTATTGAAACAATCAAAACTGTTTCTTGTTTTAGAACCTAATGGTGTAGCATAAACCTCAAAATAAAGAAAAACAGGTTCATCTGTCTCTCATTTATTGTCATGGCAGCAAGTCAGTGTTCTAATGTCGAGCCTCGTCTCACTCAGAATTTGTATACCATCTCTGCCGTGTATCCTAACTCTTTCAGGAGGCCGGATAGCTGCACAACGCAGGTAAACCAAAATGAATCGCTAGAGCAATAAATGAGCATGAATGAACACAACAGGGTAACAATAGATCAAACAAAGGGTAGGAATCTAAATCTAGTGTAAAATCCATATGTGCATAGTTTAGTTGAATGCACCCTGGATCTACTATTGAAAGAGGGAAAAATGAAACAAATACAATTATGCTTTCCGGTTATCCTACCTCTACTGCCCTTTCCAACTAAAAAACATCAAACTGTAAGATTTGCATTAACTAATAACCGGAGGGAATAAAATAAGTAAATAAATCAGCACTACCTCGCCCTGTGATCTATCCTTCGCTTTATCTCCAGATATATGATTCATCATTCCAGGAGGGCCACAAACCTGACCAAAGAAAACTATATCAGGGGCAAGGTTTCCCAATAAGTCAATAGTCAGATTTAAGTACATGATATCCATCAATAGAACCCTGACTGAGACCACGAGCAAGCCAACAGGAACAGTATTAATCATTGAAATAATGTCAAAAACATAGAAGATACAGCAGGACACTAAGCATATATATCATATAGTACTCACAAGAATGAGCGAATCCTCCCCAGGAGCTGGCAGTCCTTTCAGAATAATGTCTTTCGTTACAAAGCCAACACCACCCCTCCAGTCATTTGATGGTTTATCAACTGTATAAAATACCTGAAAATTGAATGGACAATGTTATGCACAGAAATCATTTATCCAGGTTCTGGTACACTACTGATACCAACCTTGAAATTGGGATAGCTACTGGCAAGCCTATCTAATTCCCTTTTCAGCAAGATATCGTCTGGAGAGACATTGGCGTAAATCAAGGAAACCTAGAAAACAATAAAATGAAACCATAAAAAAATTAAGAATAGAATACACAAAGGCTATCATTATTCATTAATGCAATAATAAAATATCGGTAATGTTTGTGAATAGTTCAAGAAAAGTAGCTGCAACAATCTGCACTAGCATAATGCCAAACCACAGGATACTGTTGTGAGAATAACATTAAGAGAAACAATAGAACAAAGATTTCTCACCAAGGTTCCAAATCATCAAATAAAAACATGAAGAGGTGGATGTCAAGAAGCTTGCAGAATTTTTTTTATGACAACTAACCTGAGTTTTGTCATCAGGGTTTTTGAGGATAGCCCTGACAACCTGCAGCATCGGTGTTATACCAGTGCCACCAGCAATCTGGAAGCAAAATGTACAAATACTTAATCACAACATTATGGTTATTGAACTACTCTCTAATCTCGAGATATAAAAAATATCTCAATGGAGGTAAACTGAAGACATGTGTAAATTATAAAACTTTGTTCTAGCTGGTCAAATTCAAAAGGTAAAATCAATGCTCATATTCTTACCATTCCAATCTGTCTTTTCATATTTGGGCTATACCGAAGCTTTTCGATTGGCCTAGAAAAATGCAAAATGGCTTCAATAACAAGAGTAACACATCAAGAATGGTAATCAAATTTTGATTACTTTACCCTTTGACTTCAACAATATCTCCTGGCTTCAAACTTGCAAAATATTGACTCATTTTTCCATCAGGGTAAACCTGCACAAAAGACATTAGCAACCAAACAGGGAAAACAAGGAAGAAAGAATATCTGTCCTCTATGGACAGAACTCAAATGTTGCAGAAATATTTTCTATAGTATTGCTGATTGCCTGATTCCATATCCAAGGTTAATTAGCATCGGAAAGTAGAAGACGCTGAAATTTAAACAGCAATTTTGGATGATACCTTGATCAATAGGTCAAAATATCCTTTAGAATCTGGATCTGAGATGGGTGTGTACCTGCAGAAAACAGGATAGAATTCTAATGTAAATCTGATTGAATATATTACTGTTTCTGCTATGTTAACATAGGCTATACTGGAGAACAGTGAACATGTCAGATTCGTCCTTGATTGTGCAAACGTTATTCGAAGAACTCATGTAGCCAGTAGGCTTCATGAGAGTGTTTGGACAGATGGCACATAAGACACAATACTATATCCATGCTATAGTATGCATTTGATTTCTTTATGACATAGTGACTTACGGGCGAATGACATATTTCCTTCTCCCCTCTACTTCCTCACCAATAGGAGCCCTGCAATGAATTGATATTTTTAGGTACAAATCAACTAGTTCATTGCTACCAGGGAAAAAAAAAAACTGAATATAGATGAGGAAGGCTCAACAAGTTGGCTGCTATTATGTATATAGATGGTCCACATGAGAGTCAGCCCTATAGACTATAAAAAATTGCTAAACAGGTCAATGCATTGAAAAGGAATGGACATTAAGCAATATGAAATATGCATTTGCAGAACAGAAGTGCCATCTTTCTTTGCAAAGCAACAACTATCAGATGGAACAGAGTCTTCAATTAACACATCACTATCATCAGAAAATATATAGCACTGGAGAAAAATGATAAGCATGTTTTCATCAAATTTTGATAGAAAGATTTCCCGAGCAAAGATACCTATGACACTTAGGAAGTGGACAGTCAAGTGGAGAAGATACCTTGTGATGAGACACGAAGCAACATCAAGGCCCAGCTTAGTTGACGGGTCAAATGAAAACCTAGAAGGCCAAACTATTTGTATAAGTTTCAGCTCAGATTAAAGCAAAAGAACTTAACAAATAAAATGACATGATTCAAAATGGAAAACACAAAAAAGAGAGGAATGAAAAGTCATCAACATGATACATGGGAAATTGATGGTGAATTCAGTAATGGAAAATTATGAACATCAGGTTGCAAAATACTACAGGAAATTTCATAATAATTCACTCAGTAACGATATAACCATCAATCCCATCAGACACCAAGAAAAAGAAGCAAGCGGACTTATTCTGCAACCATACTATCCAAGAATATAGTCATTACCTGAACAACTGTGAGTTGTGGCTAACTACGGCCTTCTCTTGTAGCTTGAACTCTAACCACTTGTCCGGGTTAAGTGCTGAAAAACAAGAGGGCGCATAAGAAAAGCAAAACGAATACATTATACGCTGCCTAGATTCTCGGGACTCAGAACTAATTCCAATGAAAACAAGAGAAAATTACAAAGTAAACTCTCAATCTGGAACTAAGGTTTTTTTTTTTTTTTTTTTTTCACCTTAGACATCAACAAATTCATATTTTGAACTAATGTAGGCAACTTACCCCTTAGAAAACAATATCTAATATGAAAAAATCACTTTACAGAAACATAGCCAATGTAGTGTGAACATTCAGACAAATCTTTGATAGAATTGTAAAACAGATGCTGTATTAACACTGGCCTGAACCCCTTATATCTGCTCATGTTATACATTTCTAGATAGTCATCGTTCATACAACAGTCACAGCGACGAATGCATTTCTATGACCTTTCAACTGTTGCTTGCCCGTTTCAATCCAAATGAACCTCCTCTAAAGTTCCTATGTTTCAAACGATTTGGAATTTCGGGCACAAACCTCAGTTGCACCTCGCAAAACCAAGACCAATACGTATAGATACATAAAAGCTCCATCAATCCACACATCCTCGTAATCCACATCGGGAAAAATTCAGAAAGTGGAGGGGCTGCAGCTCACCAACTTTATCGGCGGCTTCCTCGCCCTTCTCCTCCATGTGCGCCTGCAATCAACCGGCATCGTGAGGCAAATCAAAAAGGGAGAACATCGCCGCCCCTACCAGCGCCCGCTAGGGACGGAGAAAATAAAATCGGGACACGAAATGGAGGGGATGAGCAGTTCTTAGTCTCGTACGACGGTGGGGGAAGAAGAGGCGTAGAAGAGCGCGGCTCCGCTGCAGGCGGCGGCGGCCAGGGGCACGCGACCGCGGTGGGCCCCGGCGAGCCTACGAAACAGCAGCGCCGCCATGGGGAGGGAGGTCGCCGGATTAGCGGAGGGATCCGATCTGACGGGAGCCGGGGTTTTGCCACACGCCGGCGTGGCTTTGGTGGTGATTTTACAGGTGGACGAAAGGAGAGGAGGCTGCGAGTGATCCCCAGAGGCAGCAGCGCACACTGCAGCCCACACTGGCACGGGACTGAGAGGAAATGGGCCGTAGTTATAGGCCACACGAGAATTTTTTTTATAAATAATCGATTTTTTTATTCTTTTAATAAAAATAATCGACCGATTCGAAAATTTGCAAAACTAATCGCCCTGTCGCCCTATGAAAGGGCGACAAGGGTGCCACGTAGGCATATGTGGGCCCAGTCGCCCAAACAGAGGGCGACAAGGCCTTGTCACCCTTTCAGTGGGCGACTGGCCTCCTGTCGCCCAACCAGAGGGCGACTAGTGATCGATCCCATTTTCTTTTCCCCGATTTTCTCCACATTAACAGTTTATTCTCCCAAATTCTCAATTAAAAATACTTTTAGGTTTCCAAAAATTATGCCGATTTTTTTGGTAATAGAGCATGTATTTTAGAAACCATTTGAGCTTGATGGAACACAAAAGCTACCACAAAATTTAAACTAAAAATCTACGAATTTGACTGGTTATTAAGCACTAAATAAATTTTTGAAGCACCTAAACCTTCTGAAAAAATTCCCAAAAAATAACCTAAATTAATTACAAGAAATTTAATGGATTTATGTTATTTTTTGGGAATTTTTTCAGAAGGTTAAGGTGCTTCAAAAATTCAATTAGTGCTTAATAACCAGTCAAATTCGTAGATTTTTAGTTTAAAATTTATGGTAGCTTTTGGATTCCATCAAGCTCAAATGGTTTCTAAAATACATGCTCTATCACAAAAAAAATGGGCATAATTTTTGGAAACCTAAAAGTATTTTTAATTGAGAATTTGGGAGACTAAACTGTTAATCTGGAGAAAATCAGGAAAAAGAAAAGGGGATCGATCCCTAGTCGCCCTCTGGTTGGGCGATAGGAGCCCAGTCGCCCACTGAAAGGGTGACAAGGCCTTGTCGCCCTCTGTTTGGGCGACTGGGCCCACATATGCCTACGTGGCACCCTTGTCGCCCGTTCATAGGGCGACAGGGCGATTAGTTTTGCAAATTTTCGAATCGGTCGATTATTTTTATTAAAAGAATAAAAAAATCGATTATTTATAAAAAAAAATCGGCCACACGAGGCCCTCAAATGTGGGCTATGTCGGCACGGCCCAAAGCAGCGTGCCGTGTCTTTCTTTTTTAGGTTCATAAAAAAAAACTAGTCAGTATCCCGCGGCAAAGCTATCGCAGCAACGACAAATTGGTGACCGTGGAGGATTGTGGCTACATGTTGGAACAGTTTGATCAGCTGACACTGGATGATTTGGCTGATTCTCTCTTTTGATCACAACGTTTTAATTACGGGACTAAAAAAAGAGTATAAGTTTGTATACTGACGGATTCACACTTCGGTTTACAAATAAAAAACCGTAAAGGTTCTCCAAATTGATTCTGTTTAGGTACTCCATCAGACTATCACCGCAAAAACAAACTGATGCATTGGCCATTTTATGTCTCATCTCATCTAAGAGGATAAATCCCGCAGGGGTTTCGCCTCCAACCGCGCGGCCGCGTCACCCGAATTCCTACAGCGGTCGATTTGCATGTCAAGGCCCGTTGCGATCTTGGCGTGTGTCCCCGGTTTTTCAACTGGTTGCCATCCTTCCTTGACTTGGTGCATGTATACAAGTTCAACATTGTTGACTTTGGTGGCTTGGATCGCTATAAATTGGCACCCATCCCTCGTCTGTTCTCCTCATCCCTTGCATTCACTTCTTTGTTGTTGCATGGTCTTCTTTGTTCGCTATCGTTTGTGCTTGCTGGTTTCGTCTTCATGGCTCTCGCCGAGGCGACGCAGCGGAGGAGGAGGAGGAGCGAGACACATCATCCCGGCGAGAGTCTTGCCGTGGAGGTCGTGCGGGTCGGCGACGAGGGAGCTGTCTACCACCGGCGTCAGCGGAGCCTGGTGGTCGCAGCAGGTGGCGGCCCAGGTGCGGACCGGACGAAGTGCATGGCAGAGGCGTCATCGCACGCGGCATGGTGGATGGAGATGCCGAGGCAGATGCCCGGGCGGGGGAAGACGGTGGCCTGCACGGTGGCGAGCGTGAACGCACCGGCTGGAGCTGCGGCACGAAGGCTTTCCCACACAAGCACAAGCACTACGTTTGTTACAAATTGATGTGAAGAAAAGAAAATGTAAAATTGCCATGTTGACCGACTGCTTTTTTTCCCCATCGGTGTGAATGGTGTGACTTTGAATGTCAAATAACCGGCTGTTTTTTTATCCCTCCATTGGTGTGAATGGTGTGACTTTGAATGTTGAATTTTGCACCCCATTTGGCTCACTAACTGCACTTGCATGTGCCTGTAGTTTGATCCTCGTCCGTTTTTCAACCTATTGTTGCCGCTTTGTGAGACCATATACAGAGGTGGAAGAAGGCGACCAAAGTAGGGGAAGGACTGCTGGAGGAGGTGCTGAACGCGACGGGCAGGTGCTGCTGCGCGAGGGGCAATGCAAGTAGTGCGCGCTTCGGTGAGCTCCTTCACGCTGCCGCTGGTGAGCTCCTCACGTGGCCACGCCGCCACAGGATCGTGTTGGGCGCCACTTCACCAGCCGTCGCCGGCGCCATGGCTCAACTCGCCGACGTCCACGCTCAGCTTCTCCGACAGCTCCGCGACGCTTGCCTCGGTGCTTGAGGCCACACGCGGCGGGGGCAGGCGAGCGCGTCGGTGCTCGAGGCGCACCCCGCCGCCATGCAGCCCGTGCAGGCGGCGTTGGAGGAGGCGTTCAAGCAGCAGCAGCATCAGCAGCAACCTTGGGGCAACATCGACGCCGAGGACGCGGGCTTCGCGGGGACGGGGTTCACGGGGCTGCTCCTCGACGGCTCCTTGAGCCATCAGGACGTGATGAGGCCTGCACTGGCGAGGGACGCAGAGGCGGAGGCGGACGCCGCCGGGTCATCGCAGCACAGGAGACTGAGGAGTACTGGAACAACATGCTGAACCTGGTGAACACGCCGTCGTCGGCGTCGCTGCCTGCGTCGACGGTGGTGCCCGCGCCCGAGGCGTACTCGCCGGCGCCAGGGTTCTGACTGGTGAGCCCTGGCCATGTGCAGGCGCCTGCATGCATGCAGCCGGGCGCTTGATATGGTAAATAGCTAGCGAGCAAGGAAATGAATAAGGTTGAAGGATTACTGATGTTAATTGCTGAACGTGTTCTTGGGTTAATCTTTTACTACTGATAATACCTTGATTAAACGTGTACAGGCAAGATGGTCGTGCCGTCTTTAGAGGCTGTTGCCAGTTTGTGTGTGCAACTTTCTAATAGACTGTAAAACTATGATCAGAACATTTTATTTTTTCTTCCTGAAATTCATAACTCAGATATTTGAAGTGACTATGTATATTTCAATCATCATGTATTATATTATTTCCATTTGTATATACAGGGCATTTGTATCAGGAGGGGTTATCACGCGACCTCCTCATCTTCTTCCTCATAGCAGGTGTTGCTGTACCAGTCACCAATTGTAGTCTTCGTCAAGTACATACTAGCTCTTTAATTTTTGGGTAAAAAATTGAAGCTGGTGTCGGTGTTGTAGTTATCGGTGCCATGTTCCCGGTGGCCGGTGCCATCTTTAGTTTCCTGTGATGCGTGTGCTTGTTAGTCGATAATAAATCCTATTTGCTTTGCTATATCATGTCGTTGTCGGATGGGCTACAGTGTTGCAACCATTGTTTCCCGTCTGAAGCATGTTGATTTTGGTTTATTCTTCGACGAGCATGGCGTGGCGTATTTTCCGACGTCTATGTTTGCCGCTTCTAATTTCAAATTAATTTCTTGTTATTGTGATATATGTCTCATGCTGTTTGTTTGTAGAATTGGCCATTAGTAGGGTGGTGAGTGCAGCTATGCGGTGCTATTGGGCTGGTATTTTTGCTACTGATGACAGTGCATGTGATGTGCCTCATGGATACACACACACCGCTTGTTTCCCTCAGCTAAACATATAGACTGAGTTATAATTCCATTCCCATTAAGACGTCCACTATTTATCAAATGTCCATGCACCTCTCGTGGATGAACAGGCTCTGAATATTTTTTTTGGGCAAGAATTCACTGTTTGCCCCTCCAGATTGGTTACAACCTATGAGATTTGTTCGTTGCTTTGCACTATTATTTGTGTGCTAATCGATTCCATTTATTGGCATTGCGAGTGGTTGGTTGAGCGCGACTGTCTCGCAATTTTGGTTGTGTCCCCGCATGTTAGCTCTTTTAAAAAAGTAACATGTGCAATGACTGAATTTCATTAACCTCGACCGCGCCACTAATTTGTGAGCTTAGTAAAGCATGTATCATTTTGATATTATCTTCGAGCTTTGTTAGGGAAAGAGAAGAGGTACGGAGAAGGCGTACAAGAATGTCTGGCTGACACGTGTGTTCATGAATTAGTCTCGGTCAGGCGCTACGGCTTGCATGCAATGTGGTGACTTTTGACACTCTTGCCTGAAATGAAGACACACGATGGTAGCCTCTGATGCGTAAAACACACGCAAAGTCAGTGAAACAGACTATCTATTGTGAAGCTGCTCAATTGTCAATGGTGTGTGACTTTGGCTCCGAACAAAGTCGCGCTGCTGCCGTCAATGGTGTGTGACTTTGGCTCCGAACAAAGTCGCGCTGCTGCCAGGGGCTGTTTTTCCTTTTGTCTGTTGGGTGCGACTTCATGGGCACTTGGTTGTTTGCCATGTGTTGAAGATGTACAGTCAGGTTGAACAAGTCACCCTCGACTGATGTGCTTGGCCCTGCGCATGAGGGTGGTGTCTAGATGGTTGACGTGCATGGTCTCTTTTCTTGGACTTGAGTTCTCTGAAATTTGACATCTTATATGACTATGCCTGCTGTAGCATTCCGCCTCAAATCAATGAGGGGTTAGCTAACCAGGATCTTTAATCGGGAAATACTTGGCGAAGCAAGTATGTATAGACCACACACATAAGCATACATAAAATAATTTTACATTAAGTTCAGTTATTACATTGGTTCCATAATTAACATAGGATTTCCATTTCGAAGTCGATTTATTTTACATAAAAGGAGTTCGAAATTCGATTACAAACACCAGCGGAAGCGAAACACACGACGACACATATATACAATGAAATCATGTCCGGCCCGTAGACATGATCTCACTCACCTTGCTCCTGTCGGGGAGAAGAGGGAACCCACTCAATGGACCACTCCTTGGGCGGTTCTCCCTCCCACACTACTTTCCCACAGCAACCGCAGAAGTTGCAATCAGGAATACCTGCAGTAAAGTTTTAAACAGCGAAACCCTGAGCAACTAATACTCAGCAAGTCTTACCCGTCAAATTGGCCATCTAAGACCGACTTCTATTATGCAGGGGGTTGACCAAGGGTTGAAATTTAATTGCAAAAACGGCGCTAGTAATTGATCCTTATTTTCATGTTTTAGCCAAAATTAAGAGGGTTCTTGCATAAATGTAAATATTAGCAACCTAACTAAGCAATACATGGTTGCAATACAATTAATTGAAATACAACATCATATAAACATCATCATGTGCACTTTTTACTACGATGTGACGCAGTGAACAAGTGGTACTCAATAACCGCGAGGGACGGCGATTCGAATCGATTTACACCTGCAGGCGAAACCCGAGATACACGACGTACGCTACTCGAAGGAGTCACGCACGGCAACCGTTTACAAGATACCATAAAGTCGAGCCGCTTAACACCTCTCCCGAGTACACGTCTCCCCACGCGATAGCCATGCCTGGTCTAACCGTGGTTCACCCGGGCACCCTCCCTTCAAACACTGTCCCAAATTCCACCGTACCATCTTCATCACCAAAAGAGAGGTGGGTTCACGTCCAACAATATAGCATCGAGCTACTAAGTTTACTAGTTCCCATTCTCCTAGCATGCATCCGGTACTGTTCAAACTTGCTCAGCGGGGCCACAACGACCGGTCCTCAATCAACACAAACGGGGCTATGGCGAGCAAGGCGAGCCTTGTCACCTCAACCTACACATGAAACTTCCCCGTTCGGTCTCAAATTCGTTATCATCATCATGTGAGGACATAAAGTAAACCCGGTCCCAAAACACCGAGCGGTCTCCATACCACTCAATGTTCTACCGATGAAACATCCCTATTAAGCATAGCGGAAAATCTATTGCGTGGCTGTCTAAACACTAAACCCGCCCATAGGAGTATGTAAGATAATTGCATCTACGGTTCCATACAACTCCTAAACTTAAATGCACAATTCACGACACGAAATACATGTGAGAGAACGTAAAACTTTGAAAACATAGGAGTGCACCGGGGCTTGCCTTGGGGCTGGTGGTTAGCACACGCAAGCGCGTTCAAGTCAGCACCGGTCTCCTCGGTCACGATCTCCACGTCCTCGAGTCCGGCGTCGGTTCCTAAATGCATGCAACAAAATACACAAGATCAAAGATAGTTCATGGAACTTCCTTGACAAATATGACATGGAGATGCAATGATGCAAATGCAACATGCTGGCATGTCCAAACATTTGATTTTCGCATTTTGGTCCCAAGTGATTTGTACAATTACTTTGGATTTAGGAATTTCCGTACGCGTAAAAGAGATCTTCTTCTAAAATCTTTAAAAAGGGTTCTGGAAGATCAAAAATTACATTAGTATTTTTATTTAGCAACTTCATCCTGGGTACAGTGACATATCCAAAATTTGGTGCAAAAAGATGCAGGAACAAAATTATATAAAAGATTTTGTTAGCAACTGGAAACTGGAATTACTCCTAAAACCAGATGAATTTCAAGATGCCACTTGGTGAGATGTTCAGTTAAGCTACTAGGAGTGTGCATGCCAAAATTTAGAATTTTTGCACTTACAGATCTTTTTATAGAATTTATTTCCTGATTCTCTTCTTTGAATTTTATAAAAATAACTGAAAAGAATTCAGATGTTCATGTTGCACCACTGGATAGCTCTCACTTCAAGGATTCCAGAACACTTGAGTTTGCATTTTTACGATTTTTCTACGAATTTCTATCGAATTTACAAGTTTGGCCAAAATCTGGAATAATTCAAATAAAAAGAAAGGGGGAACTGTGCACATGCCGTCGCCGCGCACGACGCCGGCGATGGCAAGGTGGCTGTTCCGGCGAAACGACGGCGAATCCAGGTGCACACCAAGCAGGTCTCGAACCAGGGTAACTAGAAGACTCGGGATCACCTACGTGGGCACGTGCGCGCGGCCGGGAAGGTGGTCGGCGACGAGCGGTGGCGGCGGCGAGCGGCGGCGCTACGCGTTCCGGCGAGAAGAGACAGCGAGGGGGCGAGTTAGGGGGCGCACGAGCTTCACGGGATGACGGAGGTGCTCACCGTAGCACGTATGCACGTGGAGGAAGGCCGGAGATGGGACTTCGTCGGAGGGGAGCGGAGGTCCGGTGAACGGCGGCGGGGAAGATGATGGTTTCCGGCGATGTTGCTGTTGAACATCGGTCAAGCTCACGTCAGCGAGTGCGTGAGAGTATAAGGAAGCTATGCACGCGAGGAATCGATGATTGGCTCACCGGAGAAGACGAATTGCTCGTCGACGATGAGTTAGGTCGTCGCGGCGGCCATGGCGATTCTCGTCGATTCTTCGCGCTACGCTCCGGGAAGGGCTTCCGCGATTGAGGCGACAGCTAGAGAAGACTCTTGCGCGCTCTTTCGCTGTTGGCAACGTGACCCGCGGGTGACTGACACGGCGGCGAGACGGCGAGCTCGAGCGACGACGATGGCGGCTCGGTGTTTGAGCGAGACAGACGACGGATTGACGACGACTTGGCCGAGGAACGAGGGGAGATGGATGAGGACGAGGTTAGGCCGCCCGTACAGGAAGGACGGCGAACACAGCGGCCGGAATGGGCGGTGAGAGAAGGAGGCGTCGCCGGCGGCGACACTTGGCGGCTACAGTGACCTTTTTCCATTTTTCGAATTTCTGGAATTTTCCTCGATTTGAACTGATTTGATTTAAATTCGATCTTCCCGAGCTCCAAAAATCATGAAAAACTGAGGTCTGAAAGATTTCAGTGAGAGGAACAACTTTTCCAATTGGCACTTTTGCTGAAACGGCTTGGATTTCAAACTAAAATTCATTCAAAGTTAAAGTTTGAAAAAGGTTCATGCATTTAATTGCCCCTTTAGATTTTTGCAGAAAAATCTCCAAAAATCTCCAAAATTCTCTTTTAGCCCCTGGATGCTGAGGAATTTTTCATTTGGGCCCACTTGTATAGAAAATTTTAAAGTTGTACTTCAAATGCTTGTTTGAAAGAAATTCTCCAATTTGAAGTGATTTTGAATTCCTTTTCATTTAACTTTGATTTCTCTTGATCATTTTCACTAATTGAGGTTAGTAACTTGATCAGGGACTTAATTAAAGTGGGATGTTACAGCCCTCCCCCCTTAAGAAAATCTCGTCCCGAGATTTGCAAAAGTGCGGAAAAGAGGGGGTAAAAGTTTGTTTGCTTTACCTCGATTGCGAAGCTAGAAAGTTCGGAAACTTGGAGTTGAGAAAATCCTCTTGTTCCCATGTAGCCTCTTCTTCCGAGTGATTGCTCCATTGCACTTTGTAGAAAGTAATGGTTTTGTTGCGAGTCACTCGATCCTTTTGATCGATAATTTTGACGGGATACTCGGAATAAGTGAGATCATCTTGCAAGCCTTCCACATCATCGAGTACCACATCAATAGGAGGCTTCAAACATTTCTTGAGTTGAGATACATGGAAGATATTGTGTACTCCTGATAACTTTTCTGGCAATTCCAAACGGTATGCAACGGGTCCACATTTTTCAATAATCTTGAATGGGCCGATATAGCGGGGAGCAAGCTTCCCTTTGACTCCGAAGCGCTGAACACCCTTGGTTGGCGACACACGAAGATATACGTGATCATCCTGTCGAAATTCCAAAGGGCGGCGCCTCTTATCGGCGTAACTAGCTTGACGGGACTTTGCGGCCTTTAAGTTTGCTTGAATACGGCGGACTTTTTCTTCGGCCTCTGCTATCAAATCAGGCCCAAAATTCACCCTTTCTCCAGGTTCTGACCAGTTCAAGGGAGTACGACACGATCGGCCATAAAGAGCTTCAAATGGAGACATTTTGATGCTCTCTTGATAGCTGTTGTTATATGCAAACTCCGCCAATGGTAAATGATCATCCCAATTGCCACCTTCAGATAACACACATGCTCGCAACATATCCTCGAGTATCTGATTTACTCGCTCAGTTTGTCCGTCGGTTTGAGGGTGATAAGCTGAGCTTCGAATTAACTTGGTCTTCAGTGATGCATGTAACTGCTCCCAAAAGCGAGCAACAAACTGAGGTCCTCTGTCGGATATGATGGTCTTCGGCACTCCATGCCAACACAGTATACGCGAGATATATAACTGGGCATATACCTTGGCAGAGTATCTAGTGTTGACCGGAATGAAATGGGCCGACTTTGTCAATCGGTCCACTACAACCCATATAGAATCATGCTTTCGAGCAGTGAGGGGTAACCCGACAATGAAATCCATGCTAATATCCTCCCACTTCCATGACGGAATACTCAATGGTTGCAGCTGACCGGCTTTTCTTAAATGATCCGCCTTGATTCTCTGGCAAGTGTCACACTCAGCCACATATCGTGCCACTTCTCGCTTCATGCGCGTCCACCAAAATTTGGTCTTCAGATCTTGATACATTTTGTTGCTACCGGGGTGAATAGAGTATTTGGACAAGTGAGCTTCATCCAAAATTTTCTTTCGCAGCTCCATATCTTTGGGCACGACAAGTCGGTCATTGAACCATAACACTCCATCCTCATCTTGTCGGAAACACTTGACATCACCAGATTCTAGTCTTCGCCGGATATGTTCCATCCCTTTATCTCTCTTTTGTGCAGCGATAATCTCCTCCCGCAGGGTGGGGATGAGAGCGAGATTATACAAAGCACCATGAGGGATAATCCTGAGGCTGGGTTCACTAGGGTCGCAACATACGGCATGATCCAATTTGCGAACCTCCAGATTATTGCAATGTGATTTCCGACTCAAAGCATCGGCAACCACATTGGCTTTTCTGGGGTGGTAATGGATTTCCAACTCGTAGTCTTTGATCAATTCAAGCCACCTTCTTTGCCTCATGTTCAGCTCTTGTTGTGTGAAAATATACTTCAAACTTTTGTGATCGGTGTACAAGTGAACCAAATTTCCCAGCAGATAATGTCTCCATATCTTCAGAGCAAGAACAACTGCGGCTAATTCCAAATCATGAGTAGGATAATTTTGCTCATGTCTTCTTAGTTGTCGTGACGCATACGCAATGACACGACCGTCTTGCATTAGAACACAGCCCAAACCTGTGCCCGAGGCGTCACAATAAACATCAAATGGTTTAGTGACATCGGGTTGAGCTAACACCGGGGCGGTGGTCAAATGTTTCTTGAGAGTTTGAAAAGCTTCTTCGCATTTGCCATTCCACTGAAATTTGATTGCCTTTTTCAGCAGCTCCGTCATAGGCTTTGCAATTTTGGAGAAATTGGGGATGAATCTCCGATAATATCCTGCAAGCCCGAGAAAACTACGGATATCCTTGATACATGCAGGAGCCTTCCAATTCAGCACTTCTTGCACTTTACTTGGATCCACTGAAATACCTTCGTCGGAAACAATGTGGCCCAAGAAAGGTACTTCTCTCAACCAGAACTCACACTTGCTGAATTTTGCATACAGCTTGTGATCATGGAGTCTCTGGAGTACAATACGGAGATGCTCAGCATGCTCTTCTTCTGACTTGGAGTAGATTAGGATGTCGTCAATGAATACCACCACAAACTTATCCAATTCCGGCATAAACACCGAGTTCATCAAGTACATGAAATAGGCTGGAGCATTTGTTAGTCCAAAAGACATAACGAGATACTCGTATAGACCGTACCTCGTAGAAAAAGCTGTCTTTGGAATATCCTCAGCCCGAATTTTAATCTGATGATAGCCGGAGCGAAGGTCAATTTTTGAGAAGACCTTTGCACCCACCAATTGATCAAATAAGATATCAATCCGCGGAAGAGGATACTTGTTCTTGATAGTGACGGCGTTCAGCGGTCGGTAATCCACACATAACCGCAGTGACTCATCCTTCTTCTTCACAAAAAGTGCCGAACAACCCCAGGGAGAAGAACTTGGGCGAATAAAACCCTTGTCCAAAAGGTCATGAAGTTGTTTCTTTAACTCTGCTAACTCATTTGGTGCCATCTTGTACGGTTGTCGGGATATTGGGGCGGTTCCCGGCTGCAAGTCAATCCTAAATTCCACATCCCGGTCGGGTGGTAAACCCGGTAAGTCTTCTGGAAACACATCGGGATATTCACAAACCACTGGAATTTCTTCAAGACATTTACCGGTGGTGTTGTGAACTAGGGGGCCTCTAGTTGGTAAAACAGGCAACCTAAGTACGGCGGATCCATTGATGGGGGAGTCCAAATGGATTTCCCGCGAATCAATGTGCAGCACGGCTTTGTGATACTTCATCCACTTCATACCCAATATCATATCCAAGCCTTGTCCATCCAAAATGATAAGGTTTGTCGGATATGCCACACCCTCTAAAATAATAGGCAAGGCAAAAATCCCTTGCGTGGCGAATATCTTTCCACCAGGCGAAGTAATTAAATACGGTGCTTTTAGGGTGGTAGGGGTGATATGCAACCTTTTCACACATGCTCTGCTTATAAAATTATGCGTTGCACCCGAATCAAATAGCACAAGGACGGGGTGGCTGTGAGCGGAAAACGTACCCGCAAGCACTGGTTCTCCGTCCTGAATGTCCTCGGCCGTAGTATGGTTGACACGGCCACTCTTGGGATTGTTCACAGATGCTTGAGAGCTCTGCCTGCTGCTGTTGTTACTGCTGCTGCCCTGTGACTTCTTCGGGAAGCGGCAATCCTTTGAAAAGTGACCGGTGCGGCCACAATTAAAGCAAGTGTATGGATTTGCTGCCACCACTTGGGAACTCTGCTGCGACGGGCGAGAAGTAAAAGAGCGCTGCTGGCTGGAGCCCTGAGAAACACTCCTCTGCTGATTGGAGTGAGCACGGTGTCCACCACCATGTGGCATGGCGGCTCTGTACTGCTGTCCAGTGGGGGATGTGATGGCCAAACGGTACCGAGGAGGAGCGGAACCGGATGAATTCCCACCGACACGCTTTCTTTTCTTTTCCTCCTGATGGGCATGTGTAGCATCCTCCTGCACGATCGCGGCACTCACTAACTCATTGTAGGTGCAGTTAGAGAGAAGTGCCAGGCGATCACGCAGCTTAGTGTTCAGCCCTCTGCGGAAACAATCCCTCTTTTTTGCGTCAGTGTCCACATGATAAGAGGCATATTGTGACAGATGGTTGAACCTCCTGGAATATTCATGCACATTACTGTTGCCCTGTTTCAGATCCAGGAATTCACGAAGCTTCCTATCCATGAGACCTTGTGGAATATGGTGCTCACGAAAAGTTGTACGAAACTCTGCCCAGGGAACTTGATAGCCAGCTGGAAGAGTCTCCACATAGTTCGCCCACCATGCGCCTGCTGACCCACGGAGTTGCTGGGCCGCGAACAGAGTCTTCTGGTACTCGGTGCAGCGAATGAGCCCAAACTTGGACTCGATGGTGCGAAGCCAGTGATCGGCCTCCAGCGGTTCACTTCCTTCGGTGAACACCGGGGGATGAGTAGCCAGAAAGTCCGCAAAAGTGGTTTCAGGAGGTGGTCCATTTCGGCCCACTTGGCGAGCGTTGTTCTCCAGTAGCAGACGGAGAAGATTATTCTGAGTTGAGAGCAAGTGTTCCATGCTGCCCGGTAGTGGTGGAGGCGGTGGTGCTCCATCACGTTGAGCAGAGGTATCGCCCTCCTCCGTAGGAACCTGTCCGCTACGAGGGTCTGCCATCTGCCATAACACATTGCACCATTAGATAAAAGGTATAATGGTCAAATATATGCTGTAATTACAATTACCAAGCATACATGGCAGTAAATTCAGATTTAAAACACTCGTAAACAGACAACGATAGATAATAATTTCAGCACAAGTACTGTCTTCCATTAGCAACATACACTTCATAACATGATCACTGGATGTTCCCCACTATATCACATCGCAAAAGGGCGGTGTGCAGCTACCATACACCGCACGGGACATCCAAAAGCTAACTCTAAAGTCTCGCATCGTACGAACCGTCACCATTAGCTTACAACTTCGCTTGCAACGACTTTCCAAAATAGCAAGCTGCGGGACTCGTAAAGTTCGGTCGACCGTCAAGTTACTCCTAGCCTAATTTATACACACTAGCTAGCTACTTTGGGGCCTACTACGAAGTCTACTCCTCGCGAGGCATGTTGCTGCCCGCGTCAGAAAGCACGTCGTCATCCACCGGGGTCGACGGTGGCTCGTAGTCGATACCCGATGCGCCCTGCACCACGTGCTGGTCATCCATGGCAAGCGGCTGGGGGTTGTGGTGCGCCACTTGAATCTGAATCAGCTCAACAAAAGCATCGTGAGCTGCATCAGCCTCGGCCTGCACGTGCTGAATCTGATCCTGGGCTTGAGCAAGGTTTGCCTGAGCCACATGCAGCTGAACCTGTAGGTGATTAACTTCTGCATTGTGCTCCTGAGCAATCTGAGCCTTCTCATCAGCGAGGTCCTTCACTAACCCATGGAAGTCATCCACATCCTCCTTCAACAGCTCGTTCTCCCGCTGCAACGCCATGCATCGCTGCTCGGACTCCATGAGCTGAGCCTCCAGTTCGGCGATGCGTGCAGCCATAGCGGCGTTTTCCGCCAGGACATCGTTGAACGCCATCTGCGGGGTCAAGTTTGATAAAGTCAAACCATAATGCCCAGCAGTAAAACATGTTAAGGAATTAACATATAGCATATTCAACGATTAACAATTGTGGAATTCTAACCATGGACTTCAAAAACTTGTAACACATAAGTAACCAAATCTGTCGAAAACTGGCAGTGATTACTAAAACGAAAACTGACAAGTTTCTGAGCAGAAACTGAAAATTTGGTAGTTAGAAAAGTTGTAGATAACTTCAATAGCTTTCCAACAAGTACTCATTCACCTCAACCAGATCAGTATAGAGTAAGTTATGCTATTTCAAAGTTCGACCTTTGTCTGCTGAAAATTCTGCTCTGGGACAGACTGAACTCGACTCAAAAACTACCAGATTTCGTCAGGTTCCAGGACGAATCACAGAAAAAGTTACATACCAAACTTGTAGAGAATTCTGAGATCTTTCCATAGAGTGCTCAAACACGACAATCGGATTTGAAACGAAGGAGTTACGGCGTTTTGAAGTTGACTGAAATTTTCGACCGGCGGCAGATTTGGACTTCTTCGTTTGAATGATTTCAAATTCGTTTGAATGGATTGTTTCATTACAATTTCTGATATTAACGAACGCAACCAGGTTTCCTTGCATCTTATTTTCATGAACATGTCAAATGCAAATGCAATGCAACCATTTTTATTAACCTAGTTTATTCGTTCCTCACCAAAAGAAAAGGGCGCCGTTATAGCGGCATTCGCGACTCGGTGACGAAATCGTCTCTCAACCGTGTTAGACTAGCAAAAGGTGTGACCTCTAACGTGGTTAGAATACCTGCAGAAGATCCACAAACAACGAAACGGCCATTAAGTCAAATGACTCATGCCTCAGCAAAACAACCAAAACGGTCATGCGATCAACGATCCATGCCTCACCATCAAAACAACAAAACGGCCATGCGGTCAACGACCCATGCCTCCACAAATCTTACCTTTTCATCTCGCCGACATTTCAGAAAAGAAAAGAAAACAATCAACCTATTCAAGCAAGACTCGCTAATTGTCACCTTTAACCACTAACATCCTTATATAGGGCCGACTATACCGTACCTCACCGTAAGCGTGGTTTTCGAAAATAATGCTCATTAGTGCGGTACAACCCGACTTTGCTCTGATACCAGCTGTAGCATTCCGCCTCAAATCAATGAGGGGTTAGCTAACCAGGATCTTTAATCGGGAAATACTTGGCGAAGCAAGTATGTATAGACCACACACATAAGCATACATAAAATAATTTTACATTAAGTTCAGTTATTACATTGGTTCCATAATTAACATAGGATTTCCATTTCGAAGTCGATTTATTTTACATAAAAGGAGTTCGAAATTCGATTACAAACACCAGCGGAAGCGAAACACACGACGACACATATATACAATGAAATCATGTCCGGCCCGTAGACATGATCTCACTCACCTTGCTCCTGTCGGGGAGAAGAGGGAACCCACTCAATGGACCACTCCTTGGGCGGTTCTCCCTCCCACACTACTTTCCCACAGCAACCGCAGAAGTTGCAATCAGGAATACCTGCAGTAAAGTTTTAAACATCGAAACCCTGAGCAACTAATACTCAGCAAGTCTTACCCGTCAAATTGGCCCTCTAAGACCGACTTCTATTATGCAGGGGGTTGACCAAGGGTTGAAATTTAATTGCAAAAACGGCGCTAGTAATTGATCCTTATTTTCATGTTTTAGCCAAAATTAAGAGGGTTCTTGCATAAATGTAAATATTAGCAACCTAACTAAGCAATACATGGTTGCAATACAATTAATTGAAATACAACATCATATAAACATCATCATGTGCACTTTTTACTACGATGTGACGCAGTGAACAAGTGGTACTCAATAACCGCGAGGGACGGCGATTCGAATCGATTTACACCTGCAGGCGAAACCCGAGATACACGACGTACGCTACTCGAAGGAGTCACGCACGGCAACCGTTTACAAGATACCATAAAGTCGAGCCGCTTAACACCTCTCCCGAGTACACGTCTCCCCACGCGATAGCCATGCCTGGTCTAACCGTGGTTCACCCGGGCACCCTCCCTTCAAACACTGTCCCAAATTCCACCGTACCATCTTCATCACCAAAAGAGAGGTGGGTTCACGTCCAACAATATAGCATCGAGCTACTAAGTTTACTAGTTCCCATTCTCCTAGCATGCATCCGGTACTGTTCAAACTTGCTCAGCGGGGCCACAACGACCGGTCCTCAATCAACACAAACGGGGCTATGGCGAGCAAGGCGAGCCTTGTCACCTCAACCTACACATGAAACTTCCCCGTTCGGTCTCAAATTCATTATCATCATCATGTGAGGACATAAAGTAAACCCGGTCCCAAAACACCGAGCGGTCTCCATACCACTCAATGTTCTACCGATGAAACATCCCTATTAAGCATAGCGGAAATCTATTGCGTGGCTGTCTAAACACTAAACCCGCCCATAGGAGTATGTAAGATAATTGCATCTACGGTTCCATACAACTCCTAAACTTAAATGCACAATTCACGACACGAAATACATGTGAGAGAACGTAAAACTTTGAAAACATAGGAGTGCACCGGGGCTTGCCTTGGGGCTGGTGGTTAGCACACGCAAGCGCGTTCAAGTCAGCACCGGTCTCCTCGGTCACGATCTCCACGTCCTCGAGTCCGGCGTCGGTTCCTAAATGCATGCAACAAAATACACAAGATCAAAGATAGTTCATGGAACTTCCTTGACAAATATGACATGGAGATGCAATGATGCAAATGCAACATGCTGGCATGTCCAAACATTTGATTTTCGCATTTTGGTCCCAAGTGATTGGTACAATTACTTTGGATTTAGGAATTTCCGTACGCGTAAAAGAGATCTTCTTCTAAAATCTTTAAAAAGGGTTCTGGAAGATCAAAAATTACATTAGTATTTTTATTTAGCAACTTCATCCTGGGTACAGTGACATATCCAAAATTTGGTGCAAAAAGATGCAGGAACAAAAATTATATAAAAGATTTTGTTAGCAACTGGAAACTGGAATTACTCCTAAAACCAGATGAATTTCAAGATGCCACTTGGTGAGATGTTCAGTTAAGCTACTAGGAGTGTGCATGCCAAAATTTAGAATTTTTGCACTTACAGATCTTTTTATAGAATTTATTTCCTGATTCTCTTCTTTGAATTTTATAAAAATAACTGAAAAGAATTCAGATGTTCATGTTGCACCACTGGATAGCTCTCACTTCAAGGATTCCAGAACACTTGAGTTTGCATTTTTACGATTTTTCTACGAATTTCTATCGAATTTACAAGTTTGGCCAAAATCTGGAATAATTCAAATAAAAAGAAAGGGGGGAACTGTGCACATGCCGTCGCCGCGCACGACGCCGGCGATGGCAAGGTGGCTGTTCCGGCGAAACGACGGCGAATCCAGGTGCACACCAAGCAGGTCTCGAACCAGGGTAACTAGAAGACTCGGGATCACCTACGTGGGCACGTGCGCGCGGCCGGGAAGGTGGTCGGCGACGAGCGGTGGCGGCGGCGAGCGGCGGCGCTACGCGTTCCGGCGAGAAGAGACAGCGAGGGGGCGAGTTAGGGGGCGCACGAGCTTCACGGGATGACGGAGGTGCTCACCGTAGCACGTATGCACGTGGAGGAAGGCCGGAGATGGGACTTCGTCGGAGGGGAGCGGAGGTCCGGTGAACGGCGGCGGGGAAGATGATGGTTTCCGGCGATGTTGCTGTTGAACATCGGTCAAGCTCACGTCAGCGAGTGCGTGAGAGTATAAGGAAGCTATGCACGCGAGGAATCGATGATTGGCTCACCGGAGAAGACGAATTGCTCGTCGACGATGAGTTAGGTCGTCGCGGCGGCCATGGCGATTCTCGTCGATTCTTCGCGCTACGCTCCGGGAAGGGCTTCCGCGATTGAGGCGACAGCTAGAGAAGACTCTTGCGCGCTCTTTCGCTGTTGGCAACGTGACCCGCGGGTGACTGACACGGCGGCGAGACGGCGAGCTCGAGCGACGACGATGGCGGCTCGGTGTTTGAGCGAGACAGACGACGGATTGACGACGACTTGGCCGAGGAACGAGGGGAGATGGATGAGGACGAGGTTAGGCCGCCCGTACAGGAAGGACGGCGAACACAGCGGCCGGAATGGGCGGTGAGAGAAGGAGGCGTCGCCGGCGGCGACACTTGGCGGCTACAGTGACCTTTTTCCATTTTTCGAATTTCTGGAATTTTCCTCGATTTGAACTGATTTGATTTAAATTCGATCTTCCCGAGCTCCAAAAATCATGAAAAACTGAGGTCTGAAAGATTTCAGTGAGAGGAACAACTTTTCCAATTGGCACTTTTGCTGAAACGGCTTGGATTTCAAACTAAAATTCATTCAAAGTTAAAGTTTGAAAAAGGTTCATGCATTTAATTGCCCCTTTAGATTTTTGCAGAAAAATCTCCAAAAATCCCCAAAATTCTCTTTTAGCCCCTGGATGCTGAGGAATTTTTCATTTGGGCCCACTTGTATAGAAAATTTTAAAGTTGTACTTCAAATGCTTGTTTGAAAGAAATTCTCCAATTTGAAGTGATTTTGAATTCCTTTTCATTTAACTTTGATTTCTCTTGATCATTTTCACTAATTGAGGTTAGTAACTTGATCAGGGACTTAATTAAAGTGGGATGTTACACACAGTCCCAGTTCGTCTTGTATTCTCCCCTACGTACTCCGCGTCGTCAACGACGTATCAATTTGGTATCAGATTCAGCGAGCGCCCTGCCATCCATGGCCGGCTCTCCGGTTGACGATCCTGACAACCTCTCCGACTCCGACAAGCTCAGCCGCATCCTGGCGCAGCTCGCGACCGTGAATTCCCGGCTGGACTCCCACGACACTCGCCTCGCCCGCCAGGAGAAACGCCGCGAGGACGGCGAGCCCGACCACGACTCCACGTCGCCGCCACCCAAGGGCCACGGCAATGGCAGCGGCTCCGTGGGCGACCACGACGGCTCTGTCCCGCCTCCTCCCAGGGGCCACGGCAACGGCTCGGGTGGTGGTGGCGGCGGCCGCGGCGGCGGCGGTGGCGGTGGCGGCGGCGGCGGCTACTTCGGTCGACACGACGATCATCGTCCGACATCACGCCTCCCCAAGATCAATTTTCCCCATTATGATGGTGAGGATGACCCGTTGACCTGGCTTAACAAATGTGAATCTTATTTCCGTGGCATGCGCACCCTGGAGGAGGAGAAAGTGTGGCTCGCGTCCCTGCACTTGGACGGCGCGGCGGCACAGTGGTTCTACGCCATGGAGCGCGACAACGGCGTCGTGTCGTGGCCGCGCTTCGTGCAGTTCATCAACCTGCGGTTTGGGCCTCCCATCCGCACGAACTCCCTCGCCGAGCTGAAGGACCTGCGGCGAACGGGCACGGTGGAGGAGTATCAGCGCCAATTCCTCGCACTCCTCTGCCGCTGTGAAGATTTGACCCCGCTGCAGCAGATTAATCTGTTCACGGCGGGGCTCGGCAAGCCGTTCCGCACGGACGTCGAACTCCAGGCCCCGACGAACCTCCAAACCGCCATGAGTCTCGCCCGCGCGTACGAGACGCGACTCGGCGACGACGTCGACACGGCGACATCGACACCATCGCGCGCGGCCAAGGGCGTGGTCAGCAGTCCGAAGCCCGGCGCCACGGCCAAACCGGCGGCATCGTCGGCCTCCTCGCGCTCACGGTTCCGGCGCCTGTCCCCCGAAGAGCTCGCCGAGAAGAAGGCCAAGGGTGAATGCTACTTCTGCCCCGAGAAATACTCCAACGACCACAAGTGCCTCACTAAGGGCGTCTACCTCATGATCGGCGACGACGACGACACGCCTGGTGACATCATCGAGCCGGAGATCTCCCTCGCTGCCTTGACCGGCATCAGCACGGCCCGGACCATGAAGCTGGCCGTGCGCATCGCCGGGGTCACCTTAATGGCCCTGGTCGATACGGGATCCACCCACACCTTCATCAACGACGCCGTCGCCCGCCGCCTTCCTCTGCCCATCACGGCCCAGCCCGGCCTCTCGGTCCGTGTGGCGAACGGTGATCGCGTCGTCAGCGCGGGCATTTGCAACGCCACCAAGATCGACATCGACGACGAGCAGTTCGTCCTCAACTGCTACGTCCTTCCGATTGAAGGCTTTGACGTTGTGCTCGGCGTCAATTGGCTCAGTTCCCTGGGGCCAATCGTGTGGGATTTTGCCAAGCTGTCCATGGCGTTCTGGTACGACAGCCACCCGGTGCACTTCCACGGCATCGGCGGCGCATCCCCCTCCATCAACTCCCTCGCCACGGCGCGCGACCTCATGAACGAGCTACTGTCCAGCTACAAAGACCTCTTCGTCGAGCCGCGTGGGCTGCCACCTCCACGCCGCCACGACCATCGCATTCATTTGCTGCCCGGGTCGCCACCGGTCGCCGTCCGCCCCTACTGGTACCCGCAATTGTTGAAGGATGAAATTGAGCGGCAATGCGAGGACATGCTCGCCCAAGGGATCATTCGGCCTTCTACTTCGGCGTTTTCCTCGCCGGTTCTGCTGGTCAAGAAGGCCGACGGCTCGTGGCGGTTCTGCATCGACTACCGCGCGTTGAACGAGAAGACGGTCAAGGATAAGTTTCCGATCCCTGTGGTCGAGGAACTCCTTGACGAGCTGAACGGCGCTTGTTTCTTCACCAAGCTCGACCTGCGTAGCGGCTATCACCAAGTGCGCATGTCCGTCGCCGACATTGAGAAGACGGCGTTCCGCACCCACCACGGCCACTTCGAGTTCCTCGTCATGCCGTTCGGCCTCACCAACGCACCGGCATCCTTCCAGGCGCTCATGAATGACATCCTCAAGCCCTTCATTCGTCGCTTCGTGCTTGTATTTTTTGATGATATTCTTGTGTATAGCACTTCGTGGGCAGAGCATCTGCGCCATGTCAACCAGGTGTTCCAGGTGCTGCGGGACAACAAACTGGCCCTCAAGGAGTCCAAGTGCTTCTTTGGTGAACCGTCCGTCGCCTACCTCGGGCACGTGATCTCGGCGGACGGTGTGGCCATGGACGCGGCCAAGGTGGAGGCGGTGGCCTCCTGGCCGCGGCCACGCTCGGTTCGTGCCTTGCGCGGCTTTCTCGGGCTGGCCGGCTACTATCACCGGTTCATTGCCGGCTATGGCGCGGTGGCGGCGCCGCTCACGGCGCTCCTGAAGAAGGAGGCCTTCTCGTGGTCGGCGGATGCGGAACAAGCCTTCCTCAGCCTCAAGCAGGCCCTCATGACGGCGCCGGTCCTGCAGCTGCCCAACTTCGACGAGCGGTTCGTGGTGGACTGCGACGCCTCCGGCTCCGGCTTTGGCGCCGTCATGCACCAGGGCGATCGTCCGTTGGCGTTCTTCAGTCGCGCCGTAGCGCCGCAGCACGCCAAGCTGCCAGCGTATGAAGGGAACTCATCGGCCTCGTACAAGCGGTGCGCCATGGCGGCCGTACCTCTGGGGCGCTCCCTTCACCGTGCGCACGGACCACTACAGCCTCAAGTACATACTCGATCAGCGCTTGTCCACAATTCCGCAGCACACGTGGGTGTCCAAGCTCTTCGGCTACGACATGACGGTGGAGTACCGTCCCGGCAAGCAGAACGTCGCCGCGGATGCCCTCTCTCGCCGCGACGAGGACATGACGCTGAACGCCCATCTCGGCTCCCTCATTCGACGTCTTCGACACGCTGCGCGCGGAAGGCCGGAACGATCCTCAAGTTCTTGCCATTCGCGCGGCCTTGGCAGCTGGTACTGCTGCGGACGGGTGGACGGACATTGATGGGCTGCTGCTGTTTAAGGGGCGCGTGTTCGTCCCAGATGCCTCTACGTTGTGGGCCGCAAGCTCCTCGCCGATGCGCACGACGCCGGACATGAGGGCATGGAGAAATCTGTGCACCGCTTCCGGGCGTCATTCTACAGCGGCCAAGCACTGCGCCGTGTTCGTGAATACGTTCGCGGTTGTGTGGTCTGCCAGCGGAACAAGACCGAGCACCTCCACCCTGCCGGGCTCCTTCAACCTCTGCCAAGTACCGTCAACTGTGTGGAGCGACATCGCCATGGACTTCGTCGAGGGCTTTCCGCGCGTCGGCGGCAAGACGGTGATCCTCACAGTGGTGGACCGCTTCTCCAAGTACGGCCACTTCATCGCCCTCAGCCACCCGTACACGGCAAGCTCGGTGGCGCGCGCCTTCTACGACACGATCGTTCGTCTTCACGGCATCCCTTGCTCCATTGTGAGCGACCGTGATCCGGTCTTCACCAGCAATTTCTGGACCGAGCTGTTCTGCCTCACCAAGACCGCGCCTGCTGAAGAGCTCTGCGTTCCACCCACAGACTGATGGGCAATCGGAGGTCACCAATCGCACATCGCCATGTACCTCCGCTGCTTAGCTAGTGACCGTCCTCGTGACTGGCTTCGCTGGCTGCCTTGGGCGGAGTTTTGCTACAACTCGTCTTATCAGTCCGCCCTCAAGACTACTCCGTTTCGGGTGGTATATGGACGGATCCTCCAGCTATCCTCTCCTACCACCCAGACTCGGCGCGCGTGGCCGCCGTGGACCGCCAACTCCAGGAACGTGATGTCTTCCTCGCCGAGATTCGTGAGAGCGGCTCCTGCTCGCCCAAGACACCATGAAGCAGCATCATGACAAGCGTCGGCGGGACGTCGAGTTCGCAATTGGCGACTGGGTGTTGCTGCGCCTCCATCACCGCGCCGCCGCCGGCATCACCACTGCCGGGCCGTCCAAGTTGGCGCCACGGTTCTACGGCCGTTCCAGGTGATTGAGCGGCTTGGCGCTGTCGCCCTACCGCCTGCAGCTTCCGGAGAAGGCACGCATCCATGACGTTTTCCACGTCGCCCTGCTGAAGAAATTTGAGGGACCACTGCGACTGCACCAGTTGCTCTGCCACCCATCGTCATGGCCGGGTGGTGCCGACGCCTCTCAAGGTGTGCGCGCCCGCCTAAAACCGTGGAACTTGGGAGCTACTCGTCCAGTGGGAAGACGTGCGCCAGTGATTGCAACATGGGAGCAGCTTCAGGAGTTCAAGGGACCTACCCTTCGGTGCAGCTCGAGGACGCGCTGTTTGCCGGGGAGGGGGAGGAAAGTGTTGTCGACACTTTCGTTGGGCGCACGTACCAGCGTCGCAAGAAGAGGAACGCGGCGAATCAAAGTGGCTAAGGACGACCGTGCAAGCAAGCGAGAATAAAGGGAGGAGTTAGTTTGTTTTGTTAGTTGGTTTAGCAAGTTTCTCTCGGGTTGTTAGTCAGTTGCGCCTGGGTTATAAAGGCAGCAGTAGTCGTTCATTTGAGATTAGCGAAAGAAACATCCTCCTGTAATCAGGTGAGGTCGTTCTTCACCGTGGCTTCCTTGGCCGCCGGCGGAGAACAGCCCTTGCCAACCTCGTTACCCGATTCGATCTAATACACAGTCCAGTTTCGTCTGTATTCTCCTCTGCGTACTCCGCGTCGTCAACGACGTATCAGCTGCTGATCATACAATGGTGCTAATTCACCTATTAAGCTAAGTTTCAACTATCACCTCATGCTGCCAAACATCATCTAACACAAGAAAGAAACTTCATTTTTAACAGCTGTTGCAAGGGTTGTGCTGAGTTCTGCAATTGTTTCATCTTGCCCATAGTGTACTCAAAGTTTCGAAGAACTTCTTTCAAAAGTGCACTTCAGAATACTTCTGCGAAATGCAGATCCATGCTTGTTTGCTGAAACTTACTTTTATTCTCTGGTCATTGTATATTTTTTGAGCCAGAGTTGTTTTTCCAACACCTCCAGTTCCAACAATACCAATCTTGTATGCCTTCTTTTCCTTACGTGCGAGCATCAATTCCACTAGTCTTGTGCATGTAAAGTGCAGTTCCCTTCCCACAAGGTTAGGCTCCACAAGCGGGCAAGTTTTTATGTGCCTCGCCTGTGAAGGATTCGCTTCATGCTGCATATTCCGAAGCTTAAATCGTTTACCAAGCTTTGAAATCTTGTCAAGTTCACTGTTGAAATTCCTGATCCGAACTGCAATGTCACGACGTCTTCGAATATTAGGAAGGCAAGAGAAAAATGAAAAGCTTGTCCGTTCAGAAGAATTTCTGGATGATGAAGGACCGTCAGCTAGAAACTTATTTCCTTGTAATCTAGCCAAGTCAATGATATCATCAGCTTCATACATAGCATCTTTCAGCTCACCAAGCCAGTTGCTAACTGCTGATTCTTCTGTCCTCCTCTGCTCAGCATCGTTAAGAAAGCATTGTATTTGGTCCATTGTTCGTTGTAGTTCTTTAAGATCTTCTTTTACTCCCAGAATCAATATGGCCTCCTCTGCAATGACATTTTGCAACTTCTTGGCACAAGATCCAACCAGAGAATCAAGTATGGTTCCCATTAAACAACTTAATGAAGAATATTCAGTGAATAAACCGCTATATCGAAGAGTAGAAACTAATGGAGCTCAGCCTGGCAATGAATACACAACATGTGTTAATTTTCTTTTTTTGAACTTTGATTCACAGACAATGCTAGTTTTGGCATCTACGTTCTGACTAAAAGTTAACATAATGGAGACATGTACATCGAGTGATGGTTTCTTTCAAGGGATATATCTTTTGTACAAATGTCTACCAGCACATGCCCAGAGTTGTCAAGTTATACAACTCTGCGTATAGCTCTTATATGACGCAGTATGTCAATCTGCACATGAGACATATGCAGCAATCCAAGTAAACTAAATAAAAAGCGCTCCACTACATAAAACATATGCTTGAAAAATTCAGTACTATGGTCACGTATTGAAAGTATTGATTGTTGGTGTGTGTTTTCTGTATTTGTGAGTTGACTTAATTTAATATGGGTTATCGTTCGCTGGATTATGGAGCGCCGGACACCGTGTTAATAAACGTACAGCATAGGAAAGTGACTAATGTTTCACTCAGTTATAGTTTTTAGTTACATTCAAACGAAGACACATTATCCATTTATAACTTCAACTTTTCTTATCCATCTTCGAGGTTTGGCACAGCTCCAACTTAAAAAATTCTTAGAGCTGGTCATCCCTGACTCTAGAAATTCTTGGAGCTGAGATGTTTAGTTTTGTCACATTGTTTTTATTTTATACTAGAAATAAAAGGTTCATCACATTTATTTTATCATATAAACTCCAAATCCTGCATGGATCTGAGAGCTAAGTTCTGCTAAACAGGGCCTAACTTTAACTAATTTATAAAACACAAGTTTAGAAATCAATGTTATGGACTGTATAGGCCTAAGGCCAACAGGCAGCAGCAAGTTTAGCCTAAGAATAAGATTAATCAGGTATGTTAGTCTGTTAGAGATAAGTTTGACCGAGTCATTAATCTATTAGTTCGCTCGAGGTAATATTGCTTAGAGATAAGGTTGTCTGGTTAGCATCTAGTTTCTAGGAGGCGTCATATCATCATGCGTAATCAAGCAGGAAGAAACCTAAAAGAACACTCACAGCCTCCAAGCCAGGGTGAATAGCCAGTTTCTTTGTGCTATCCTATCTATCCTAGCCATCTACCCTAGGTAATCCATATCATCTATATCATATTTCAATGGAACGACATCATGGAAAATGTAAAACAAGGATGCAACATCTGAACTGAGGCTAGATGTCTTACCTTTGCAAATCGTATCTTTCAGCAAGGAGCCAAGGAAAAATGATTGACAATAGGAATCAGAAGTAATCATCTTGCAGTAGCAGATTGCTCAGATGATCAATCCATAAGTACTATCAATCTCCACAAAAGTGATGCCATCAACTGCTTGGCGACACAAATATATAGGATAGATAACAACAACTGTCAACCAATCACCGAGAGAAAGGAATTAACAAATCACGCGGCAGCACCTGGAAAAGGGGGCAAAAATGAAAAGGTGAGGAGCATGCTCGTGAAATGAAAACACGGTTGAATCAATCGTTACAACTATGTGAACTTAGCAGACAATACAAAGCATCACCACATACTAAATCAGAGATGGTAGAACTAGAAAAATACCTGATGAATACTGAATACGGGTCCAACTGATATGGACTTGCTCCATGTGATCTATATGAAGATCAGTATGCCTTAATGCAAGTCTTGTAGTTTGCAATAGGATCTCATCGATGAGTTGTCCAACCGGATCAAACACACTGTGTAGCATCAACAGATCTCAATCAGAACCCTGTTATGAAAGAAAAAGGGGTAAATCAAACTCTTTCTTGATTTTACTTGAGGTCATGCAAGGAGTTTTCCATAGCCAACAACATACCATGAGCAAGCCAGATCAGAGCTAAAGGACGCAACAACAGAGTAGTTGGAAACTGGCGAGCACTTGCTGCAAACGCCTCCTCTTATCTGACGAAGCCTTCAAATTATTGCAATATGTGAATACTTGAGAACCTTGCATAAAATATGTGGTGGTTCTGACTCTGATTTAACAAATTATTGAATTCATCACTAACTGGTAGAGGCATGTTCCCAGTATTTGCTAACATTGATTGACATCATGATCAGTTTATTTGGAGATTCCCCCAGCACATGCAAAAAACTTTCTTTCTTTTTTTTTGGTTTTAGAAAAGACATCTAAACAACTAGCAGCACCAAACATGTGCTTGGCTGACTTTCGTGTGTTCACATTAGTACAGTTACAGAAAAAAAAATTAAAGGTCACCTTAGACTTAGAGCAACGGTTCTTAATGCATCTGGAGAGGTGCAAACTGCTCTAAGGTGGGGTTTTAGATATTGAATCAAATATAGCATGCTGAAGTGGTGTAACTGTATATGAGGGCAAACGCAAAGGTTGTGTATCCTCACCGACACATTTTTTTAACCCAAATTGCCACTCAATGGAAGAAAGAGGAAATAAACCAAACCGCGGCGTGTATTTGCTTACAAATTTTAACATCGCCATCAAGTCTGCTCAGTAATGGACTAATGATATAAAAATACAAGATAGATCCAGCAGTGCCTCGAATTGGTGCCTTGGTAGTGTGAGTGTTTGACTCGATATTTCACAAGCACATGCGAAACCAGAGTGGTTGTGCTGGATTTCAATTCCACGAATGCCACCATATCTTGCCATTTCAGACCTTTTATAGGTTGTTCAGACAGTAGGAAAGAGAAGAACGGTTATCCATTGCTTTCTGAGGAGAGCACATAGAGATACAGAAGTCAGGGGATTTTTGAATTCACATCGAGAGCTTGCATTTTGAATCTTGACTACTTATAAACAATTTCGAACACCGATTACGTAATCAGTAGGTATAAAATTGTGGGGACGTGGTAAAAGGAGTATGTACACTGGTCCACACATTTGTCTCCACCTTGTATTGTTTTGAACCATGCTCCACTGCACATTTTCAAACCCGAATCTGAAACTATTGCCTGGCAAGCTCATGTGCTAGTTTATTTTCCGTACCTCTTCAGGGGAAAATAATCCAGAGAAAAACAAGTGCGACTTGCTTCTCTTCCATCCAACCTCCCATATTTCGTCCATCTTTATTTTGCAAGTTGCAAATTGTAAAGCAGTCAAGTCAACGAAAACGAAAAGCTGTACCATAAACAACTTGAAGTTCTGTATGCTGCCAACTAGCATAGGGAACTTCGAGTTGTGTAACACCACATTAGATAAACCTTGACACATGAAAAACTTACGAAGAGTAGATTAACACTAACATCAAATCTAGGATTAATTTGCAGCATGGAGAGGAGACGCACGCAGCTGAGATATGCTGTTTCAACAAAATAAAATCAATCCCAGCACAGAGGAATCCGATGCGAGCTAGGCAGCTAGCAGCGAAACAAAATTCAGCACCAGATCGACTTGTCACTACATGGATACAGCAAGGAATCCGAGACGCGGTTTCTAGGCATTATCACACAGTGCCCATTTGGGTGCTACAGATCAAATTAACTAATGGCTTACCTTCCCTTGTCCCCTCCATGCTCCATCCGCACT